>CM046869.1:20196347-20723847 GCA_025617745.1 Heliocidaris erythrogramma
CATAAATATCATTCCCCTCCTCCTCCCTACCACAAGCTCACTACACCCTCTAGTTTGGCTCCAATTGTTATTGTATGACTCTATGTCCATTCCGACTTCTACTTCTGCTCATTCACACTATAGTTCCGCTCCATTTGTTATTACATGCCTCTATGTTCATTACACCCTCTCACTATGAACACGGTGACAAAGAGAGCGGACAATTTATGCAGCTCCTCATTGTACCCTCCACAATAGCTCTAGTAAACAAAAGGATATCCCTTCACTGCTATTATGTGACACCTGTTCTACATATTTTTACAGGATAGCAATGAATGGATGTTCTTTTGTTAACCTGTGCAATTGTGAAGGGTACAATGAGGAGCAGCATAAATTGTCCGCTTCTTTGTTCGTCATGTTCATAGTGTCTACTGCTGCTCACTACACCCTCTAGTTTGGCTCCAATTGTTATTGTATGACTCTATGTTCATTCCGAATTCTACTTCTGCTCATTCACCCTCTAGTTCCGCTCCATTTGTTATTGTATGCCTATGTTCATTCCGACTTCTTCTTCTGCTCACTACACCCTCTAGTTTGTACGGTGGCTGATTTCCGCCAAGGTTTTTTTTTCTTTGTTCAGTACGGCGTAATAACGCCCTAAATTACGGCGATATAACGCCCTATTACGGCGTTATAACGCCCTATTACGGCGTTATAACGCCCTATTACGGCGATATAACGCCCTATTACGGCGTTATAACGCCCTTAATTATGGCGTTTCGAGTATTCGAGTACGACATGAGGCTAGCTCTGCACATCGATCCAGGACCAGGCTTATGTACGTTGGATCGATCACATATTGCCGGCATCGTGCAGTCGAGTCAGCCTGATCTTTTCTCTTATTTAAATGAACTGAAGCGTTCTCCTTCCATGTCATGTGTTTTCTTTCTCTTTATAGTACCAGTATCATATTGTCGATAAAACATTTGGAAATGCATAGATCTAAGGTATTAATGTTCTTTTGTGCCGGCAAAATGTGATCGATCCAAGGTACAAGCCTGGTCCTGGATCGATGTGCAGAGCTAGCCTCATGTCGTACTCGAATTGTTCTCGAAACGCCGTAATTAAGGGCGTTATAACGCCGTATAGGGCGTTATTACGCCGTAATTTAGGGCGTTATTACGCCGTAATTTAGGGCGTTATAACGCCGTAATAGGGCGTAATATCGCCGTAATAGGGCGTTATATCGCCGTAATTTAGGGCGTTATTACGCCGTACTGAACAAAGAAAAAAAACCTTGGCGGAAATCAGCCACCGTAAGTTTGGCTCCATTTGTTATTGTATGCCTCTATGTTCAATCCGACTTCTAGTTCTGCTCATGCATTCACCCTCTAGTTTCGCTCCCTAGACTGTATAGTTCATATTAAATGTGGCCCGGCACCACAAAACCACCAAAAAATGGAAAGCAGTGATTTTGTACAAACTGCCGAAATGAAAATTTGGGTTGAAAAAATCAATTTCGGGATTTTTGGTTTTTCTGAAAGATCGATCTTTTCTGTACCTTGTATCAAAATCTGGAAGCTTAAAACACAGTAGAAGATGTGTTTTTAACAGTTTTTATATAAGAGTCTTTTCGCACAGCTTCGGTTTCTTACAAATTCTTCCCCCTTTCCGTGTGATTTTTTTTTTCATCGGTACAGTAACTGCTCACCCTCGTAAATTCATTACAATATCACGGGTCTTAAATTACTTCTTCCCTAATGATTGTTATACTGACGGAAAGAAGAAACTCTCAGCAATCTCATAATAATGATATAAAAGTATATTATTGTCGCGATAGCAAATTATTTTTTTTTTTTCATGTGAGCAAGAAAAGAGTGAGTACAGTGCAAATGAATAGCAGGTGTGATTCTCTTGAGCTTTAAAGTTTAAAAGAATATGTGATTTCTCCATAAAACAATTGCTAATTCTTGTGTGAGAGAAAAGAGTATATAAGTTTTGTATTAAAAAATTACAAGATTATTCCTGTGAGCAAAAAAATAGTATGTGTGTTTGCTATAAAGCAATTTGCAACTTTATTCATTTGAGCTACAAAAGAGTTATAACTAGGTCTATAGTACAAAGTAAATTCCATAGGCGATTTTCATGTGAGCAAGAAAAGAGCAGGCCCTATTCAATTTCATTATAGGCCTAAATGAAATAGGCATGAAAATCACTGTGATAAAAGAAAGTGACAAATCGGTATTATATAACGGGGAACAAAGAAAGACACCCAAATGGGGTGAATAGGGCTGAATAGGCATTAGTTATGTTCACACGTAGTACTTGGCATCGATGCTATGTAAGTTTCAAAAATATTTCCAGTACGTTCAGACAGGCCGTGATCGACTTGCTTCTATCACCCACTCGTGACTATTCATCGCTCACCCGCTGCCAAAACAATAAATACTGCGCCACACAGAGTGACCCCAGTATAATTGGTATGCATGGTCAAACGCGTCAAAGTTTGTGTACAGGGGTCATAATGATGCAAAACTTTTGTTTTGAATATTTTATTTGTCTTCATAAATCAACATAATAACACAATAACAATTCATTTATAATATCGATAATGCAATCAAGTAGCAAATACATGTGTTATACACAAATAATTTCTTGGTACTGCAAAATTTCAATATGGCACGAAAAAGAGACATGATAACAAAGCTTTTCGACCTGCACTCATCAGGTTATCACGCAGGTATATAACAAATTACTTGAAATCAACTATATTATACTCGGTGAACCCGGACGCAACCGAGACGCCGTAATTTCAGAACAATCGCAAAGCTTGGACGAACTCCTTTTGTCTGCACAGAAGAGGTTCTTGCGATTGAATATAAGCAGCTTCCAGAAAATGCGCTGAGCTTCTGGCCCGGGACATAATTGAGAATTGATCGTCGGCATAGCTTTGTGCGCAAGCTGGATTGTTCAGCAAGTGGAGACCAATCGCTGAATCGCATTTGGCTATCTTTGGTCTGTTAGCGTGCATTTCAGATTTGCAGGCACGGACGGGCTGCGTGCGCTGATTGGTTGTACGGTTCCGAATAATCGAGGGAATGTGTTGTTTAATGCGATCAGCCAACCGCTGGGAAGTACGGCCCACGTACCTGGCATCGCACCGGCACTGAAATTGGTAAATAACATTACTCAAGTGGGGGGTGGGTAGTACATCCTTGCTAGTTGGCGGTAGCATCCTGTGTGTAGAAAACACAATGCGTGTCGAAACCGCGTAATAGCAACGTGACACTGCGTGTTTGATCTGACTGGCGTATTTGTCAGATACCTTACCCCTCCAGGGTAGTTTGAGATACACGGGGCATTTGGCAGGTCCAAATCTGGTGTCAGATTTGGATTGTGCCTCCAGCGTCCGTGTTATGGTGCGAGATATAACATGCTCAGGGTAACCATTGTCAAGGAGAATAGTTTTGATTTTCGCGATTTCGGGAGCTAATTTGCACGCAGAGCAAATCCTAAGGGCGCGGCACACTAAGTTTCTAATGAGCCCAATCTTGTATGAAGTTGCACTGTACGAGTCCCATCTCGTGTATTGCCCGGTGAATGTGGGCTTGCGGTAGACGGAAGTGATGAATTTCCCATCACTTCTCTCAACGACAACGTCGAGAAATGGGAGCGCATTGGACAGTTCAATTTCACATGTGAATTTTAGCGCGGGATGGAGCCGGTTCAGTTGTGTAAGGAAAACCGCACACGCTGCGCGGTTATCAAAAATTGCAAACGTATCATCAACATACCGACAATACACATGTGGGACTATATTAAGATCGGTGGCGTTCTGTAGCAGGCGCATTTCATGAAAGCCAACAAAAATGTTAGCAAGCGCGGGGCCTAATGGGGATCCCATAGCCACACCATCTATCTGTGAATACATCGTATCATTGAAACTAAACTCAACTGCGCGAGTGGCAAAGTTCATGAGATCAATGAATACGGGCTCAGGAACAGGTGGTGAGTCTAAGTCGCCATGATCGTTAAGAAGCACAGATGTCAATAGCTTCTTTCAGTGGCACGTTGGTAAATAGGCTAGAGATATCGAATGAACACATAACACAATTACTATTATCAAGGGGCAGATCGCGGACGAGTTTAGCAAACGTAAACGAATCTCTAACAGTATGAACAGACAAACAATCTAAGACTGGTTGAAGTTGCTCGCTTAGCCATTTTGCCAGTTCATGCTGCGCTGACCCAACCATCGATAGAATAGGACGAAGCGGAACGTTTGATTTACTGCAATAAATCATATACTATACCTACCTATTATGCCTGTAGTCTTGACTACGGGACCCCTTCGAGAATTTAACACACATGAGTCACAATATTGTGCGCACCCCCCGTAATCCTATTGTCCCCTTCGCCACTCACGCGCGTCAACACGCTACGGCCATCTTCCTCTTTCTTGCTCGCCCCCGACGAGTTAGGACGTATAGTCACAGCGCTCCTGAAATCAGGTCGTATAGTATCTTTTTGGTGCGCTTTTTCACATAGTTAAAGCACTTTTAGGTACCTATATTCGTTTAGATTATAGTACTTTGTGTTTTAGTAGTCACTCTTGCCGATTGCAAGGGATTTTTTGATTCCCTTTCTTGGCATTTATTTTTCTCTTTCACGGTCAGCCCCACGTAGATATTTCCGTGTTTGCGGGTGTTTCCGTTTGTCACCGAGCCTTCGGGTTCGGCGTTTATTCTTACGGTTTTTAGGCTGTGAAAATTTCTTTAGTGCGTATCTCCCAAATAATTTTACCCTTATTTTACTGCATTCAGTTGAAGTATTTCTTAATTTGAAAAGTATACTTTATTGTCTGTTTTATTGCAGTGGTATGGATTCGGAAGAAGAAGCAGCTAGGTCAAGGAGACCTGCTTCTTCCGAAGAGTCGTCTAGCAAGACGACTCGGCCTTCCAGAACTCTCCCGAGTACTTCGGTACATGGGGGAGGGAGGAGGGCTAAGGGTAAGTTGCCTAGTGGTGTTTCCTTGCAGAGTTTGCCAGTCTCGTAGCTTGCGGCTTCGGGTCGGGTGGCGTTAACTGAGTCGGGATTGTCAACTCCGAAGCCCGTGGTTTCGGGGTGGGTGGCGTCAGATTCTAGTGGTTTGGATATCTAACGATTCCAATCCCCCGGTCGCTGAGACCAGAGGGGGGAGGCGGTTGTTTCCCGTACGGTAGCGTTCACTCGCTCTGATCCGTTAGGGGAGACGCGCCCCACTACTGCAGGGCAACCCACGGGCTTAGTCCATGTTGGTCTGGGTTCTCAAACCCTAGCCCCCGGCAAACGCCATATGGGGGAACGAGTACTTCCTGGGCTGTCTACATTGCCAGCTAATGGGAATGCTCGAGCTAACAATTATGGACGCTCTTCGGAGCAACAGGTGTTTTCACCTGAGTGCGTGACTACTAGTGCTCCCCTGTTGCTGCTTTCGAGCGGTCCAATAGCGGGTTCACATGCCTTTAGTAGTCATCGGGCACATACCGAGTCATCTCGGTCTGCCCACGCACTGGGAGCTTTTAACTCCCAACCCATGGCTACTGCATCTTCTTGCTTAGCCAATATGGGTGATTTGGGCGATTCTCTAGGCTTACGCCATGAGCGCTCCAATCCCTTTTTGGGGAAGTGAACGTCCCTCCGCGGAGGGATCGGTTCGTGTTTCCGAAGTGGCTTCGGAGATCCGAACGAATCCGATTAAGCGTTCTAACAAAAGGGTTTCGGCTACGACTCTTGTCGAGCCAGCCAAGAAAAAGGCCAAGAAGAGGGCAAAAAGTGGCAAGGCTTTGCCGGCCTCTTGCCCGTCTGGCCTGGCTAACCCAGCTAGCTCCTCTCAAGCTGACATGTTCAGCATGATGCGGGCTTTTGCTCAGAATCAGGGTTGGTCCTTGTACCGGCTACTTCAACCCTGACTTCTGTCCCTATTCAGGGGTCTGACTTTGAGACTAATCAGCCTTTTGTGTTGGATTCGTCTTTGTCTGAGTCGGTTTCGCATGTGCCTCCTATTCCCGCGGCCCTTGGGGCGCCGCTGGGCGAGGAGACTTTCGTTGAACCATGCGGGGCTCTGCCTGCTGAGGCCTTTGTTAGCGTTCCTTTGTCTCTTTCCACTCGGGTGGAACCAGATTTGGAGGTGGCCTCTCAAGCTTCTTTTTTGAATCGCTTGGGCAGGCGGAGTCTCAATCGCTCGCCCTCTGTGGGGTGGAAGCGATTGCTTTGTTATCCAGATATCTCTCTGAATTTTAGTCAACCCGCGCGCAGGGTTCGACTTCGCGTTGGTTTAAGCAGCGGGATTCCTGCTGAGTCCTTTGTTGGCGTTCCTTTGCCGGGTCATCCCGGTCCGCCCTTGCTCTGGGCGCCTTGGCGTCCGGCCCATGGCTGTTGCATCTCCTTGCTCGGCCGATATGGGTAATTGGTGCGCGTCTTTGGGTTCAATACCCTCAGCGCACTTCTCCCATAAAGGGAGGTGAGCGTCCCTCAGCGGAGGGTTCGGTTCGTGTTCCCGAAGGGCTTCGGGGATCCGAACGAAACCGAATAAACGCTCTGAAAAGTGGGTTTCGACTTAGGCTCTTTTTGGGCCAATCAGAAGCCTAGGGAAGGGGCTAAAAGAGGCAAGGCTTTGCCTGCCTCTTGCCCATCGGGTTTAGCTAACCCTCCGGTCTCTCAAGCTGAGTTGTTCAGTGTGAGATGGGCTTTGCCCAGACTCAGGGTTGGTCCCTTGTACCAGGATTCACATCCCCTGCTCTTGTCCCGTTTTTGGGTCGGACATCGAGACTAATTAGCCTTTTATGGTTTATTCTTCTTTGTCTGTGATGGGATCACATGCGCCTCCTAGTCTCGCAGCTTCGGGGCTCCGTCGGGTGAGGAGGCTTATGGCGGTTCATGCGTGAATCCGACCGTTTCGGCCTTTGTTCGTGATTCTTTGTCACGATTATTTCAGGCGGATCCAGTTTTGGAAGCGGCCTCTCAAGCTTCGGTTTCCGAATCGCTGGGGCAGGCAGAGCCTTAGTTGCTCTCCCTTTGTGGGGTAGAAGCGATTGCTTTGTTCTAAACTTTCCCTGACTTTTAGTCAACCCGCGCGCAGGGTTCGGCTTTGCTTGGGTTCAGGCAGCGGGATTCCTCCGAGCGTTTTTCTCTTGCGGAGGATTTCTAGCTGGATTTTGGACGCATTGAAGCGGTGCTTCTTTTGAGCGTCATGTTTGGTTTGCAGCGGTCATAGTTTTCCACTGCAGCTGCCTCGGTCATGTACCGTCGCAGAGTATTGGTTGGTGGCTGTCTTCGTTCCTTTCTCCCCGCTTGGGAGGCCATCTCCGGGGACGCTTTTGTTCTCTTTGGCGGACGAGACTGATTCTTCATAGATCTGTCCGCCCCGCTCCCCGGAGGTGCTATAGGAACTCGGTCACCTCACAGGCTGTCCTTTTCCCTTTCTCCGACTTTTGTTATTCCCAAGCGCTCGGGAAAACTTCAGTACATTTTCGGATGGAGACTCTCGCCTCCATTCTTCCGTTGATCAAGAGGAAGGACTACGCGGTCTTGATAGTTTTCGAAGATGCGTATTTCCACTTTCCCGTTCATCGCGCTTTGCGCGATCTTCTGGGGTTTTTCTTCCTCTCAGAGACTTATCGTTTTCGCACTCTTCATGTCGGGCCGTGCCCAGTCCCTCGGGTTCTTACTCAGGTTGTAGCCGTGCTGGCAGCCTCTCTGAGGCGATGCGGCCTTCGGCTATTTTTGCTACCTGGACGATTGGCTTCTCCTAGCGGAGTTGCGCGTTTGTTTGTTGGACGAGACTAGTTTGCTCGTCATTCTTACTCAAGACTTAGGTTATCTAGCCAGTCTAGTCGATGTTTTAGAGGACTGCCGGCTCCTCATGAGACCCTTTCAGAGACATCTCCTCGGGCTCTTCAAGCCGGGAAAAGACTCTCTTTTGGTCTGGATTCCAGTACCAGTAAGGATCAAGTCTCTTCTCTCTTGTTGGACGAGCGAGGTGTTTCTCGCGCGAGGCAGGTCCTTCTCTGCCCCTCTTCCGTCGATATCGGTTTCGACGGACGCCTCTCGGTTGGGGTGGGGAGGACACTGCAACGGCAGCACGGTTGCGGGGGATTGGTCTCATTTTGGGACTCTTCCTCATATCAATGTCCTGGAGTTTATGGCAGTTCTGTTGACCTTGCTCCATTTCAGAAGTCGACTTCTCAGTCGTTCGGTTCTGATTCTCACGGACAATGTTACTGTGGCGGCATATATCAATCGGCAGGGAGGCACTCGTTCGGTTGCCCTGAATGCCCTAGCAGCTCAGCTGTGGAGGTGGTGTCGTCGCATGACAATCACACCCGTGGCCTCTTTCATCCCCCGGTCGGGAAAACCTCATTGCGGATTTTCTGTCTCGGGGCAGGTATCTTCCATCGGAATGGACGCTCCATCCGGAGGTATTTTGCCGCATTCGCAGTTGCCTAGGTCCACTGGAAGTGGATCTATTTGCGTCGGTGCTAAATCACCAGCTGCCGAAGTTTTGCTCCCGTGTTCGCGATCAGGGAGCATGGGCTCTCGATGCTTTCTCCCTCAGCTGGGAGAACCTTCAGGGATTCGCCTTTCCTCCCTTCCAACTGATTCCGCGTGTCTTGCGGAAAATCAGGGAAGATCGGGCGCGGGTGCTCGTAATAGCTCCCTTTTGGCCCAGGAGGAATTGGTTTCCAGAACTTATGAGCCTCCTAAGGGCTCAACCGTTCGTTCTCCCGTTAAGAGCGGATCTGGTGTTACAGCCCCTATCGGGGATTCTTCACCACAGTCCGGAGTCTCTTCATTTGACTGCTTGGCCCCTGTCAGGGGATCTGCAAGACAGTCGGGTCTCTCTGATAGAGCCGCGGACTTTTTAATGTCCAGTCGTAGGGTTTCTACTAGGGAAATTTACAATTCCCGTCTCTCGGTCTTTTTCCTTTGGTGCAAAGAGAAGAAATCGAACCCCTTCTAAGGCTCCTATTGGTTCAATTGCGGATTTCTTAATCTTGTTATTTGACAAAGGGAGATCTATCTCTACTATCCGAGGCTACCGTTCGGCGATCGGGGCCATTCATTCGGGTTTCTCAGATGGTTCGGGGATTTCCAATTCCCCGCTACTAAGTGGTTTGATTCGTTCGTTCTTTCTGAAACGACCTTCTTTTTCTAAGTTAGTGCCGTCTTGGAGTCTGCCTAAGGTCCTGGAGGCCTTGGCGAAAGCTCCTTTCGAACCGTTAGGTGAAGCTTTGCTTCATTATCTTACGGTTAAGACGCTCTTTTTGGTAGCTATTGCCTCTGGGCAGAGGCGCAGTACTCTTCATGCTCTCTGTCTTACTCCTGGTCATGTTCGCTGGGAGAGAAAAGGTGTTAGATTGATTCCTAGGGCTTCTTTCGTTGCCAAGAATCAGACAGCTGCCTCCGGTCCTGTTGAGATTTTTCTTTGTCCGCTTTCTAACTTTTCTTCGGTGCGTGAGGACAAAGTTTGGTGTCCTGTTAGGGCTCTCAAATGGTATATTGATAAGACTAAGTCTTATCGTAAGGATGATCAGTTGTTCCTGATCACTAGAGAGCCTTTTTCTCCTGCCTCTCTTGATTCCATCTCTAGATGGATCGTTGAAGCTATTAGGGCCGCTGGCACAGAGGCTCTTTTATCCGACAGTAAGCCTCGTGCTCATGATACTCGTAGTGTCAGCACTTCTTGGGCTCTGTTTCAAGGTGTGGCGCTTGTTGATATTTTGAAGGCTGCTTATTGGCGTTCGCCCAATTCCTTCATTTCTTGCTACCTTAGGGATATTCCCGCAGGTGAAGCTTTGTTTGCGTCAGCCACCTTGATGGCCGCTGTGTCTTCTTTGTAGTCTTTGGTGTAATCCTATTTCCTTCTGCTCGAAACATGCCTCCCGGTCTTTGAGTTGGCGCTGGTCTGGCATAATAGGTAGGTATATATGATTTATTGCAGTAAATTTGTAAAATCAGCACTGATTTTCTTATTTACTATATAAATCTATATACCTACCTATGACCCTCCCTCCTTCCCCGCTCCTTGCAAGCAACATGTTTCTACTTGGGATTGCTCGCAAAAGAGGAAGATGGCCGTAGCGTGTTGACGCGCGTGAGTGGCGAAGGGGACAATAGGATTACGGGGGTGCGCACAATATTGTGACTCATGTGTGTTAAATTCTCGAAGGGGTCCCGTAGTCAAGACTACAGGCATAATAGGTAGGTATATAAATTTATATAGTAAATAAGAAAATCAGTGCTGATTTTACAATTTGTGGGTTTTGGGGAGGCCGTACATGCGGGGTCTTAGCGAGCCATGTGGTCGAATTCTATCATAAACTGGCTTAGACAAATCGCCGCGTTTACATAAATCTAATAAATGTCGTTGGAGCTTGGTTTCCAAAGTGGCTGTGCGATCATGTTCTGGACAGCACCTATGCGACAAAACTTTGATTCATCATGAAGAATGTCAGACATTTTGTTAACATAGTCACTTTTATTCAGAATGACGACACCGGTGCCCTTATCGGGTTTGCATATATGAATATCAGGATTGGCTTTAAGTCCGCGCAGTGCCACCAAGCATTCGCGAGTCATGTGAAAATCTGACATATCATTGGGAATGCCACAATACGCATGCGCAAGATCTGATAAGCGCGCTTTGAGTGACTCTCCGTCTTCCTTGGAAGTAGGAATGTGTCTAAACAGCTGAGAGTACAACAACTCAAATTCTGCGAATACCTCTTCTCGATTGATTTTCGACTTGGGCACGCCGAAATTAAAGCCATGTGCTAACACAAATGATTGGTCTCCACTTGCTGAACAATCCAGCTTGCGCACAAAGCTATGCCGACGATCAATTCTCAATTATGTCCCGGGCCAGAAGCTCAGCGCATTTACGCTTTCTGGAAGCTGCTTATATTCAATCGCAAGAACCTCTTCTGTGCAGACAAAAGGAGTTCGTCCAAGCTTTGCGATTGTTCTGAAATTACGGCGTCTAGGTTGCGTCCGGGTTCACCGAGTATAATATAGTTGATTTCAAGTAATTTGTTATAAAGCTGCGTGATAACCTGATGAGTGCAGGTCGAAAAGCTTCGTTATCATGTCTCTTTTTCGTGCCATATTGACATGTGTTATAATACTTAATTTTAAATAAACCTTGTACATGTCAAAATTGACTGAACTCCAATCTTATGCCAAAATAAAGCACATGCATGCACACTATATTCTCTGGTAAGCACATGTAAATCAATATCTAAAGACCACATCATACGGTCTGATTCTGAAAGAGCAGATTTTTTCCTATATTATATGACTTATGTAACCAACGTTTAAAATCGATAGTTGTGTACAGGGGTCATAATGATGCAAAACTTTTGCTTTGAATAATATTTTATTTGTCTTCAGCATTTAAGTTGACACCAGTTTAACATAATTATGTAAAGCGTTTCAAGCGGCATGCAGTCATGCGTTTAAAATTAAAGGCAACGTACCCCTAAAAAATATCATTCCCTGTGGAAAATATGAGGTCATTAGTTTTGTTAGTTGTGCCAGCATTTCTGACCCGCGTTTATACTGATGAATATTACAAATTTGTCGATTGCTATACAATAAGCATACCTTTATGCAGAAAACTAGTATTTTCATCTAAAAAAACACACACCAAACAAACAAAATTTCGGAACACATTTGCTTTTCTGTTTTATTTTATTTCTTCATGGAAGTCATATTCTTTGCATTTACGGTGTACAGCCTTATAAGGAAACTAACGACTAAATTAATAAATGGTGTTTCACGAGATGAACATATATTTATATTTCAAAGTTTTATTTTATTTTTTCGAATAATATATATAGATCGTAGAGGTGTCGTGGTCTAGTGGATACCTCACCGACGGTGGATCACATGGTTCGCTGTTCGAATCCCGCCGCGGCGCTAATGTCCTTTGGCAAGACATTCATCTACATTTGCCACTCTCCACCCAGGTGAAGTAAATGGGTACCCGGTAGGAAGAAATTCCTTGAATGCCTTAGCGCTTATCATGGCGGCTCGGCTAAAGCCGGGGTAATAATATGATACTTTGTATTAAGCGCAGTAGAGTATATTTGTATAGTAGCTGCGCTATATAAATGGACATATTATTATTATTATATAGAGAAATCTCATCTATAAAAACCCGTACCTGGTAGCTATCACAGCACGGCACATCCTGGGCATCAGGCTGCTCAAGTTGTGGAAGTACTCGCTGGAAATGACTTTCTGTGCCTTCTGAAGATGAAAAGGTTTTGTCTTCCAGCAGGACAATGACCCCAATTAAGGCTGTGCTAAAACTACCTGGAGAAAAAAAGAAGAGAAAGGGGTCCTAATAATCATGGATTGGTCGCCCCGATCTGAATCCGATAGAGTTGATATGGGTAGAGTTTACAGGAAGGTCTGAGGAAAATGCTTTCAAGTGAGCTTCATCTTCAGACGTCATTGAAAGATATTTCCAGAGACTACCTCGCCACAACTACCTCCACAAGTTTGTCAGCTTCCAGCAGAAAAAATGACCCCAAACATTCCTCCAGGCTCCCTCAAGAAAACAGAAGAGAAAGGGCCTTTAATATGGGAAGAGCTGGACTGGAACGCCAGAGAAAAATACCAAACAAGTGAGCCTCACAGTTTGAAATTCTTCAGAAGGCATAAACATTTTCAGTGATTCTACAACTACCTACAAAATTTGACCAGCTGGATGCTTAGGATGTGCCGTGTTGTGGTCGCAAAGGGCGATTTAGCATGAAATATGCCCGGACACATTAAGGCCTATATAGACCACTTTATGAAATATGAAATGGTATAGATTCACGTTCAAGATATAAAATTAAAGATCCAAAATTAATTTATTTCACCAAATACAAAAAGGATATATAAACCTGCATGAATACAATCATGACTGTCAAATGATTTTTTTTTTTACACCTAGTACTAACTTATCTTTATAAAATCACAATGAAAATAAAATGCGTGGGAATCAGATTAAGAATTGTGCAAGACCCTGTAACTGTAATGGATGACTTGTATTTTCATTCCTTGTTAGTAACAAAGATAGTAAGATGAATGATGTTGTCTTATAATCTGATTACAAATAAGCCACCCTGGATTGCATTTTTTTTTTAACCTATGCTTGATTTTCGAATTTTCTTATTGCCGTTCCACAGTATAAGTCTCCATGAATTAATAACTATATAGACTGATGGATTCTTTGAAGTTTACATCTAAACCTGTGCTCGATTTCCGAATTTTCTTATTCCAATTCTTCAGTTTTCTGCGTGAACTAATTACTAGAATGACGAATGTTTTTACCTTTACCTTCATACGAATTTATCCAGTCTAAATTATATATATGTTTCCTTGCCTGACATTAAGATGTGCCCTCCTGCGAAGCTGCTACGCGTTATGAAGAGGGATTCATATTCCAAGAAAAATGATTAACGACGGATTTACCTCCTGGATTTAATCATGATCAGTCTCAAGAATAGGAAAAATTCGTTTTGATGCATATCCTGTCGAGTCGTCAAGTATTAAAAAGAAACAAGTATCCAGTTCTTATAATCAGCAAGAGTCTTCACACCCACGTTCTGATTTGGTGCTCCAAAATAATGATGCTCAGGCGACAATCATTGCTCAGGGCTTTATTTCGTCAAAGTTATAGGATTAGGGTTAGGGTTGGAATAGAGTTTTATCTTAGGTTTATGTTTTATGTTTAGGGTTAGAGTTAGGTTATAGTGCTCGGTCTAGGGCCAACGTTTAGTATATTCTTTTAGTGTACGAAATTGATGAGGAGCAATTTTGTCGCCGGAGCATCTGTAGTACAACCTCTGATTTTAGTGCATGTGTGAAATTATTCAAAGGCCTCCAACATAAACTACTTAAAATGTGTATTATTATTTCCAGAAAGGCTAACGCTATTCTAATTCCTTAAGAATTTATGCATGGAATGATACTCCGTCATAGATGGCAGTATACATGTAGAGAGAGCTTTCAGCCTGAAGTTTACACCAATCACAATATGCGAAAAAGGCAACGTCCAGCCCACTCCATAAGTTCCCGCCCACAAATCGTAACATAATTATGTAAACTGCCTGTGTATTTGCTGATTGAGTCAGCCGATATGAAAAATACGCGCAAACGATCGACTTGTTAACAAAATCAGGCAAAAGAGTAATTGTCAGCAGTTTGTATCAGCAAAGTTTGTAGAGAAGCATCTCAGAGAGCCAATAGTTTTTGAAGGGCTAGTAGCCAAAGGAAAGGAACTGTTAACGACAGGCACACTTCAGATGCAGGTCAATGGTATGACTATGAACATGGAGCATCCTCATTTGAGATTCGTCGAGGTGGTGGCAATATTTCAAGTTCTACTTTACCTTGGTAAGATGGCCTGTAAATTAGAATTATTTTATATCAGATAATAATATTGAGCATGATTATATTTTATTATATCTCCCAAAAGTAGGAACCGATCAATATTGTTATGATTTAAGTCATTGGCGGATCCAGGGGGGGGGGGGGGGCACAGCCGGCCCGTGCCCCCCCCCCCCCTTTGGAAGAGAAGTATGAATTTTTACCATAGACGATCCGCCATTTTCTCGATTGTGCCCCCCCCCCCCCCTTTTTTTAGAGTGAAGACCTTTTTTTTTTTTTTTTTTTGCTTGTCAGGGAATTATGGAGGGAAACTGGACCCCATAACCCCTTACTAAGCGATTTTTGAAGGTTTGGCGAAAAAAAAATTAACTGCGTGCTGTTATTGCACACTTCAATGTTGCCCGGATGTTAGAAAAAGAGGCTGTATTGCCCGATAATATAACAGAAGATAATATAATATTATCATATATGATGAAAGAGGTTGATAAAGAAATATTACCCTCTTTGGCCCGGTTTGCACCAAAGACGAGGGAAATACAATTATGGAAAACCACAACTCAGATGTCTGGTACGGATAATTATTTATAGTAGACCAGCCAAACATCCAAAAAGGCTCTAGAAAAAGATTCGACGGCATTTTGGGGTAATGCTCGGCATCCATGCTTAAACTCTTGCAAAAATACTGACGAATAACGTACGGGCGGATGCCACGCGAATTTTTGCCTAAAAATGCCATTTTTGGCTCAAAATTTGAAAGAATGTCAAAAATCACAATTTTTTATTTTTTGAACTAATATGTAATACCTGATTAAGACTTTTCAAGTGATATCAGATTTATTTTGAGTTTCAAGTTATAAACCCTATTAATATACAATTGAAAGTTGGATATTACACACACATGTATGGGGTAATGAAACATAAAACAGTAATTTACTCAAAATAATATGTTGTGAAAACTACCAATATTTCAAAGTTTTTTACCCAACGTAAATTTGTCATTTTAAACACTTTTTCTTGATTAAACGAATCATGTATATTGTCATGCCACACAAGATAACAAATTATCCGATAAGGAGATGGATAACTCATTTTATGTTGTCCCAAATGAAACGATGTATTTTTACTGGATGCGCATTTTTACTGAAAAACTCTATTTGAAGGTACATCTTAGAGTGTACATGTACAAAGGCAATTATCCCATGTATTATCAGTATAGTCTATGGGCCAAAAACTGAAATGTCCCCTCCTCCTTAGAAATAATCTTAAATGATTTTTATTTTCTGTTAGATGGGACCGTTAACTCTCAAAATGTGCTTCTTTGCCCTAAATTAAAAGGTGGACGTGGCCACATGGCAACGGATCAAAAACAATAGAATTTAAGAAATTGTCATGTATTCGTGATTAAGAAAGTACAAAAACACATAGTAACATTTTAAAATAATGTATCAAAGTTTCTCACTTGATTTAAACCCAAATAAGAGTTATGAAAAGTGTCCATCATGTTTGAAAATGGCTGTTTCCATGGAAACAGTAAGAATAAAACTGATATTCGAGCAAAATCCCTTGATGCCACCTAAAAAAGAGGTAAGTATTGGTATTGACCATTATCATTTTTCTCTTTTACAGGACACTCACTGATAACTTATTTTAGTAAAGGGGTGGTAGATGTAACTACTGCATGTGTAGGCCGTTACCATGGTAACAAATATATTATTGTGTTGTATTTCTAACAAATAACTATGGTTGTTTTCAACATGAAATAATGGTAAACATCTAATAACTTTTGCCATCTGTTTGATTATATTAGTTAAAATTTTAGTTAATTGGAGTAGAGCTAAATTTGATTTATAAAAACTGTGGAACCATGGAAACAGAATGTTAATGAATATGAAATCTTTCAAAGAAAGAAATGTGACCTACCAATACAAAATAAATGTTAAACAAACTGAATTTCAACAATAAAAATGAATCTTATATTATTTTTCACCGTAGCTATCAGAATCACCTAGTTTGTCTTAAAGGCCAAGTCCACAAAATTTTGAGTTGAGTTGAATCAGTAGAGTTAAATTAAATAAACGAAACAGTAAAAATATCAAAATCGGATAAAAATAAGAAATTTACGGCATTTTGAAGTTTTGCATTGGTTCGTAAAACAGTGATATGCATAACTGTATGGCTGTATGCAAATTAGTGATCCGATGATGTCATGAGCTCACTTTTCCGTTTGTATTTTATTATATAAATTTCAAATATTTCATTTTTTTCATAGATGTTTATAAAGATTCTCTTCATTGTATCACAATAACTTATAATAATGATGATCGTACCGTACTCATTCTACGAGGAGTCAAACTTTGTTTTACATTCTTGGAGAAGAAAACTGAAATATTTGAAATTTCATATAATAAAATAAAAAGGAAAAGTGAGCTTATGGCATCATCGGCTCAATAATTTGCATACAGCCCATGTTATGCATATCATTGTTTCATGAAACAATGCAAAACATTAAAATGCCATAAATGACTCGTTTTTATCCGATTTTGATTAATTTTAACCTTTTTTTTTTTTAATTTAATTTTTTTGATTTAACTCAATTTTGGGGGGTGAACTTGGTCTTTAAAGTTAGTTACGGATGTGTTCCTCATGGACGTTGTCATGGTTAATAATGAGTTGCACGTCACGAAACTATTGGAATTTGAAAATTACCACACACATTCCTAATTGAACAACATGCAAGTAAATGTCCATTCTTTCACTTCAAATCTTTCTAGATATTAGAAAGAAGTGTTTTGACTAAACAGTGTCAAAATTGTTGCTCGCTCACAAACTTTAAAAGCTGTAAAGCTGATTTTGAGCTATACAGAATATTAACACCCACCCCATCTCTTTTAACATGTTATGTATGAGGGTTGATGCTAATGTGAAACTTATTATCAGAGCAACAAAATACTATCGAAGTACACTTATACATCAAGTTAAAAAAATAAATGAATAAATAATAAATTAAAGTCTACAAATGAAATGATTATACTCATTATGCAAAATTATTCAAGGATTAATCATCAGTTTTTAACATTATACTTGTAAATATTTAAATAATGCTGAATCATATTTACCCCAAAATTGTAAGTTACAATTTGCGATATTGCATACTAATTCATTGGTTGAACAATTCTTTGATATGTCGGTTTTTCTTTTAATTTGTCGTGCAAAAGCCAAACTTTATTTCATTTTTATAATATAAGTTATCGTTAACTATAACTGGAAAAATGATATACGTTATATGAACATTATAACATTAATACATATCATTATGTTTCATTATAAATTCGCTGTGCGGTCCACATAGGATTTTCCTTTAAAAAAATTATAAAGTGATGTGAATGCAATGGGTCAATCTACAGGAGGTGGAACATCATATCAGAAAGTGAGAGAAATAAACAACAATATTCAGTGATGATGTGTCATGTATCCATATAGAGATAATGGAATTATACTCTTGGGAAGAGCAGACTTAAGTATTAAGAGGGTTATGTGAAGACAATATTCTGTATGATATTGTGTATTGTATTATGTAAACACAGTAACACAACCAGGACTCTAGTGGAGTAATGTACATTTATCCTAATACGCAAGTCAATGAATGTGCAAATCTGTGCAAAAAGAATTACCACACAGTCAGCACATTTAATCTTTGTTGGGATATGATTTTATATTTTCATAATGAAAGACAGAGATGATTTTTATCTTGTTATAAATCGTATATATTACAAAAATAAATCCTTAGTTGTATACATGGAATTTAATTTAAGGTCATTTAAGTAATGAATTTGGATAATTATTATTTTTAAGTTAATGTATCGTAATTCTCACATCCGAAAATATTGGGGGGATTATACAGCCATCCCCCACCTCAAATTTCAGGGGGAATATATATAATCCCCAACCGCCCCCCCCCCCCCCCCCCACCCGCCCGGGATCGACACCCATTTTTGGGAATCTCGATACCACTTAGCTATCTCTTCCCTTTACGTGAAAAATCCCTGATAATTGTTCCATGTTCTAACCAATGTTGTACATCTGACAGTGGGAGACATGCAAAAATGGTACGTTCTGGGCGTGAACAGTTTCTCATTTTAAAAGTATCCCCAAAGTACCCCTTTTAGTTAGGAAAAATAAACCCTTTTACTTCAGAAAAGTGTCACCTTTTCTTTCTAACCGGTGCCAGTTCCGCATTATTATCAAAGTCTCCCTTACCACCTATGATAAAAGCCACCCTTAACTGGGATTACTACCCTATTCAAATCAAACAGGTGCTACATTTACTCTTGCAAGTATCCCCCCAATAGTTTCTTTATAATGTGTGTTTATTCGGTAGAATATTGTTGAGAATTCTGTTACATTACATTACAGCACAGCAGAATAACTAATATAGTAGCTATATAAATTTATCTAATTATTAATAAATGTTCCCTTTTCACCTCTAAGAATGTCCCTTTTGTAAATATACGTTCCTTTTTTTTTAATAAAACCGCTATTCAAATCTGATACGTGCCCCTTTTCCTTCGATAAGTGCTTCTTTTCCTTTGCAACAACATTTTTTTCTCATTCTCATAAGCTGATAAGTACCCCTTCATCTATTATTCCCCTATAAGTTCTGAGAGTTACCTGTTTTACTTAAACAAGTACGCCTATTCCTTTTTTTCAATAAAGTGATCCTTTCCCTCTAGTAGGTGCTCCTTTTGACCCCTCAAAAGAGTCATTTATTTTATAAAATATCTTATCCTTTTAATAATTGCACTAGTTATCCGGGGGGTAGTTTTCCAGGGGGTAGTTGTTCTAGAATCGGTCATAAGGCATTTTATGTCGTCAGAACTTCAAACTTCCGTTAAAAAAACAAAACATAAAAACAAATAAACATTCCCTTGTAAATAAAATCAACTTTCCCATACTGAATACGATTGTGCCCGCCCCGCTTCGGAGAAAGAAGATCCCGTTTATGCTACCAATTATTATTTTTTTTTTAAGTTTAAATAAAATTTGCATTCCCTTAAATACGATTGTGCCCCCCCCCCCCCACTTCGTAGAAAGGGGATCCCGTTTATGCTATACATTATTATCAAAAGACAAGTGTCAACAAATTTTGATCGGTCGCTACGCTCGCTCGCCTAATCAAAATTAACATTCCCTTAAATACGATTGTGCCCGCCCTGCCCATTGCCAAGAAGATTCCTTTTATGCTGCCAATTTCTTTCAATGAGAAGTATTACTATTTTATTCCGCTCGCTCTCAACACTCGCTCGCCCAGCGAAATATTCCCTTAAATATGACAATTATTAAAATCGAAAATGAAAAAAGGGGTTCGCTCGCGAATATGAAATTTACACTCATTTAATGTGGAACAAGTGATTGTAGGTGGTGCTTTAATTAGAAATTGGCAAGGAAAAAAAATTATTCGAATTAGATTTATCAAACAGAGGTGTCGTGGTCTAGTGGATACGTCACCGGACTGTGGATCTTATATGGTTCGAGTCCCGCCACGGCACGAATGTCCTTTGGCAAGACATTCATCTACATTCGCCAATCTCCACCCAGGTGTAGTAAATGGGTATATATTCCTTGACTGCTTTCAGCGCCTTATAAGGCAGCCGGGCTAAAGCCAGGGTAATAATACTACTTCGGCGATTAGAAACATGTGTATTCAGCGCAATATAAATGTTATGTATTATTATTCATCATTAAATGAAAATAGACTCACGGTTGATATAGGTTGAGAACAAATTATTCTATTACTTGCTTCTGGACATGCACCTCCCCCTCCCCCCCCCCCCCCAAAAAAAAAGGTTTATTGGTTATCGGTGGCACACAGACTTGTACTTTGAACCCCACTAGGATGACTATTTTCCTCTTCATAAGAATCTGATGTCACCGGCGGATCCATGAATTTTTCAAAGTGGGGGGGGGGGGGAGTCTCGATGTGAAAGAGAGATAGGGGGCGAAGTCCTAGATGTCAATCAGTGATCATTTTAAAAAGCTCCGCCAAAGCCCCCCCCCCCCCCCCCCCCCCCCGATCCACCACTGGGTGTAACAGCCCGCTATGCTCGATTGGAAATTAAAGGAATATACAGACCCTCACACTCATCTGCACACTGTGATGTAAAGAGAGAAACAAATAGGATTATTTTAATCTTTCCCGAGATGGCTTCAAAATGTAGGGTATATAATGTCTAAAACTTATGTATTCACTTTAACGTTTCCATTTGTGACCCGACGCCTCAAAACCTACAATAAGTCGCCAAAATTATTTTTTTTGTTTTATACATTTTCTGAAAGTAGAGATTCTCAGCTTTCCAATGGTATATCACTTGCCTAGTTTACTCAATGATAACACCTTTAAATATCAAATTTAGAATCAGTAGGTAACCAGCAAACAATAACTCCTATTCAGAGAAAATGGCCATTTAAGTTTGGAACAAAAGAGTTCTAAAACTTCGCTCTCTGTGTGCGCCCAAGTAAAACTGGGTATTCAAATTGCCGTAACAACTGGTATGACGGGATTATCAGATTAGGCTGAATTTTGGCAAGCTGCTCCAGGAGGACCTATTCATTACTCACTCCAAAAATCAATTTAATACCTTAGGAGGTAAAGTAGTAATCTGGAACTGAATGAAAGTATTACAAAAGCTCTCCAAACATTCATTAGCTCGACAGGTGAAAAAAAGGAGTCACTTTAAAATGCCCCCAAAACATATTTCTAAGTCGAATTACGACTCACAAACTTGAGACATGATATAATGATAATGAAACTAGCTATTTCTATCAAAAACAGAAAATCGACTGATCCAAGCAAATTTACTATTTTGGGCTGTTTGCTACGTTGTGGTGCGTGCGACTTATTGTAGGTTTTGAGGCGGCGGGTCACATTTATGCTTTTCCCTTTTCCCTGAAAAGTGTCTTTTCTGTTAATGCCCCCTTGTGCATGCCCCCTTTCCCACAGAAGTTTTGCCGCCATGGTTTTTGACCAATATTGATTAGTTGCCAACTCGTGATTTTAAGTCGCTCCACTCTACATCAACACTAAATATGTGATTATACCGTATTTAGTTGCCAGCTTACCTTAATGAATATTATCGATCTTTGTGTGACTTTCAAAAATAAATTTCAAAAGTACTCTGACTTTTTACGGTTCTTATTTTAGATGGCAATCCACAAAGTTACAGGAACTATGTATGGGACATTTATTAAATACGGGTCATGTTTTTGTTTTTGTAATCCTGTAGTCTCATTAGTACGTGGATGTTATCCACATTCCACATAACATTACATAATATACTCAATTGGTTAGTTTTGAAATATTCATAGCCGTTTATTGTTATTGTTTTTACTTGTTGAGTTAATTTTTTTTTAATTATGTAACTATATTACTTGTATTTTCTTATAAACTTGTTACCAATTTATGCTATACCTTATTGTTTATTCCTGTTGCATCAGGAACGTGATGCAAAACAGTTTTATACTGATCATGCTTTTATCCTGTAATAATAATAATAATAATAATAATAATACATTTATAAAGCGCAGTAACTATCCAACAATTTGTATATATTCTACTGCGCTGCATGAGCTCCTGATATGCTTGTTATTAATTGAATAGATATGCTTTGAGTTTTGATTTAAACATATTCACAGATGGGGATTTCCTGACTTCCAATGGCAAGTTATTCCAGAGTTTAGGGGCTGCACAAGCAAAATTAATGAGCGATCACCCAGTGTAACTTTTGTTTTTTACGAATGGAATTTGGAGAAGCAGAGTATCTTGGGAACTGCGCATGTTTCGACTATGTTGATTGACTCGGAGATTCAGCAATTCTATGATGTACATAGGAGCTTGACCATGAAGCGCCTTATATACAATATTCTGAAAGTTAATAAATAAATGGATACATATATGCAGTGCGTATCAAAAAAAGTAATTACAAGTCTGATAGCTTCTAATTAAAATGTAATCGACTTTGAAATTTATCTCATGGTGAAGAATAGCTTATTGTCTGTCTATTGGTACCTCATTCATGACATTTATGCCATGGATGACTGAGCACCAGGGTTTTTAAAAAAAGTCAAAAACTCAAAATCTCCTTGTTCCAAGTGTGGGCTGACGCTGACGCAACGAATGTGAGTCAAGCCATATGAATGCGCTACTTTAGTCTAAAATAATTTTAAAAAGTTAATCCTCCTTTGTTCTTCAATGCTTCATTGTTTAAAGTGATCTAAGCTTCCATATGACCTTGTTTCAGTCCACATGACAATATTTAATTTATTTCAATAGCCTTCTAACTTCTTGTCCCGTGATAACTAAAAACTGCTGCTCATTCGTCAATAGCACCATTTCACCTGCATACGTTGCACACGGAGTTTTTTGCGAATAACACATGGACTGAAAGGTTTACTGATCTTAAAGACTAAAAAGAAGAAAAGGAAGGATACGCGTTGAGAATTAACAATGTCCATTTTTAATGACTCAGTAAAAGGCTTTCCTTAAAAAAGGGATGCAGATGAAGCCAACATTGTGTTATCAAATGGCAAAAAAATCTTAAATTTAGCTTGTAATGAGCCCTTTCTTGAGTTTGAGTTGACTTTAACACCTTTTCTATTCAAATGCATAACATCAATTGAAAATAACTCAGCAATTGTTTTCCAACTAAAGTAACTAATGCATACATGTAGTTGGTTTGACCCGCACTCGCTACTTCAGCCCAAACTTGGTACAAGAGGAGTTTGACAATACTGTTTGAAAAGCCTGCTGCCGAGTCATCCGTGGCAGCAAAGTTATGAATAAGGTATCATTGCACAGAATATAGGTTGTTCTTTACTATGAAATAAATATCAAGCTCATATATAGAGGTTAGAACTTTTTAATTAGAAGCTACTTAAGTTGGGTATACTTTCTTCTGATACGTTTTAGAAATAAAATTTTCAGTGAATCAAGTAGCAGGTCTTGTCATCATGTTCAATGTGAAAATTTTGGTATCACCCATTTTATAGGGGGACACAAATCTTCTGGATCTAGATTGGAATCAAGTAAACAGAAATTCTGGTAGAAAGACAACACCATTTTTTTTTTTGTATTAGCTACCAAATTTTGGTAACAGCTATTATGACAGTAGTCACATTCACAGCCAACGAGCAGATTCTAATCGCTGACGGCGTTTGTTAATCTAATTGCTATATACTTTATATTGGTTAGTTACATTTCCTTCTCTAGTTGAAACATGTCATCTTCATTGATTCTGTTTCCATGGCAACAGATTTTTTGTATAAATCAAATTTAGCTCTATTCCAAACTAAACTTTTGAATATAATCAAACAGACGGTAAACAATATTAGATGTTTACCATTATTTCATGTTGAAAACAAATATAGTTCTGTATTTCATTAGAAATGCAATAAATTTATTTGTTACCATGGTAACAGCCTACACATTTAGTGGTCTCCTCCATTTACTTTTAAAAAATGATAAGTGAGCGTCCTGTAAAAGAGAAGATAATCATGTACAATACAAATGTATAAATATTTACTTTTTTCGGTAGCATCATGGGGATTTTGGGCTGAAATATGTTTTTTTTTTCTTACTGTTTCCATAGCAACAGCCATTTTCAAACATGATGGACACCTTTTGTAACTCTTATTTGAGTTTTTATCAAGTGAGCAACTTTTGATACATTATTTTAAAATGTTACAATGTGTTTTTGTCCTTTCTTAATCACGAATACATGACATTTCTTAAAATTCTACTGTTCTTGATCCGTTGCCATGGTAATAGCCCTTGTGGCCACGCCCACCTCTTAATTTAGGGCAAAGAAGCATATTCTGATAGTTAATGGTCCCATCTAACAGGAAAAAAAATCATTTAAGATTATTTCTAAGGGGGTGGAGACATTTCAGTTTTGGCCCATAGACTATACTGATAAACATGGGATAATTGTCTTATGTACATATACACTCTAGATGTACCTTCAAATAGTGTTTTTCAGTCAAAATGCACATGCAGTAAAAAGACATCGTTCCATTTGGGATAACATAAAATGAGTATCTATCACCTTGTCGGATAATTTCTTTTCTGTGTGTGACATGACAATATACATGATATGTCTAATCAAGAAAAAGCGTTTAAAATGACAAATTTACGTTGGGTAAAAAACTTTGAAATATTGGTAGTTTTCACAACATATTATTTTGAGTAAATCACAGTTTTATGTTTCATTACGCTATACATGTGTGTGTAATATCTTACTTTCAATAGTGTATTAATCAGGTTTATAACTTGAAACTGAAAATAAATCTGATATCACTTGAAAAGTCTTAATCAGGTATTACATATTAGGTCAAAAAATTAAAAATTGTGATTTTTGACATTCTTTCAAATTTTGAGCCAAAAATGGCATTTTTAGGCAAAAATGCGCGTGGCATCCGCCCGTACGTTATTCGTCAGTATTTTTGCAAGAGTTTAAGCATGAACACCGAGCATTACCCAAAAATGCCGTCCAAAGTAAAAAAAATCTTCTTGGCTGGTCTACTATTAATGTTGGATGCCCTTGAGGGGAATATCAGAATTTATATTCCACATACTAAGAATCTTGCTGTTAGATTGGTCAATAGGTAATAACGTGATAAAACGTAGTTTTCCCAATCAATCGACCCGAGAAGAAAAGTTCGTGACCTTGACAGAATAGTACTTTTGTGCTTCGCTGATCTCTTCAGTCCATTACAGAGTCAAAATGCGTTATCAATATTTTGGGTGCGTGATCTTTACGAATAGTCAAATTGAAAGGTGTGTGACCTCTACGAATGAAAAGTGCGCGACCTTTACGAAAATTAGCGCGCATTGCCCAATCTACATGGTTTAATATCTTGTCACTCAATTGAAAGAAAACTTGACTTGCAAAATCATGATTTATATATTGATGGTGATCTTCTTGAAAACAAAGTAATGACTAAATTTCTTGGTGTGTATATTAATGAACATTTAAATGGAATGATCATGTAAAACACATAATTTTACCTATCTCTCGTAATGTTGGTCTGTTAACTAAGCTAAAATATTTTTTACCTACTTCTGTACTATTTACGCTGTATAATACGCTGATCTTGCCATACATATCATATGGTAATATTATCTGGGCAACTCATGTTATACAAATCCCATACTAATTCTCCAGAAAGAAAGCCATCCGGGCGTGTAGTGTGGCAAGCTTTTGCTCTCACCCTCTGACCCTCTGTTTTTTCGACTTAAGTCCCTCAAGGTCAATGATATTAACTTCCTGCAAAAAGCTCTATTCATGTTTAAGTATGACTCCAACCTTTTAAGCCCAGTATTTGCAACATTATTTCAGTCGAACACACAAATTCACGCATATCCCACCAGACAATCAAAAAATGTGCATTTATTTAACCCCAGGACTGCTCTTGCACATAATTCTATAATAACTCTGGCCCTGATGTATGGAATTCCCCTCCTCCCGAAATAAAAAAAAACATGACTTTAATGTACTCTTTCAAGCGATAATTATTTTGTAGTACACCCATAATACCTTGTATAAATAGGACCCATGACTTGGCACATTTTCACCTCTTTGGGAGCCTGATATTCGTTTACAAAACGAGTTTACCACTTGCTATTATATGTTAATATCATGTCTGCCTCTCAAACCGGATGATTAACTCTCTATTGTTAATACAATTGCCTCACTTTATCCTCCTCTCTTCATCCCTATTTCTCTCTGTACCTTCTTCTCTTTCTCTCTCTCATTATTTTATCATTATATTTTATCTCAAAAGGCTTTCATGCTGTCAAGCCTCGGCTTATTATGAAAAGCCTCTTGTTTGATTTTTCTTTCTATAATCTTACTGTTAGCCTTGTAGTTTAATATATATTAATGTATATAGCATAATTTGTATAACGTATGCATTCCATTATTTGATGGATTGAGAAATCAAGCAGAGATAAATAAATCGAAATCAAATCAAAATCAAATAAAAATATTTAAAAAAAAAAAAATTGTGCGCACCCAGGTAGGGGTACAATTTATGGTGGTTTTAATATATTTTGTGAATTCGGGCCTAAACGTCTTTTTCAAGAAGTAGACAATATTATAATTGTCTTTCTCGTACCATTTAAATGTTTCAGATGTGGAATATAAAGCAAATAATCACCTTTTGACTTCAGGCGATGAGACGTACTGTCACTTCCTCGGCGATCTGAATGTATACGCTATCTTTCCTCAGCTTCGCTTTGGAAAGATAGCTACATCCAGATCGCCTCGGAAGTGATAGTTTGTCCCATCACCTTCACCAACGGTAATTATTTTCTTAATATTGCCCGCAACAGAATCATATTGCCCAGAGTCGAAGACGAGGGCAATGTGGTTCTTTTAAGGGCAATATTTTCGATATTCAACGAAAGTAGAGCCCGCTAATATTATTATTATTATATTTATATCATTTATATGCCTATTTTGTAGCAATAATGACAAACAAGTCTGTTTGTCTCTCGGTCCCTCTGATTTCAGGTTATTCGTACATGTATGTAATCTGGGCCAAGCAATTGTGACGTAAATTGTTACCGCGCGTATCCATTGTTTAAGACCCCCCCCCCCCCCCCCCCCCTCCAAAACAAAACCAAAAAACCCCACCAAACACACCAACAAGAAAAACACCCCAAAAACACAAAAAACAAAACAAAAAACAAAACAAAAAACAAAAAACAAAAGATAAATAAATAAATTAAAAACAAATCAGTTTTCCTAAGTGTAGTTGATGAATAGGAAGATACGGTTCTAAATTGGTGCAAAATCTGTTCTTCAATAGCAGAGTATATAGAGCAGATATCAGCTGAAAATTATCTTATAAAACTAGTAGTCGCTTAAAAATAACTTTCATTTCCCGTTTGTTGTTGTTTCTTTTCTGTTGTTGTTGGTTAGTCCTTTCCATTTATATCAAGCTGGATTTCAACTAAATGCAGTTTTGTATGATAGGAGCATGATAACTCTTACTTCAATAATGATAATAATCTTTATATTTACCAAGGGTACGGTAGGCTTATCAGTATTAATATTGTTCTTTCTGAGGGCCCTGCAATTATTATTACCCCAGCATTGCCAGGTACCCTAATACACTTGGGTCGAGAGGGACAGACGTGGGTAAAACACCCTGTAAGCACCGAGCAGGGATCGAAACTCAGAACCTCTCATTATGGGGGTCAAGAGACCTCATCGATAGTGGTCCCAATCGCCTTTCGGTAAATGTCATTCGGCCTTTTTATATTATCGTAGTAAACAAAATAGTGTCAAAATTACATTTTCCCCAAAAAATAATTTATCGTACAAGAAGAGCTAAAACCGGAACGCCTAAGACCCAAAGTTCCGAACTGTTGACTTCAAAGATACTGCAGTAAAACGTTAAAAAAATATTCCATGAATTCGGAGGAGGACATTGCTCTGATCTTATCATCGATTTAAAGGTCCCCAGAAATCCAAATGCAAGTTGATTTCTGTTGGTGTGCGGGGATGCATACAACTCATATTTTGTTATTAAAACATCTAAATATGTTTCATAGATTTTTAAATATTTTTTGAAATATTTTTTTCCAACCTCTTAAGCTCCACCCCCAAAAATAGCTCCAGATCTTATTCCCGAGATGACATCATCTGTCAATCATTAGTCAGCCATACTAACATTATACAATACAGAGTGGAATGTAACTTCCCCCAGCTCAGCACATGCTCACAATAGAATTGCATGCTTTCAAACAATACCTCCTCATTACCCTTCTTTTCCTGGTGATGCTACAGCATGTCTGGCATAGCAACTCCTATGTAGGCATTGTATGGTCTATTAGAACAGATGGTTATCTCTGGCAAAGCTACATACCACTTTCTCTCCTTAGCTCACTAATGATTGACAGATGATGTCATCTCGGGAATAAGATCTGGAGCTATTTTTGGGGGTGGAGCTTAAGAGGTTGGAAAAAAATATTTTAAAAAATATTTAAAAATCTATGAAACATATTAAGATGTTTCAATAACAAATATAAGTTGTATGCATCCCCGCACACCAACAGAAATCAACTTGCATTTGGATTTCTGGGGACCTTTAAAAATATCTAAACACAACAAGAAAAGTAACTCCCTCTTAATCAAAATGGCGTAACTTTTTAACGAAAAGGTTTTGAGCAAAATAACCTGACAGGAGTGTTTCTACACTTATTGACTAACTTTTCTGTGAAAATGAGATTGATCCATTGAGTCAAGCATGAGTGAGCAAACATTAAAGGCAAAATTAAAATAATAATAATAATAATAATAATTGTTTTATATAGCGCAAATTGCTACAGCCTCCAAGCGCTTTAGAGAGAAAAATTAATCTGAAAGGAAAACCGTAAAGAATGATATTAAGTAATGATTAAATCCAACGTCAGCACAGGAAGAAGTTAAAAGCTATTTAGAACAAGACTTGAAAAGATGGGTCTTCAACATTGTTTTAAAATTATTCACAGAACTAGCATTACGAATATCAATGGGAAGATTATTCCAAAGAAAAGTAGCAGCATAACTGAAAGAACGTTGACCACATTGTTTGTAAAAAGTAGTTTTAGGACGAGATAAGAGGGATTGAAAAGCAGAACGTAAAGTCCGGATAGGAGTGTATCGAGGGACAAGTTCTGAAAAATATGAAGGGGCAAATCCATGATAAGTCTTAAATGTAAGAAGAAGAATTTTGTAGGTGATGCGAGAAGAGATAGGAAGCCAGTGGAGTTCTTGAAGAATAGGGGTGATATGAAAGGAACGAGGAACACAGGAAACAAGACGAGCTGCTGTATTTTGGGCACGCTGAAGTTTCAAAGTCACTTTCTGAGGAAGGCCAAATAAAAGGGAATTACAAGAATCTAGCCTAGAGGTAACAAAAGCATGAATAAAACGATGGGCTGAATTCTGTTCAAGAAACCTACGAATTTTACCAATTTTCCTAATAGCTATATAGGCAGATCTACAAATGGAATCAACATTCTGACACAAATTTAACTAAGAATCCATGATAACTCCAAGATTGCGAGCTGTATTTGATGGTTTAATTATTGATTGCCCCGTTTGAATGCTGATTTGCGGAGGAATAGAAGCATATTTAGAATGGAAATGAAGCAGCTAAGTCTTAGAATCATCCAAAGAAAGCTTGTTTTGAAGAGCCCAAGACCTAACATCGCTTAAACAATTTTCCATCCTCTTAATTGCAGAAGAACGATCCAGAGCGTCAAACGATAAATATAGCTGCAAGTCATCAGCATACGCCATGCATGAGATATTGTGTGCTGACACAATATCTTGGAGGGGAGTTGTGATCATTATAAAAAGTAAAGGCCCAGCAACAGAGCCTTGTGGGACTCCGCACCACAGGTTGTGTTTTTCTGACTTGACAGAATTGATAGAGACAGATTGTGAACGACCAAATAAATAAGAGGTGAACCACTGCAAAACAGACCCACCTATCCCGAACCTTGAAGAAGATCTTAGTAAAAGACAATCAGGATCAATTGTTTCGAATGCTGAGGAGAAATCCAAAAGCACTAATATTACTTCTTGTTTTTTATCAAGAGCACACGTTTCAAAAGTCACAAGTGTCATTTTGGGTATTCTGGTGCATATTTATAATTTATGTGTTGTTTTTTATTATCCATCGCTTCACCCCTCACACCTACTTTTCTCATTATTATGGTTGGGTGAGCACAATTTTTAAAAAAATCAACCCTCGTGAATGTGAAATTGCAAAATCCATTCAGCTTATTGAAGAAAAAAATAACTCCAGATATTTTTACCAAAATGTATCATTACATGTTGTGTGAACATAAGAGGTTGTCATCGTGTAATAGTTGAGTGAGCACACTTTAAAATCGCACAAGAAATTGCTAAAATGTACTGTTACTACAGCATAAAAAATGACCCTTGTGACTTTGAAAAGTGACATTTTTTTGCATTTAATGTTTGCCCACTCATGCATGGATTTTTACAGGGAAGTTAGTCAATAAGAATAAAAATACTCTTGACAAATTATTTTGCTCACAGGCCTTTCGTTAAGAAGTTACGCCAATTTGATTAAGGGGGAAGTTAATTTTGTTGTTGTATTTATATGAGTCCCTCCTCGACTTAAAAATAGCTTTCAACACCGAACCAAAATCTTGCATCCACGTTATTCAACGAATGAAATTTATTATCTTTGAACCTTTATTATTTTTATAATCTACTTACTTTTTGTATTAATCCTCTTGATCTTTAGGGTTATACATGCATGTTTTTAACTATTCTATATCCATTTTAAGAACCACAATTTTGACTTTACAGGATAATCTGTAAAACCATAAAAATGTCGAGAAGTCAACACTTTTATGGGATGAACTTGAAGCTAGGGAACTTTATGTCATTTCTTGACTTGAGGGTGAAGCCAGCATGGTAGGTTAATTTGAAGGGGGGAAACTTGATTGGGAAACAAATTCGCTCCATGCAATAATCTTTAATAATATGATCATATATGTCGAATAAAAATACTCGTATTGAAAGTAAGCTGCTGAATATTTGATACACAGTATCTGTTATTCGGTTTTTGTTTGAAAGAAATTCACTTCATGAATAATCTTTGGAAACTTGATCCAAGTTCTTGAATTAGAATAAAAATAATTTCCGCGACAGAAATATGGTATAAGAAAAAATGCTTAATGTCTAATGCATAATTCCACGAATAATCTTTAATAATGTGATCTTAGTTCTTGATTCATAATAGAAATACTTCTACTGTAAAAAACTGATTTATTGAAGTTGCTGTAAGATTGATACCTTCTCATCTTTCCTTCTATGTAATGTTTTGTATGAAAGATTCCATTTCCATAATTGATTATTTGAAAAATAGAGTAATTTCCATTTAAAGGGAGCGAAGAGAAAGTCACTTACTGACAGATCCCAAATCCCACGCTGAGCTTTTCTTCTTTTTTTTTCTTTTTTTCTTTTTGCTTGTCAGAGATTTATGGACTTCAAAAGAGACCTTAAAATGCTCAGGACCCTTTTTTTTTTGCTCACAGCACCCCCAGTAAAAGAATCGTTCTCAGGTGCCTGGCCAGGAGCCTCTCCCGAAATATTCACCCCATTTTATCCGTAAGATTTTACCCGTTAAGGTTACTTACACCGTCTAAGTCATTGACAAAAAAGGTTGTCAACCTGACCGTAGCCGTTGGGTTTAGCCCCCCGCCCCCTCAAAAAAAACCAGTAACGTGAATAACCGAACATTTGCAGAGTTGGTAGAAAGAGTGTTTCTTCTTCTGAAGTTTTTTAATGCTGTATTTAGGTACTCTAATATGTGTGCATTGTTGGAACTAAAACTCATTTACCTAACACCTGTAGTAAGAGAACAGGAATAACCGTGGAATTGCCCATGTTCAGGTGTATGAGCTGTTCCACCAGCTGGAATGTTTCCCTCCGGAAATTACAATTTTAAAAGTGTAGTCATGAAATATGGACGGCACTGGGATCCTTTAAGAGTACCTCCCAGCCATCTGAGAATCATCTCCCACCCGTACGCACTTAAAGGAGGGGACTAGACATGCCAGAGGAGCCACGGGAGGTGATTATTCGAACCATAGAGAACCCCCCCCCCCCCCCCCCCCCAAAAAAAAAAAAAAAAAAAAATCCTTAGCGTATTATATATATATATATATATATATATATATATCCTATAATATATTTTACTAAAGGGTACATTAGGTCGACACCTAACAATGCGGTTTATTCCGTCATAATAGCGACCCCTACATTAGGTAGACAGTTGGTGTCATTAGGTCGACAGTTGTCTATAGAAATGAGACAAAAACTGTCCTCCTAATGTACCCATTAGGGGTATATATATATATATATATACATATATAAACGACTAATGGGTACATTAGGAGGACAGTTTTTGTTCTTTTTCTTTGTTCAACTGTCGACCTAATGTACCAACTGTCTACCTAATGTAGGGGTCGCTATTATGACGGAATAAACTGCATTGTTAGGTGTCGACTTAATGTACCCGTTAGTCAAATATACACACACACATATATATATATATATATATATATATATATATACACACACACACACACACACACACACACACACACCCACTCCCCGACACACACACGCGCGCGCGCGCACATTATCAAGAGAGAGAGAGAGTTTATCACTATCCAAGTCAAATACGTAATTCTCATTTCTATGGTAATGGTCTCGACTATTCATATCGGAGTGTAAGAGAAGGTAAGTGATGGAAATATCCTCATTTATGTGATAATGATAGCAATATTCCTATGAGACAACAATTGGAAAATATTCATTAATGGGATTAATAAACTTATCGAAAATTGCGTATGGGAGGGAATTCGATGAATACTGATACGTTCAAAGTCAAATTTACTAAAATGTGTTAATAAGTGAAAAAAAGATCAGGGACCACGCTTCCAAGAACATACTTTTTTTAAGCTATAAAACATGTATGAATAATATCATGCTCATTTAGGCCTTGGCTTATCATCCTGGTGAAGAATGGTGGATTCTAACAGTTCGGGTATTAAGATCACATCGTTTGCGTCAGAAATTTTGAATGTTATCTTGTAAGCAATTTGCAAAAATAGGGCGATCAAAACCCATGAATAGTATTGGTAAGGCCGCCAGGATTTCTTTGATTTTAGAATATCAAGTAGCAAGATACTGACACTTTCTAAGCTTCTGTGAACTTCTTTTCCTCCTCAAGTGGAATATCTAACAAAATCAATGAGAGGTGAAAAATAATTTAGGTTCATATTATTAAATTCCCTCGTGCGAAGGCCATGTGTAAAAAAAAAACGGTAGCTGAGTCAAAGGACACTCTTACGAATCTTTGTGAAGTTGCTGGGGGGGGGGGGGCGCTGCCCAGCAGATTCATTGGCCAAATTAATAAATGAAATCAATCCAATCATGAAACGAAAGTGAAAAATTGATTTTATAATGACGTGATTTTTATTGTTCAATTATTGACAGATTTATGGTAAATTTTGACGCTTTTTGCTCCATAAATCTATAAACTATCTCTGCCCACTTATACGGGCTTTAAACCGGACTAAAGTTAGTCCGCTATTATGAATACCAATCATAATGCCTAGCTCGAAAGTATTAAAATACCTTTACTTTTCATCTGCCATTTTTTAAAGTTGCTCTGCACAGCCAAGCATCATCATGTGAATGCAAGGACACCGAGGACTATTTAACTACTCTTGTCTCGCCAGACTTTCCCGATCATTACCCGATGGAGACTCGGCGAGAATGGAGCTTCGAAATTCCTTTTGGCGCGATGGTAAATTTATATTTCAACTATACTTCTACCCAAGGGCGTAGACAGGCATAATTATCCATTGATAGTGGGGGGGGGTGATATATTCATCAACCCCACTCCCCACTAACAACAGAAAGTGTGTGCGTATCTACGCCACTGCTCCTCCCATTCTTTAAAAGATAAAGTTGAGTTCTCATCTCATGCGATGACATTGTGAGAGAAAGTATCTCGCAGCAACTGGGAAAGGTTGATTATGTAGTATGTAGGAATTGGTGTATATTGTGAGGTTTTGAAGTTATCACAGTATTAAGAAACTGACTAAATCTATCTGAAAGTCACATGCACTGCACACGGAAATGTGTATATGGGTCCAAACTTTTTACCTATTTCACGTAATATTTCGAATATTAGGATTTTGAAGAGCAAATCCTTTTGACGGGACAATTTCTACTCTGATATTCTTCCTAACTGACGTAAAAATATGAGAAAGCTCAGCATCAACAAGAGGTCAACCTTTTCTTTAATATTTGTCCAGTCCAGTACCTGTATTTACTATTATCTTGAAATTTGGATAATATTGATTAGCATTTAACATTGCTTTGATAAAGCTTTCCAATGCAATATCTGGCGAGAATTGTTCTCTTTTTCATGTTTAAGGACGGTTCCATTAACTTTAAATAATTCCAACATTCCATAATTATGATAGCAATAGGGGAAAAGAATCTCACATCAGATACAAAATTGAGCCCTCGTTTTTCACTAATGGTGAAACTTTTCCTTTAAAAAATTTGCATGCAGGGTCACATCAAGGTCAACGTACTTCAGGTTGAACGCTTTTGGGATCCTCTCACCTTATCACACAGCCGCGAGACTGCACACGGCACTAACACTACAGCATTTCGATTGGTTAGCGGTAATGTGACGTCATTTCTTCTCCCGCAGGGCGTGGTCACGGTCGAGTTTTGTAGTGACGGGTTCCTCCGACACAGCGGTTTCGCTTTCGAAGTCTGGACGATTCGTAAAAATGGTACTTTTCATTCGGAGGTTGAAATTACATTTGGCAGTAACGTTACTCTCATCTTTTTAAAGAGTAGAGTAAATCTAGAGGAATTTCGGTCTTATTCTAATGCAGTTCTTGCGTGTATCATTTTTTTTCTTTAAATGTATTTCTTGGTAATTTTATTCATAGTCTTATGGTACCATTGTCAGCTATAACGCTTATATACTGTTTGATATACAAAGAAAGGAAAACAAATAATTGACCACAGAATATGATTTGTAGATCTATTCTTAAGTCACGTTTCTTTTGATGTTATAGTAATAACATCAAAAGAAAAGTGGAAAAATCATGGAAAGTTCTCACATACCATTTTCCATTACGATTGAGGCGTCAACAACTAAAATATATTTTCATATGTAACGACTACATCAATTAGAATATTATACAATTACAAATACACTCGGGCCTTTCAATGATTCATCTTTCCCATTAAGGGGCTATTCAGAACCCGCCGATAACGATAACTAAAAATATAAATATAAATCGTTCCCAAATCGTTTTTATGTGTGAAAGGCATTGAAAATCGTTGCTGTACGTCAAACCTAAACGATTTATGTATAGTGAGCCTAAAGCCACCCTCACCGATTTTATCGTCTCGTTGCGATCGCTCGGCCACCGATTTTTTTTTTCTTTTGACAGACCTTTGCTGTGAGCCAATCATTCCACTCCTTTGATGTGATGTCAGTGTAAGAAGGAGAGACGGTGACAATGTCCATAGTGTTTGATTGACAGAAACAACTATATTTATCGTTTCCAAAGATTCGCTATGAACATGACGGACAATGCGAGTGGAAAACATATTTTTTTTAAACTCTTCATTCTACCCTTCACAATGGTTCTGGTGGTCAAAATAACATATCTTCACTGCTATTCTTTGAAAATAAGTAGAAGGGGTTAATATGCACGTAACACCTATTCTGCATATTTTTACATAATAGCAGTGAAGGGATGTTCTTTTGCCTACCAGAACCAGTGTGAAGGGTATGAAGAGTTGTATATTATGTTCACTCTCATTATCCGTCATGTTCATAAGTGATTGGTGAGATCTGATACTTTTATCGTAATCGTTATCATTACATTATTATTATTATTTTATGCATAATTAAGTTTATCGTTATCGTTATCGGTGTGGTCTGACCTGGTCTGAACATGATATTTCAAGCTTCGAACTGGTCATATAAATAAACGTTTTCACCAATAATTTCCAAACATCAGCGATACTCACAGTGCAATTTTTCTCGTTTTCATGAATGTAAGTTTGTTTCTCTTTCTTACCAAGAAACTGTTCACGGAAACGTCTCGTGCACCCAAGCCTCATTCGACAACCGTCTCGTTTTCATGTGCACGTCAGGGATGCAATTCATTAACGAGATCGCGAGGTGTGACCAGGTCGTCGACTGCCACGACTTCTCCGATGAAATCGGATGTCATACTCGAGGTGTGTTCTGATTTTGTGGGGTGTGACACCCTTCCCTCCCCATTATACAATGTGTGGACAAATTTTGAAACAAATTCTGAATCTCGAAGACTGTGCTGAACATGTTCAGCACATTTGGCAGACACAACGAAGGAATCAAAGTTAGAATGGGATATAGATCATCCAAACCAAAATATAGAATAGCTCTCCGAATAAACAAGAATTAACATTCGGTGTGCATTCTGATTTAGATTCTTAAATTGAGCTGAACATCGATGTGGGAACTCGCCGAAGCTTTGGTGACTGAATTATTAAACACACTTGTAGTCCTTATATAGGAATAAGTCAGCGGAAATGATTTTTTTTTAAAATAAGATAAGATTACTATTATAATTGGACAAAAACAGTCATCTGACATAATGCGATGTATTTTTATTCTCATAAATTGCTATACAACACAACCATCGTTCCCTATTTTAGACATACACTGTCCCTACCGATGCAGCCATTCCAGTATATGTCTTCTCGATGAGTTCCGTTGCGATGGATGGTACGACTGCCCTCTACGGGATGATGAGGACAACTGCGGTAAGTCATAACCCCTCTTCCTCTTTGTCTTAATCCGTGATGAATATGTTACTCAGATTTATCAATCTTCCTTTCATTTCATTCATCTTCCTTCTAATAATAGATTGATTAAATGAACTGGGTTTCTTTCGGCCAAAGTTTACAAACACCTAACTGAGGCAAGTGATTAAGATGAGGTAAATAGTGCGAATTTATATATCTTTTTTCGAATTAGAAGATAAAGTCATGTTTATAATTCCCTCTTTGCATTATGGGTAAGCATTCCACAAAATACTTATCAGATTTAAACCGTCGTTCGTAATATATGTGAACCTAAATTTTCTACAAAGAAATAAAAACTTAGATTATTATTATTATTATTAATATTTTCATTATTATTATTATCATTACCATTATTATCATTGGTATTTTTTATTCTTTATTATTACTACTACTATTATCATCATCATAATTATTATTACTCTTGTTATTATTATCATTATTACTCTTGTTATTATTATCATTATTATGTCAATTGATAATTGATTTGATAATAGCAAAAGATAATGTACGCCAAATCCGTGCGCCATCGTCCCCCCCCACCCCCTCCTATTTCTGACAATCCCGGTTTCCACCCTAATTACGTCATGACGTCTTGGTGATCCCACCATCAAGAAATTGTGAAATGCCCTGCTGGATATGAGTGTGGAACAGCCCCCTATAACGGCAAAAATCGACCGACTCATTTCTGTGGGGACGATAAGTGGCAACCATTTCACGTGAACGCTTCAAATGCCTGGCAAAAAGACTACAATGACAAGACTGCAAAGAAGACTGTGATACTGTAAGCCATTCCATAATCTTTTTTTTTTTTTTAATCTTGAGAAGCTTTTATTGACCAGAACATGAACATAACAAGATACAGAATATTTGTTACATTTATTTTGTTCAGGAAATTAACAATGATACTTGTTGACATCCTTTAACTGCAAATGGCAGTGTAATTCATCTTAGTAGATAATACATTAATATTTCTGTTTATCTTTCTATTAGTCAATAGTCAATCGTTGATATATTAGTCAGTATATAAGTGCAGGATTAACAAAGCCTACTTGGAAATGATCCTATTTCAAAATATTAACAAGAGGACAATTTCATGGATGTTACCTGTTACTGTACTCGAGAGAAATAAACATTACTGTGTTTGTGATATTTTAAAGTGGACTGCATGATTACATTGATTACATCTATTTCCTTCATATGGCAGCAATTTGGAAGGCATTCCACAGCCCTTGGAGATCGGATTGTTTCATGGGCTCCATAATCTAAACAGTTTGTAAGTAGCTGCAAACTATATACTAAAGTACAATCACACCTATTGGCCTATAGCAAGAATGCTCAATATAGGAACGAATAAAGTGGTCTTTATAGAAAGGACAGAGCACCTTTTTAATTTGATGTCATCTTTGCATGATATAGTCATGAAATTATTCTGTATGCATGTCATTCTTCACTAATCAATAGCTAGAAACTTAGCCATTTAATGTAACTACACAAAATGGCTGGTCAGACGTCCCCGATAACGGTAATGATATTTTCAATTGAAGCTACACCCTACTAATACGACGTTGTCTGTACATGTGAGTATGCTTGTGTATGCATAATAGAACATCTGTGGGTTTACCTTGCGTTATCGGGTGGTACTCATTCTTGCGAAGGTTCGTTTTTCAGAAGGTTCATAATTCCAAAGGTTTGCAATTCCAAAACATAAATTTCCCATAGAAGGGGTTTCATAATTCCGAACATTTGATTCATTTCTCCGAAGGTTCGTAATTCCGAAAATGAAATAGGGTTCATAATTCCGAAAATGTAAAAGGGTTCATACTTCCGAAGGTTCGTAATTCTGAAAATGCAATAGACCCCTACATAACTTTTCGGAATTAGAACCTTCGGAATAACGAACCATCGGAATGATGAACCTTCGGGAAAACGACATGGAACCGCGTTATCGTTATCGTAATCGGTGAGGTCTGACCAGCCCTTAAAGGGCGAAAATTATTAAAGATATCAGTTGATTAATATCCCGTTTCCCTTCAAAGTGGATATTTTCAAAATATAGAAAGAAAATCATGCTTATCTCTAGCTTCATTGTCAAAATCAATGGAAGAAAAATAAATGCTAATTTGAATTTGAAACTATTATTGCTTTTTTGCTTACAAGTACGAATCGCATGCCATTAGCAGCTGCTGAAGTGTCATCTTTACCAGTGATGTGACATTGGTTCAGCTATTGAAGGGGCACTGTTCTCATGGAGGAGGGGGGGGGGGCACCGATCTCATCAGGTAGCTTAAATATGAGAGAAAAAACAAAACTATCGAATGAGGGGAGGGTGGGTGGGGGAGGGTTGCGTCATCTTCTTTCCACGCTGCCTTCCCACTCTCTCTCTCTCTCTCGCCCTTTCTCTCTCTCTCTCTCGCCCTTTCTCTCTCTCTCTCTCTGTCTTTCTCTCTCTCTCTCTCTCTGTCTTTCTCTCTCTCTCTCTTTCTCTTTCTCTCTCTCTCTCTTTCTCTTTCTCTTTTTCTTCCCCCGTTTTTGCATTTGATTAGGGGAAAGGCACATGGCCCTCTCTCTCTCTCTCTCTCTCTCTATCTCTCTCTCTCTTTCTCTTTCTCTTCCCCTTTTGTATCTAGATGTTTATCCCTAGAAAACTACCTACTCATTTACCTACATTTATACTCGCTTTAATTTATCTAACCGTATTGTTTTGTAACCAACTTTTTCAGGTTGTAAGAATCTCAATAGCTTTAAATGTATAAATGTGGAACAAATAAAACTACAAACTTCATCTTCAATATTAGACTCAGTTGGACTGAGCCAGTGCCGTGACCAGATTTTTTCAAGGGGGGGGGGTGCCTTTCGGAAAAAATGAGACAAAACTTACCAACTCCACCAGGATTGAGTATAAGAGGGGGCACACAAATGAACGTTTGTCAAAAGGTAGACCCGAATTTATTTTTTTTTTTCAGTGGGGGGGGGGGGGGTGGTGACCAAAAAAATTTCGCCAGACCTTCAAAATTCGCTCAGTGGGGGGGGGGGGGGGGGGGTTATGGGGGTCCAGTTCCCCTCCATAATTCCCTGACAAGCAACAACAACAATTTTTTGGGGGGTGGTCTGGAGGGGGGTGCGTTCGCACCCTCCCCCCCCCCCCCCCTGACGACGCTCATGCTGAGCGAATAGCTTTGTTTCATTAATTTGTTTCAATCAAATTTATTTTCAGGAATCTCGCTTCGTGTGGCTTAGCCTACCTACCGCCGGGCGTATTTGAAGGTTTATCTCGTCTACAAATACTGTAGGTATTTTTCCCCTCTTTTCTTTTCCGGGTTATCCCCTGTTGGGTCGCTTTTGGGAAATGACAGGGCACTTGTCAGAGGTAAAAATTAAATAAACAGTATTCGAAGTAAAAAGCCGCACATTTGGAAAAGGTGCATTTATCAGATGTGAAAAGGGTATTTATTAGACAGAAAAGGGAGCACTTATCAGAAGTAAAAGGGGCACTAATAAGATTTTAAAAGGGGCAATTTTCAGAAGAAAAGTAGAACTTTTTGGGTACTTGAGAAAATAGGGGCACTGTGCTTGCTGCTCCACCCCCTTCCCACGCGAGTGTCGCTTTTGCGCCTCATAAGTTGGGCGAGGCTGTCCTAACTAGGGCTAATTTTGTGAGGGGTTTACTTCTGGGGGTGTCTAGGGGATCATTATCCTGAGGGTACTTGTAGTGGGGTAATTGTCCGGGGTTTTAATTGTCCTATGATGTACTTGACCGTGGGTCATTGTCCAGGAGGTAGTAGTTCGGATACGTTACAAAATTTCTCAGGCCTCTCATCGTCACTCAAAATGTTTGAGCGTCATTCTTGATTTCTTTATCTTCAATTTGTTTAGGAACATCTGTAAATTTTCACTCATAACATAAATATTTCTAATGATCCAGTAATTTAATTTCTTTGAATAAGTATTTTATTCATTATTTTTTCTTAGCAGCCTTTCTGGCAGTTGCATTTTGGCTTTCGACGTTCACTTAATCAATACCAAATATAAATAAACTAGACAGTATACGACCGATTTAGAACAATTAGGCTGTTATTTTATCTGTTTCATATTAAAATCTAGAAAGTGGTTTTACTAGTCAGCCCTAATGAAGGAATGGAGTGGGTATTTTATCTTACACCTTTCTTATGTGAAATAAACTTTGCGTACAAATTTAATTGATGATATAAAAATTAGTAATTTCTAGTTTGGAGGAAAGGTTGTATGTATTCCTTCCAACATTTTGCCAAGAAATTGTGCCGAAATTCTGAACATAGTGAGGTATACTTAGTTTTAGTTCAGTTCTATTAAATTCCTCACACATTGGGATATCTTTTATCGCATATTTTTTATTTTTGGCTACAGCCCACGAGACCGATTATGTCGGTCTCGCGGAACTTCTGACAACCTTTTTGACGGTTCACTAGACCGACATTTTAGTATTTTTCCTTTTTTATTTCTGTCTCCTGGACCTTTTGGGACTGTCTTCCTTTCTACATTTTCCGATGTATTTATTTGTTTTGTTGGTCTCATGTTCTATCGGTTTAGTTAACATTTTTTAAATGTCGGTCTCATGCGGTGTTGGTCTGCTGTGATGACCCCATTTCTCTTTTACTTTTTAGTATCCTTTCCAGTAATAAGCTGACTGTACTTGGGAAAGGCATATTTCGAAACCTCCACTATTTACGAGTGATGTGAGTGATAAATTGAAATTTGAACTTTAGTTCCGACAAAATTAATAATTCTTTAGTGATTTATTCATGAATTCATCAATATTCAAATTCGTAGGAGTTTTATAAGTTCTGCAAACACGATCGCAAAAGAATTTCAAGAAATCAAATTGGGAACAAAAATCTCAAAGCTGAAATTATTGACTTTTCAGTTTCGCACGATTTGATTTCAATTTCTTCAGGCTTTATAATGCTTAAAGGGATGGTCCACCCTGATTACAGCATGGTTTTTTAAAAGAAGCAGAAAAAGATCAGTGAAGGTTTCAGCAGAATACGATAAGAAATAAGAAAGTTATGAATTTTTAAAGTTGTAATCAATCAAACACAAATTGGTAACCTCTCCCATGTGCCCTGTACCCCCAAAATCATTAATCTCCATTTTCTCTAAAGGAAATATTCAATCATACATGCACCATAGATATAATCATTGTTCATATGTGTTTACACAAGACTTGTATGAAACAAATCTATTCCTTCATCAAAAACTAGGAAATTAAATTTCACGAGATTTTCTGTACTGAGCAAATTGGAGAGGAACTCGCAAGATACGTCATGGAGTTGATTACAACTTCAATTTTTGTTTTCTTCTTTTGTTTTTATTCAAATCAACTAAATACCAGCTGCGATTTCCCTTTAATCTATACATGTGCATCATTTTGTTCTAATTGTTATCTCATAATATTTTGCTTTGTTTCAGATCTTTGGAATTCAACCAGGTTACGCATTTCGAGGAAGGATGCTTTAAAGATTTACACAGTCTCTTAAACATGTAGGACCCACGTTCACATTTCACATTCAATGGCTGCAATGATGAAGCTAACATTCAAAATAAATATAATACATGTATTTTATCAATTACAGATTGTATGTCATATCATATATTGTTAGCAAAATAATTATTATGCATTCGGCGATATTGTTATTACTCCAAAAGCTAGAATGGACTAGGCGGGTACCTAGACTAACATTATCGCCTACAGTCATTGCAAGACAATTGTAGATCTCTATAGACTGCTGTTCACGTTTCAGAGTGTAAATGAAAATAAAGGTAGAAAAATGATTTATGGATTTCGGCTGAAAAGTTTTCGTGTGCTTGTTTACCTGATGAACAGACCATACTACCCAGTCTATTTAGATACTTCCTGTTCTTAGGTACGGGGGGGGGGGGGGTTGCCACCCTTTGTTAATTTACCAAATACCTTTAAAAAAATGTACAGCTAGAATGTATAAATCATCCTCAAAGAACTTTACCTGGCATTGTATGGGTTAAAGACCTCAGCCTGACCGAATTTTGAAATATACCCTTTGTTCATCCACGGGGAGCTATATATTTTCTTAACAAATTGAAACCAACTTCATGAGATTCCGTTTCCTGTGGAATGAGTAACAGCGTCCCGAATGTTGAGCCCCGGTGGTTTTTCTGACGAGGGCCCCGTCTCTGAGGAACGCTACTTTGCGGGGGGTGAAAATTTGATGACGACATATCGTGTAGACGCACTCGGAGCTGTATACATGACATGTCGTCACACGTCTAGCGACCCCCTGCAGTTTCCTCTGTTGTTACGCCATAGGGAGGGGGCGGACCAAAAAAAAATTATCTTTTTTATTTTTTATGGATAAACGGAGACGAAAATTTATGAATACCCAGGGTAATTATATTCTTTGTTTACTAAGCTTTACGTCAATATATGGTTGTTTTGGGTCAGGCTGAGGTCTTTAAAAGCTAGGAGTATATGAAGGAGATAAAGGATGACAGAGAAATGCGGGCTCGGAACCAAACACGGACTTGAGTTCCGTGCGGACCCTATTCTTTGTGAGCGCGTACGGTGCGTCGGGTGCAGTATCTCTTTATAGAAGTAATATCTGAAGCTCATATTTTATTTATTTATTTCTGATATTTAGACAGGGTGACTCATTATACACTAAGCAAAAAAAAGAAGAAATAAAGAAGAGAGTGAACACTAGTTATGGTTAATATTTTCACAAATATTAATATAAACTTATCTTTTATATATCAAAATAAAATTATTGATCTTCTTTAAGGTGATATTATTATTATTATTATTATTATTTATTCGACCATTATTAAAAAGCACAGGTACAATACAAAATGGCAAGAGACTAGTACATAATACGAATGTGGAAGATCATATAAAGGACATGAAAAAGGATTGGGAGCAACGAGTGGGTTAAGGTGCACAAAAGTGAAATGAAACATTGTTGCCTGGAGGCATATGCAAGAGACCATTTTTGTAATGTATTCAAAGTTATTCACGTTTGCCAAGCGACGAAATATTACATTCACCTGTTACGAGGTATTGTACTTCAATAGCCAGAATGCATATTGCATACATTAGTTGTTAGATTGGACAAAAACTATAGCTTGTCCAAACTAACAACACGTAATGTATGCAATATGCATTCATTCTGCAGCTGCTATTGAACTATACGATAGCTCATAACAGGTGAATGTGACAGTTTGTCACTACATATATGCGTATGCATTAAATTTGAATACATTACGAAAATGACCTATTGGAATCATACCATTCACGCATGAGTGAGCATAGCCATTTAACAATAGATAAGTCTCTGAAAGAAAATTGCAAAAAATGGGGCATCTGGCCATTCAAATATGGATGAGCAGTTCCTTCTTGTAGAGTCGAATTAAAACAAGGAAGAAAAAAAAACCAGTCACCCATCTTGACGTGATTTTCAAAACCGTGCAGGCCTGAGACTACCGTTGACATCCAGAACTCAATATCCTTCTCATCTTTTCTCATTCTGTTTCCATTTTTGAACAAGTATACAGATGCACGTGTTCATTGACATTTGCATGGCTCCTTGCTCTATTTTAAAGTAGAACGTTAATGATTTTAAATATTGGCTTAATACTTATTATTGCATAGATGGCATAAATTAAACAAGGTTATCCAAATTCAACGCTTGGAAACATTTGAAGTAATGATTATTATCAATTATAAAACGGTAAAATACAGCCCCCGATATAGCAGCTGAAGAGCTCCTCGAACGCTGCTGAGATATGTGACGACACACCCTGAACCAGTCCTGTCTAAGCAGACGATGTCCCATAACATCTTACACATTTTTCAGAGCCTATTTTGTCATCTCCTCTTCACTTATTTCTCTTCTTCACTAGCGTCAGTCTTAATGTTAGTCTGTTGCCTCACTCTTAACTTCGTGTATGGTATTATTTTGATGAAAAATGCAGCGTTAAAAAAATTAAAGGAATCAGTCACTTGTAAACAAAATAAGACGCCATTGTATTTTCAGCTGCTTGCACCGGGCCATGTTCGGCGTTTCAAGAGGGAACGAATACCATCCTGCTATTATTCGGAGGGCTTTTCAATTTGAAAGTGGGGTTTATTTCATTGATCATTGACCCTTCTCCTATGTATTTACAATCAAACGGTTTTAGCTATCAGAATCAGTTTCACTTTCCCTTTATAATGGTGTGAAATAAGGTCATGTTTAAATACACCAAACTCTTTATAATTTGATAAATAATTGCATTGCAATTACGTTCATTCATTATAGGACGTCGTCTGCTTAAGCAGGATCGATCCCGAGTGTGACGACATCAAAACATCGCTATATTTCTGGCGAATCCTCGGATATTCCAGATGCTGAGAAGAGCTTTTATTTGTGTTGTTTTTATAATCACCAGATACGCAGTTGACATAAAACTTACACGATTGCCATCTGTAAGCTTCCCAGTTTCTAGTGATACATTAATTGCCATATTTGTGATTTTCTTTGAATATCTACTTTAACAATTTTCTTAATCAGACCTTCAAATGGTTAAATGTATGTGCCCATCCAAGTGTGAAGGTTTAAAACTTGATATTGGTAGAGTATTAAATTTTTATTCGATATGATATATATTTTGTTATATTTTGATATATATATATACGGTTTATATGAAACTTTTGAATAATAAAGAGTGTCCACTATCTTGTTTTGCTGAGTGTAGTATATGGAGGTGCCATGCACCCTTTGATATAACTTCGGCTTAAAACCGTATTTGTCTTTTTTTTAGTGACCTCGAGAACAATACGATTTCGGAGTTCCGGCCAGGGACCTTCAAGGATCTCGGTAGTTCATTTCAAAGAATGTAAGAAAATATCTTCTTTTTCTTTATATTTTTTTTCCTGAGGAATGAGGAATATTTCGTTTTTGTGTCCTTCGAAGAAAAAATCTCACTTAATTGCTACATTAAACATGTTGGTGTGCAGCCCTACATACATTTCATATGTGAGTGGGGCTTCGCAGGTTGTAGAACATTATTTCAAAAAACATTTAAAAAGCTATGAAACATATTTAGAGGTTTAAATATCAAAATATGAAATGTATGTAGGACTGCACACCAACAGGTATCAACTTGCATTTTGATGGCCGGGGCCCTTTAAACTAGTTTGATTTCGAGGTTGAAATGGCAAGAGGAATGATGTTAACTTCATAATCATTAAATACAACTTACGTAAATAACTCAAGAAAGATTATTGTTCTTTTTGCTATTATTGTATTGCGCTGTCCAATATGTTTTTCTTTTATTAATATTTATTTTAAATATACATGTACATTGCTATACCGTTTATTCCTCTCTTTGTAAATGGAAATTACTCCTACAGATATTGTGTTGATTATACGTTATTTGTATTTAGATGCTATTTTTAAAAACTATAAATAAATGCTTAAGAAATAAATATTCTGTCTTTAAACATTCCTTCTCTCTCTTTCTCTCTCTCTCTCTCCTGAAGCGTCTTAAAGCAGAACGAGTTAACATCAATAAACTCTTCGCTGTTCTATGGAATCGCAGACCACTTGCTCAGGGTGTTAGTATTAACTCATTTTAGCTTTGTGTATTAATAACTTTTAATCAATTCTGCATCAATCTCACTTTCTCCACCCCCTTCTCTCTTCCTCTCCCTGCAAATTTACACTTCCTTGCTCTAAATCCGGAATAATTTAACAAGAAGAACAAATTCAGTCATTTTTTTATGTGCTCGTTTTCATTCACAGCAATTTGCTATCAATCTTGACTATTATATGGAGGTAATATAGCCTTCAGTACAAAAAAAATAATAAATTTGATGTATCATAATTATAAAGTACACATATGTAATGAACAATCAATGCACGGTTCTTAATGTACAGGATATTACCATGGTTCGTAGTGACCCATACCTAAATACAATTCAGTGGTTACTTATGAATTATAATGGAATAAGTGGATACTAAATATGCCAATTTTTTATTCTTCCTCAGAAACCTTCGTCATAATCTAATAGAATACATTGCGCCTGGAACATTTAGAAACCTCTCCAAACTGAACGACTTGTGAGTACCTGACTGTACACCCGTGTGCAGTGGCGTATCCAGGGGGGTGCAACAGGCGCGCCCAACCCCCTATTGGCCGTCGTAAAAAAAATATAGCACTACATAGCACTATTTTGCATCTCAGCCCTTCTTCAGAAGCAAAATTTCTCCCACATGACGGCGATCAATAATTCCTGGCGCGCCCCCCCCCCCTATTGGGAAATCCTGGATACGCCGCTGAATGTGTGTTGGGAATTGATTTATTGTTATTAAACAAAAATAGCTGTAGATAAAAGTTGCAATTAATCGTCTTACATGTCTAAAGTAATCATTATCATAAAAGTTGAGTCGGTTGCAGGTTGTCTTTCCGAAGGTTCGTAATTCTGACGGTTCGTAAATCTGAAAATAAAGTAATGGTTCATAATGCCGAAAATGGAGTAGGGTACTTAAGAAATAATGTTCCTTATTCCGAAGGTTCGTAATTCCGAAAACGATGCAGGGTATTACTTCAATTTTGGGATTATAATCCCTGTTCCATTTTCGGAATTATGACCCCCTGGCAGGGGCGGATCCAGGATTTTGTAAAAGAAGGGGCACAGAGCCGGAAAAGTACACAATTAATGTGATTTTTTTTTTCATTTTGTACTTAAGGTACGCCGGTTGGGTTTGAAAAGAGGGGGCACGGGCCGGTCCCCCCCCCCCCCTCATGTAGATCCGCCACTGGCCCCTGGTATGGGAATTCTGTGTTTCGGAATTATGAACCTTAGGAAAAACGAACCTCTGGAAAACCGACTGTGTCCCGATGTACTGATGTTAGACGGAACAGCTGTGGAAAAAAGTTCTATTTTATCAACCAAAGCAAGACATTACAAAATTCATCGAGGAGAAAATAATATAAATAGAGTTGGCCATGAAAACGCCTGCATATTACATTTTACAAAAAGGGTCTCCCTTTCACTTTCTCCTTAGTATACTTCCTATTATGATTAATTTATACGATTCTTGAAAGTAAGACATAAAAAATTGTGAATCACAAATTTGGTGATTACGAAATCAAGATTAATAGATATTATATTTAAATGTGATAGGTAATTGACGTCAGAGCAATATTGACGCCCGAGCATGTTTTGTTGCAGAACCGAAAAAAAGTACATATTTTTTCAAACTTGGGTGGTAAAAAAAGAAAGCGAGAGCGAGAAAGCGGAGGGAAGTGAGAGAAAAAAGCCTAAAAAGGCTTTACGAGCCGTTATCTTTCTCTCAAAATTTGCTAAAACGTCAAAGCTTTCAACTCCCCCTCCCTGCACCACCCCTCTTACATACAGTGCAGTATTGCGTCCAAATAATTGAAAAGCAGTCAGGGCGTCGAACTAACTTTCCGCCTAAAAGGGTTTGCTACGAGCCGCTATCTTTCTCTCAAATTTGCTATATAAAATGGCAAAGTTTTCGTTCTTCGCGCGGGAACGGGGACCCCCCTCTCTGCAAAAAAATAATTGAAAAGCAGTCAGGGCGTCGAACTAACTTTCCGCCTATAAAAAGGTGCTACTAGCCGTTATCTTTCCCAGGGGTATCTTTCTCTCAAATTTGTTCATACGTCAGAGCTTTCTCGCTTCGTGCGGGAGGGGGAAAACTCCCCCTCACAAACATCACTACCACCCCCTGAAATTAAATCCTGGCTACGCGGTTGTGTTACACCAACTGATATTGTGGACTTTAATTTTGTTCACTAATAATGCTTATATTTCTTTGTACAGAGTCATTACTTCCTTGAGCAGTAACTCAATTCCTCTTTATCCTGATATCTTCGAAGGTCTGGATAGCTTGACTGCTTTGTGAGTAACGCTTTCCATATAATTATTCTCTATCTACATTATGTCTATCTCTATGTTTCTACTGCCTTTGTTTAATTTCGCATTTATTTCACATGGGGCCGGGGAGGGGGTGGGGATGGGGCTTGGATTTGGTGAGAGTACTTAGGTAATCATGGTCACCGCGTTTGAAACTATGGGAATTTTGAGGCCAGCCGTTGTCTGATCCAGTTGCACTTTTTTGCTTGTCAGAATTTTTAGACTTATGCCCCGCGGTAAAAATGTATTAACCGGTTTTCTTTATGGTCTTTATTGGAAAGGCATCTGCATGCCTCTCCCCAAGAACCCTGTATCTACCAAGGCTAATCTACAACAGTACCTAATAATATATTAGCCTCAAACACTGTAATGGCTTGTTGGACTTCTCGTTTGATGGTAAATTTACGAAAAGCAGGGATAAGGAATTAAATTGTAGACTTTTTAGATTACTTTCTTGATTGCGATAATTGTGGGAGATTGGATGGTGATAAAGCGTCATCATCGTTACTATCATGTAACGACTGCGACCAACATGGAGCTCACTCTGTATGAACATTTTTACGTTACTTCGTATTCATATTGTTCCTATCAGATACGTCTATGATCCACGTTTCTGTTGTCTGTTGCCGGAGCGAGTGAACTGTGTCAAAGAGCGTCCCCCTCACCCTCTCTTCACCTGCCGCAAGACCTTTCTTCAGAACACAACCATCAAGGTCTTCATGTGGATCCTAGGTATAAGTGCTTTAGTAGGGAATAGTTTCGTCTTGGTCCTGAGGTTAAGGAGCACCCCTTCGACGGTGGTCGCAAAGGTCCAGGCTATGATCATCACCAACTTGGCCGTGTCGGACCTTTTGATGGGGATGTACATGGTTCTTCTCGCTGTGATGGACATCTATATTGGAGAGTCTTACTTTTGGAAGGGTCGTGCTGAGGAATGGAGGGCGAGTGCTACTTGTCAGATCGCAGGGTTTATCTCAGTCCTTAGCAGTGAGACATCCGTGTTCCTGTTGACCCTCATCAGCGTTGACCGCTTCATTTGTATCCTATTCCCTTTCACCAAGTTGCGTTTGGGCGTTGTGTCCACCCGCGTTGCAATTGCAGTTATCTGGATAGTGTCTGCACTCCTTGGCGGAGGGGGCGTGTTGCTGAATAAGCTCAATCCAGATGCCTATGGACTTAGTGATGTATGCGTTGGTCTCCCCTTCATCCGAAAGTCTACGGATATCCAGACAGCGTCAGACACCCGTACTGCAAGCCAATATGGTTTATCGTACTTCACCACGTTCGCTGGGTCGACAGTAGCAACCTGGAAGTACTCTATTGCCTTGTTCCTTGGCATCAATCTATTCAGTTTCATCGTCATCCTTCTGTCTTATCTTGCCATTTTCATCAAGGTCCGTTTCGTTCGCGCCGAAGCGGGTCGCACCAACCAATCGGCCAACGAGATCAAGATGGCGCTCAAGATGTTCCTGATCGTTGGCACTGACTTCTGCTGCTGGATGCCCATCGTCATCCTCGGTATCCTTGTCCAGACCGTCGGGGTTGAAGTGACACCAGACATCTACGCTTGGTTGGTAGTCTTTGTCCTGCCCATTAATTCATCCCTCAACCCATATCTTTACACCATCATCAACATGGGTTCCAAATGACTCATAATCTTCACTCAATACACTTGTCATTAATACATAGATATTGTGCTAGGAGACCTGCGACTTTAGTTTACCGGAAAGAATATAGCAGTACCTACAGAGAGAGTACTTCTAAAGCGTTGTCAGTGTGCAATGCAGCCTAGTAATATGAGTGTCCTTGCATCCTAGCGTCTTCTTTACTGATCATTTGGTCTTTTGAATCTTTGGCTTTGTGGGCCCCTTCTTGTATTATAACACCTTATATTTCTCTGCAACCGCAGAAAGTATCGTAGGTCACTCAATGTTTGTAAATATGCTTCCGCTCAGTTTGAACAATAAAGTATATTTGCTTTATAAAAGAATTGATGCATTGTAATGAATATTGTATATATATTATTATATAATTATATAAATGTAAACATCGTGGCGTGCGCCTGAATCCAGCTAACAGTGGAAGTTATAAACTGATTCAGCGGACCCAGGTTCGAGACTGAGTCACGTCTTTGGGATGGTGACGTTAAAGGTCGGTCCCCAGACGTAAATAATCATGTCTGATTGATACGCGTCTGTAAAAACCCAATTACACACAACACGCACACGCACACACCGGTTTACATGGCTTTACTTTCGAGGACAAGTATTGTTCCTCTATTGTTCCTCCGTCCTCGGACAGTCGACGGAATAAGGCACAAATTCATTGTTCGACGTTCGAGGACTATTGTCCGGCTTCCGAGGACCATTGTTCTCATGATTTTTTTTTTTGTTCTCTTTCCGAAAATGTCCTCGGACATACTGCTAAACAGACCCACACTCACACACGTAAACATACAGTAAGGTTCTGCAGCTCGTATAATGAATGAAATAGGTATCAAAGCATGTTGTGGTTTTGTTGTTGGGGGGGGGGGTATTACCGGGAATATGCTACTAATATTGAGTCCTGTAAAAGAGATGATTTTTTGAAATATGAAAATTATTGGTTTATTACTTATTTATCAACATGTGAAGACAGTTGTTATGGAACTCGTGAATATGTCACTGTATATAAATCTAGAAGTGCTCGAAATGTGTCGTATGCTCTGTTACAGTTCACGATTATCACTTAATAAAACATGACTTGGCTTTTTCGCAAAATATATTCACTTTCAGCTTGTTCCTTTGAAGTCCCAAATGAGTTTAAAGAATGGTGATATTTTTTGTTTAATTTCAGTTGATGAAGAGAGAGAGTGAGATACCCACATTATTATTATGCGCTTAAAAAATGAAAAATAAATCGTGTTTATAGAATACCTTCTATTTCCTTTGCTCCAAAAGTCGATCAGGGGGGGGGGGTTATGGGGTCCAGTTTCCCTCCATATATAACTCTCTGACAAGCAAAAAAAATGGCACTATCAAAATAAGAGGGAGCACAATGCATACTTTTCTTTCAAAAGGAGGGCACGGGCCGGGATTGCCCCCCCCCCCCCCCCCAAAAAAAAAAAGTCTGCCACTGAATATACGGTCATATCAAAGGCCCTGCTTTTTAAAAATCATCCCTGCAAGGTAAGATGTGAACGTGGATGCATTCTGACTAGCCTATAATTGGATGAGAGAAGGAATGTATATTATATAATCCCTAATAGCAGAAAGAGGAAAAAATGACGTGATATTTACATCGTCGTTTACGTCTTTTTTACGTCCTGTAATTACGTCAATAAGACGACAACTTGCACCAACGCAAGACGTCATGAGGACGTCTTATTTTGACGTCATCTCTACGTCTTGTACACTGTAAAAACTAAAGTGCTACTTTTAGGGGCATGTATAGTGACTGCACCTGAAATGCTGTTTATAGCACTTGTAGTGTGCTAATTTACCAGCAAAAAAAAAATGTGACCGTGGCGAGCCTCGAACCAGGTTCCGCTGATTGAGAGGCGCTGACGGTTACCGATGGACTAACGAATGCTTCTTGCAATCCAGTTTAGTCATGGGAGTCAAGTAGATAACATGAACTATGTGGTGTCATAAATTCACTATGTAACAATATGATCTGCTCTAAATCGTACGATGTGAGTTAGTCTAGCGGTAATGCCAGCAATTCTCGATCAGCGGACCCTGGTTCGAGGCTCGCCAAAATCATTTTTTTTAATGAATGTTTAGCAGTTTAAAGGGAAAGTAAATCCTGGCGATTTAGTTAGCTGTTTAGTTGAAGGGCACATTGTTGATTATATATGTCGAATTTCAACACATTTGGGCCCCCCTAACGCCGTCAACAAGTAGTTAGAAATATCATTTTGTCGTCTGCTAGAAGGTCCTATATCGATCGTGTGCGTCGCCATTTTGAACAGATAAGCCCCGCCCTGTGACGTTTTGTCGGACCTCTCGGACCAGAAGTACCCGGATGCCGCCATTATTACGCGTTTCAAAATGGTGTACTGCCAGGCGTTCGGATGCTCCAATATAATAAAAATGAACAAGACGTTCCGAATTTCAGCCAATCACAGTTCCCCCTTGGCATGTCCGACAAAACGTCATCATAGCGCGGGTGAATCAAAAATATGGCCAACCCCGATAGCAGGCTGTAGCAGACGATCATTGCTCACAAAAGTGTGAATTACTCCACCGTCAAGCGTTCATAAGAGGTAAATTTTCACAGTAATGTCAAGAATTGTGCTCTTAACACTCTCAGTAGGCCAAACGTCCAGGGTTTACCTTCCCTTTAAGGAGCCAGTCCAGCTCCCGTGAAAGTGCATTCAATAGCACGCTGTGTGCACTCAATAGCACTCTGAGTGCAGTCCCTTATGCATGCCCTCAAAAAGTGCTATATACAGCACTTCAGTTTTTGCAGTGTACAGATGACGTCAAAATAAGACGTCCTCTTGACGTCTTGCGTTGGTGCAAGTTGTCGTCTTATTGACGTAATTACAGGACGTAAAAAAGACGAAAACCACGACGTAAATATCACGTCATTTTTAACACTTTCTGCTATCAGGGATTATAATAGAGAGAGGGGGGAGAGGGAGGAGGGGGATGGTAGAAGGAGGGAAAGATAAGGAAAAGGGAAAATATTTATGGGAGCTTGAAATATCTCACAAACATGACTCAGTCGGGGGGGGGGGTGTAGAGCCCACAAATGTAGAAAATCAACCACAAATGTAAAAACATTGTACCCGCAAATGTCAAAATAACCACAAATGTCATAACATGTCAACCACAAGTGTAAAAATAATCACAAATGTAAAAACAATCGCCCACAAATGTAAAAATCGGTTTAACCACAAATGTAAAAACATTTCGCCTACAAATGTAAAAATTTCCATTTTTACCACAAATGTCACAACACGTCGACCGCAAATGTAAAAACTCATTGCTTGCATAATGCACCCATGTGAGATAAGTTATTATGAGATGTATGTGCTTGTGCGCGTGTGTGCGTGTGTGTGAGGTTTTCCTGACCATTAAAATCCCTAAAATATTGAAACACCCTTAACCACAAATGTCAAAACATGTCAACCGCAAATGTTAAAAAAAAATAAACTAGTGGTTTACTCGTGGTTTCCCTATTTATGATCAATTTAAAGAGACGGGGGGGGGGGGGGGGGTCGAGGAGCTGATCATAAACTTTCACGCAAATCATGAATTATTCATAAGCTGAGCGCGTGGACTTTGCCGAAGACTTTGCTGAAGGCGCATCATCGAAGCGGACGGTTGGCCTATATCACAGGACACAGAGATTTGGTTGAATCAAACCAGGGGCCTTACGATCAATTGTAACTCTTCAGTACATGATTTGCCATAGACTTACGACTGATATCAATCGTAAGATTGATTGTATCTCTTTATGTTACATGCTCCAGGGCTTCCACTTTCAAGGAAATTTCTTTCAGGAAAAATAAGGAATTTTGAAAGTGTCAAGGAAATTATTAAGGAAGTTGAAAAATTCAAAGAAATTCAAGGAAAATTTGAAGAAATATCCAGGAAAATTAAAGAAAATTTAAGGAAATACTGAAAAGTGAAAATTAAAGTAAAATAAGGAAAATAAAGCATAACTGCAGAATAAATAAATAAATTTTTGGACACAATATTCAGTTAGTCTGATCCATAGAGTTTACGAGTAGAACTATAACTAGACTCTGTATTATGATCACGTCTTGTCTTGAGAACCACGTGTGACATGAAGTCGTTGAGGATCTACAAAATATGTAAGTCCACTAGCGTATCTGAAGGGGGGGCAAATTGCCCCTTGCCCCTCCCCCTCCCGATAGATTTTCAACCATGGAAAAAAAATGACTGATTCTTTCAATCATTATGGAGCAAGAAGTAATAACATACAAACATATAAATCAATAGTTTATTCATCATGATAAAGAATTAAACCTGACCAAACACTTCAATCAAAACTTCATGAGGCCAAAATTTTTGCTCACTCGTTTCGTTCGCTCCCAAATATCTACGACACATTGTGCTGTTGTTAATGACACTACAATGAATTCAAAAGCACAAATTACGAATTATGAATAGATCGGTTAAAGGGAAATCCAACCTTTATGTATTTTGATTTGTGTGAAAGCAGACAAATTAGAGAAGCAGATTAGTGAAAGTTTGAACAAAATCGGGCAAACGATAAGAAAGTTGTAATTTTTTTTAAAGTTGTAATCACAATACATATGGGAATTTCAAATTGGCCGAATCGGTACGGTCACTAGGATGTAGCGGCGGTCAACTTTCCTTTTCGCTCCAACACACAATTTTTCAAAATGTATAACTTCGTAGGATCTTTTTTTTTCTTTTTGGAGGACCTATAACAATGTCCGTTCTTCCCTTTAAAGGAACATCCGATCCTCCCCCCCCCCCACCCTTCCGAATCAAATTATGTCTTGGAAAAGGATTTGTTTTGATCACCATTGGCTCAGATGTCCCCCCCCCCCCCCACTCACACACACACACACACAAGCACACACAAGCCAAGGTCCAGTTATGCCACTGCTTTGGTCCTTGTTTGTATCTGTGTTTTAAAATAAAAGATAATAACAGCACAAAAGTCACGACATGAAAACTGAATTTTGTTGATATTATCACTGATGTAAGGTGTTAAGATTTTTAATGCAAAGGAGAGATAACGACATGCAAACGTAAATGAAATTACTCTATATTTGTACAAAACTGCTATGAAATAATGTCCAGCTGTCCTTTTCATCTCCTCTCCGGCTTGGTACGAAGATTCTGTCCATTCTGTTCTAATATGTTTGAAATAACAAAAACATTTTAGTAATCTTAATTCTGTACCTTGCTTTTTATATGTACTTTTTTCCCATTCAAAGTTCTTTATCTAATTGTTTTTGTATGAAAATTCCGGTGCTTGGTTTGAGGATATATCACTGAGATTGTGACAAAAGCGTACCGTATAGCGTCATGTATAGAAAAAGAAAGTACGTCATTTACTTCATAGAATTACTCATGATATTAAAATCATTGTCCATTCTTTTCTAAAGAGATCATAAAAGATTAATTCTTACTTTGTTTATACTTTTTCCCTTCTAAGTTCCTCATCTCATCGTTTGTGTAATTTATAGGGCTGCACTTTGTTTGAGGAAATATCACGCTGAGGTTATGACAAAAGAGTAGGGTATATAATGTTTAGTTTGTGAAAGTACATGTACGTGACCTTTCCTCATAAATCTACTCATTATTTTAACATCATTGTCCATTGTTTTTTTCAAACTTATTTTTACTTTATATGCTATTCATACCATCTAAGTTCTTTATCTGATCGTTTGTGTAATATAGGGCTGCACTTTATATGAGGAAATATCACACCCAGGTTGTGACAAAAGAGTAGCGTAATGTATAGTTTTGGGAAAGTACATGACTTTTCCTCATAAAATACTCATAATTGTTAAAATTATTGTGTTTCAAATGTCACAGGACCTGTGGAGAATTATTCATCCTGTGTATAGAATTACATTTAAGTCTATGGGATTCCTCCTCATACAATTGTTTCTTGGGCTGGGTCTGATCTTTTCCTTCAGCTCTCACCCCCCCCCCCCCCTCTCTCTCTCTCTCTCTCTCTCTCTCTCTCTCTCTGGCTTTTTTTATCTCTCTACCAGCACTGAGTCTCTCTGTAGTATCAATGTACAGTGCGTCCCAGAAAAAACGAAACCCTAAAACAAAGGGTTATTGTGACCACATCATGTGCTCTATGACAATATTTTTTTTATTTTCCATAAACTATAAGTATTATGCTTCTAAATGATACCCTGATGGCATCCATCCGTACATGCTTTACCGAGCAGCAGCATTTTGAATATGACATGTAAAAACTCAGTTGTGCCGGATTTGGGTTAAACCAGGTTAATTATTAGACTAAATTGGTGTTGACTAAATATTATGTATCATGTGTTCTTTTTAAGTGGAAATAAATGATGATAGACCAACTGAGGTTAGACTAACTGACAAATGGACCAAATGATGTGTAGACCAAATGGGTAGGCCTATTAGGGATCCGATCGCTATTCATAAGGACCGCTATTCAACATGCGTTATGAATAGCGGTTCTTATGAATAGTTATCAATAGTGGTCCTTATGAACGGAGGTCCTTATGAATAGCGAGGTAATATGTCTATGGTTTGCTCGCTATTTAGAGGGACTGCTATTCATACAAACCGCTGTTCATTTAGTCACGCGTTATGGATAGCGGTCCTTATGAATAAGTGGTCCTTATGAATAGCGGTCCTTATGACTAGCGAGGTTACCCCGCCTATTAGACCAATTGGGTTTAGACCATTTTGATGATTAGACAACATGACATTTAGACCAATTGATAATGGACCAAATGGTTATTAGACCAAAGGGCTATTAGGCGAATTGATTATAGACCAAATGGTAATTAGACGAAATGAAAATTAGACCAAACGGCAATGGCCGATATGATGATTAGACCAATCAGTTATTAGACCAACTGGTTTTATCCGAAATAGATATTGGACCAAGTGAGCGTTAGACGAAGTGATTAATAGACCAAGTGGTGTTTAGACCAAATGGGTTTAGACCAAATGGGTATTAGACCAAATGGGTTTTAGATGAATCGGCTATAGACGAAGTGGTGATTAGACGAAGTGATTGAACTAATTATTAGACCAAATGGTTATTAGACGAAATGTTGCTTAGACGAATTGGTGATGGACGAATAGGCAGAATGATGTTAGACCATTTGGCTATTAGACCAATTGGCATTCGCCCAAATGGCAATTTACCATAATAACTTACATCGGTGCATTATATGCAAGCAATCAGTTTTTACATTTGCGGTCGACATGTTATGGCATTTGTGGTAAAAATGGAAATTTTACATTTGTAGTCGAAATGTTTTTACATTTGTGGTTATTTAAACACTTGTGGTTGACATGTTATGACATTTTTGTGGTTATTTTTACATTTGTGGGCTCTACAGGGGGAATCTTTCTTACCACATCACATGTCTTTTCCCGGCTTGTCTCGAATGGGTGGGGTGCGGGAGCGGGATGGGAGCGGGAACGGGCACACCCTTTCGAGACAAGCCCCCCCCCCCCCCGGTTATCTCGAATGGACGCGTTCCCAACGAGAAGTTCAATGAACGCGCCACTTCGAGACAACCGGGGGGGGGGGGCTTTCCTCGAATGAGTGTGTTGAGTAGACTTTTGTAATAGACGTTTTAGAATTTTTTTTGAAAAATGTACTCTTGCTGGTTTTTTTTCGTTTTTCTTTTGTCTAAGATGTAGAAAATATAACCGGCAGTGGCGGCACCAGGATTTTTAAAGTGGGGTGGGGGGGGGGGGGGCAAATGGGGGCAAATGGGGGGCAAAAGAAATTGTTGGGGGCAAGGGCGGACCAACAAAATTTTCCACCCTTTTATTTTTTTCACTCCGAAAATTATTGGGGGCAACTGGGGGGCAAATGCCCCCCCCCCTGCCCCCAGGTGCCGTCACTGATAACCGGGGGTTGTCAAATGAATGTATGAGGTTGCATGAATTCATAATGGAATGTTCATTTAAAATTCAAATGTCTGGTCGGGCAGACAGTCCAGAATAGAATGTTAATTCACTGCGGCGTATTTTTTTACGGGGGGGGGGCACAAGATGGCCATGCCCCACCCCTTATTGGTGGGTGAGTAAGAAAATAGGAAGATGAATGAGGAAGATGAAAAAATATTCCCGGAAAATGTAAATAGGGGCAATTTTCGCAGACTCTGGTGGTTTCCCAGCTACGCCACTTGCCCTTTCTTCCCCGTGTGTTTTAATGCATAATTATTCAATTCTCCTATTTATTTTGCACAAATGATGATTTCCTTGTCAAAAGCATTTTTAGATACCGTTTTTTTTATATTTTCTACATCTTAGACAAAAGAAAAACGAAAAAAAACCAGCAAGAGTACATTTTTCAAAAAAAATTCTAAAACGTCTGTTACAAAAGTCTACTCAACACACCCATTCGAGGAAAGCCCCCCCCCCCCCCCGGTTGTCTCGAAGTGGCGCGTTCATTGAACCTCTCGCTGGGAACGCGTCCATTCGAGATAACCGGGGGGGCTTGTCTCGAAGGGTGTGCCCGTTCCCGCTCCCATCCCGCTCCCATCCCGCTCCCGCACCCCACCCATTCGAGACAAGCCTCTTTTCCCTATGCTCAAGAATCAACACTCGATATCGTTTATCCCTTTATTTGCTTTCGTTTCTTTTGCGTTTCATTTCACCCCTTCTCTCTTTTTTTATTCTTTTTCTCTTTCCACCGCCTCTCACTATTCTCCCTTCTCTTCCATCCCCTCCATTCCCCCTTTTCTCATGCCCCCCCCCCCTCTCTCTCTCTCACCTCTCTCTCTCTCTCTCTCTTTCTATCTCTCTCTCCCTCTTCCTCCCTATTTATCTCTCTCCCTTCTTTCTTCACCTTCCCCAACTATCTCTCCCTTCTGTTTTTTCCTTTCTCATTCTCTCTTCTATATCTCATTCTCTCTCTCTCTCTCTCTCTCTCCCCTCCCTCCTTCCCCCCCCCCCCCCCCCCCCCCTCTTTCTCGCCTATATCTCTTCACCGACCGGTTTGTCCCAACTATGTCGATATAGTCAAAAGCCTTGTCCTATTATAATGACAATGAATAATTATATAGATGAATAACGAGTAGGCGAGATTCAAATATCTTTAAATAAACCTTAATAGGAAAAAGAGGAAGAAAAAAGTAGTTCTTATCTGAAATATCCTCAACCATACATGTCAATAGATTTTGCATGCGTTAAAACATGACATTCAAAAGGCAATATAACCCAAATTTGTACCAGCAAATACCATGGACACATTTATATCTCTGTATTAAACAGTGTTATACCAAATAAATAATTTAATGTAGAAATCAAAATGATAAAATTTACTCTACCCTCAAACGCCCATGCAAATTATGGCCCCCAAGTGCTCGCTGAAATGTTTGGGTCCCCATTGCATCTGATGATTTGCCCCCCTCCCCCCCCCCCCCACCCCGAGAAGCCAAGTTCCAGATACGTCACTGGAAGCTGGAAAGATACATCCCATGCAAGATGAATCCCACATTCATGTTTCTTGCGTAGGACATATTCTGCTTGCGAGTCGGGTTTCACCTGTCCGGCCGGACAAGCACGTGCCATGCCAGGGAACACGTATTCTGTCTTCACACCGTGCACTAAAACATTACGTGGCGCTCGACTGAACTCAGTCTCAGAACAAAATGTGAGTAAAAGTAACTTTAAACTCATTGTAAATTGTAGAAATATCTGATTTTAAACCGAGTGATTGCATGTATTTGTTATAGGGGTACAGTGTGTATTTACATCAAGAATAAAGTGTCGGTTCATCGATATATCCACCAAAAGAGAAATGCCGCCTTTGTGCGGTGTGGTGTGTCTTGGCGACGGGGAGCTTCCCCGACAAAAAGTTGGTGCTCGTTGGTGCAGTGTACATGCTGTATGGGCAGGGGCACTCGTGTACGTTATGCTATACTACATATAGTCTATAGTAGACTTAGTTCTACTTCTAGATCTATATTCTATATAAATAACCTTGCACATGTGTGAGTGGGGATGGAATATTTTGATCTAAGCCATAACTTTATCCTGGAAAGGTCTTTGTCAGAGTAAAAACGGCCACCTCGTGAAATAATCCACCAGGCACTCATAGGTACACGCCATTGCCGACTGTGTAGTAACGCAGCCAACACATTACTGCATCACTGTGCATTTTTGGCTATATTTAATTGAATCTCATATATTGCAGTTTACTTACATCCAAATACTTATGTTGAATAATAGATGATTAAAACTTACCAGGTTGTTTTGTGACCTTTGAAGAGGGTTTCCTGAAATTTTGGGTCCTTTTTGTCGATAACTGCTATCGAGACCACTCTCGGGTACATTACTGTAAAATAGTTGGTATTTTCTGTCGCATGTACTAAAGGTATGGGGGAAAAATAAGATAAATATTTTAAATACTTGCTTTCAAATTCAGCCCTTAAAAATCTCACTCCTACCTCAAATGGCCGTTAGGAAGAACTTTTGATATTTTCAGCAAAATCCAAAGTCAAAATCTTGTCCAAAACCGGAGAAATCCCCGCCGATTTGTTTCGCGATCGCGTGTTGTTTACAAACTGCCGATGTCTTAGACTAAAATCGGCCAATATAATTTTTGTCCACGAAGAAACTCGGGATCGCAAGCGCACATCGATCTTTACGATCGCGCACACAGAAAATCGGAACTTTTCCGTCTACGCCGTAGGCATAGGGACCAAATTTTTGAGGACAAAACTCTTTTGGGGAGATGTCAGCGCCCGCGGCGACCAGGAAATGTACACAATGACTCTGATAGCTCGTTTCGCGAGAATCAACAGTAAATTACGGATTTCATTTTTGGAAATATCTTTTCCAACATTGGTGAGTTGAATTTATTGTATTTCTTGGATATTTTGGGGTCGGTTTTTGAAAATTAAATGCCGATTTTGAGTGAATATTGGTGACTTTTGTGCAGTGGTGTTTTAAAAAGATGAGGTGTATGACTGCCTACATTATACACACGAAGTATAGGAATGTAGCTATGAGTGATCGAGACTGTCCCGTCAGCATCCAGTTTGTATTTTTCACGATTATGATGAAGGGAGCCCTCAGCGCTCGTAGTAGTACCGGCGCGATCGTTTCGTCGATCTCCTACGAAGACCTGGAAGGGCCAAACTGACGACGTAAAAAAATAAAAAATATTACGTACGTACGTAATAATTACTACGTACGTACGTAATATTTTTAAATGGTGTCAGTTTGGCCCTTCCAGGTCTTCGTAGAATAGCTTGTGTGCGTAACATTCTGCGTACGTATCTACGGTGCGTAACCATGTAGAGCGGCCTCACTAGTGCGCAACATATTGAGAGCAGTCGTCATCCGTATGGAGGTGTGGGTAACAAGTACCAAAAAGAGGGCTGTAAATGTAAGTTTTTATAACTTTCTACATTTTGTATCTTAACGAACTGATAACTTAAAATCTAAAGAATGATACTTAAGTATCAGTTTGCCCACAAAAACCTCCATTTCAAACAAAATTACATCTGTATCCCCAATACCCAGTATACACACATGTATATGATCCTAATTAAGCCTGAGTCATATCGAATATTTCATAAACCGGGATTCGACGGCTTTGATTCGATCGAATACCGGTTAATCGATAAATGATGTGCGGTGAAAACAGAGTTGCACATAGTTGCACGCAGTGCATGCACCATGCACCGGTGACCGGTCCGCTGGCATCGCAGGCATATATGTATGGGCTCTCGCTGCTCGAAATTAACGATAGCCCGCTAGCCAATGGCTAGTAAAAATCACAGCGGACGAGCCAAAATCTTAAGTTTCTAGTCCGTATGGCTAACCAAAATATCACTAGTGTCGCACGAAGCGATGCTCATTGTCGACACACCCGACAATGATTCAAATTCAAAGAATTAATAATCTTACTTTGTCTTTGGAGAGCTGAATGGAACACGTTTGTTCGATGCCAAAAAAAAACAATACGAAATAAACTTGTCGTCGCTCAATATAGACTCGACTTCATTCAGCTTCAGAGATCATTCAGAAGTAATTGCCAATTTGATGAGAGTGTGATATTAGTTATTGCGAATTAAGTAGGAACACTCGTACTCATGCCCGTATTTATCATGTTCAATTATACAATTGTCAAATTGACAATGCAGAGAGAGTGCAAGAAAATTATCGTAAACTTCAGTCCATAACGACAAACCGATTTTTCCATAGAGAAAGCACAGGTAAAGCGCGACGTCCTCCGCGAGCGAATTAGCGAAACGTTCACGTTCTCTGTTAGTATATATGCTGTACGTTACGGAGTTTCTTTTTTTATTTGATTTTTTCATGGTGGCTACGGTAGTCAAAAATCTGGCGGACTACAAATCGATGCACCGAATTTGCCAAAACGTATTCGGGATTCGATGTCTTCGATCGAACACCGGCTAACCAATCGATTCGACTCAGGCTTAATCCTAATGGTCAATATGACCATTGCTTGCTGATGTGCCACCAGGCACCACTCATCGACTCATTCAGTGCACTGTGATTCTGCACTGTCATGAGTGTGTACGTGTAGCCAGGATTGGCTTCGTGAATGTAAAAAAAAAAAATTGGCTATACGCCTTCTACATCACGAAGCCAGGCGTTCTTACCCAGCAATCTAACTGCGCACGGGTTAGCAGGTCTGGAAAATGCCCTGAAATATCACTTTTCTGATAACTCTCGCGACCGACAGCTCCTTCACCACAGCGTATCCTCCGAAAACTCACCAGTGTTTGTGTGTATCCATTGTCATGCCTTATCTGCATGACAAGAGGAGGCATGGATACACACAAACACCGGTGAGTTTTCGGAAATTTCTTACGATCTTTTTTGGATTTTTTGGTAAAATCGCGAGAGTTATCAGAAAAGTGATATTTCAGGGCATTTTCCAGACCTGCTAACCCGTGCGCAGTTAGATTGCTGGGTAAGAACGCCTGGCTTCGTGATGTAGAAGGCGTATAGCCAATAATTTATTTTTTTTTTACATTCACGAAGCCAATCCTGGCTATGTACGTGCACGCACGCTCCCACATTTGAATAATAATGAAGCATATAAATAACCTTGCATGTGTGATGGAGGTAGAAAAACTAGAACCAAGATCCACTTGTATCATATTCTTGAAACAGGCAGCCTGTTGCTGTCGATCTCCGACTCTCAACGGACGAAGAAGTGTGTAAATTTTGAAGAGAATAGGATGAAAATTTGGCCAAAGTCGTTATTATGCCCAGCCGCCATTAAATCCGCCTGAACAAGTGAATAATTAGTCAAGTTTCTTGGTTTTCATTGTTGAAATTCAGTTATTTATAACGGAATAAATGCTATCATTATCGATTCAGAACTTTAAAAAATTATCAGCAAGAAAGAGCGGGATTCGAACCCGGGACCTTAAACCAGAGTGCAGTGTAGAGAATACTCTGGATAGTCTGACCAGACGCCTTTACCACTAGACCACGAGCAATTGACAGCGAATGATGCTGCTGCACTAGATCTATTACTTTGTTTATACCTCCGCTCCATACAAATCCTATATATCTAGATCTATACCTCCGTTCTGCTGTTTTTTTTTATATCCTAGGTAGGATTCTTACCAATTTGAGGATTACTGGGCATATGAGCTATAATAGCCGAAAATTTCATTTGAACATAAATTGAAGTAACTGTTGTGTCTATTCTGCACTAGTAGTAGTATAGTAGACTTGGAAATGTCATCGACCCACATAATTTTAAGATCTACCATTGAGAGGGGAACTTGATACTTATGGGTGGCTGTGATTGCTTATAATTTTATAAGCGTTCTTTTTTTGTGATACAAAGATTCATTAGGTAAGCTGTGTTAACATTTATATTTCTCTCATATTCCAAATTTTAGGAAAGAGATTATACGCCATGCTGGGATTTAGCAACCAACTTAAGACATGAACACTCTCAAGTTCTTCTCGAATGAAATATGAGGCTAAAATTAAAATGGGTGCTCTTTGTATCTGCACTCACTGTGGGCATGTGGTTGATGGTGATCATAATCTTGCCAGCACCGTCAAATACCAGCAACAGGGGGGATGGCGTGAGAAGGGAACACTACCAGTCTGGCCCAGGTGACAGCAAGAAGCAGAGTGGGGAGGCCATTAAGGTCAAAGGTCATGTTGATTCTGCCGCCAATGGACGACTAAAGAAACCTGACAATGAGAAGGAGGTTGACATTGTGGGTGTCAGGAATGCAGAGGAAAGTGAGCCAGCCGTGGAGGAGAAAGCAGTTCCACAGGGCTTGGAGATAGAGAACATTCGTGGTAACCCTCCAAATGGACAGAGCAACGAGAGACCACAGAACGAGTCCCATCCTCTAGAACTTGACCTCCAGCCAGTGATCATACCAAAGAGGCGACACGATTATTTTGGGTTGTGGCGTAAAGCGGAGAGCTGGGTCACTTCCAGTCAGATCACACCATCTTCAGCCAAGGAGCTGGGGTCTGTGCTCTACGCCATGGCCAACGCACCGATCACCAAGGCTGATGTAGGCTTCAAAGGAACACAACTCAAGGCAAGATTAATGCTCGAGGGAGGTCAGCTTGTTGTTTTCAAGCCAAAGAGGTGAGTTGAACTGCTGAAGATAGATGATAACTATGGAGAGATGACATTTGGTGAATGTTTTGAGTGTAACAGGGACCCCACACTGGGATAAAGAGTCAAATTCTTCACTCGGTAGTTTGCTGTTGCAGTAAGCAACTGAACTCAAAGAGAAAATATTACCTAATCAGAAGGATATCATCATTCATGCTCTGTTGTAACTGGTGCAGTGAGCCAGCATACAAAGTTTAATATGTTGTCCAGTCCACAGTGTGTGAAGATAGTATCGAGTATTGAGTATGATTTATGCCTGACAACTAGCAACTTTGAACTACACTGGGACTTATGCAAATGCCCTTGCCATAAGAGAACTGTTGCTGGGCTAGCGCCATGAGCGTCTTTGGACGGTGTGTGCGCTCTATAAATATGCACTATTATTATTATTATTATTATAACTAAACTCACTACTCTATCTGATAGAAGAGATTCTGATCACCACAAACACCTTCTTCCCGTCCCTAAATGTAATTCAAATTTAAGACAGCTTCGTAAAATGACTGGCTTCCCTACAATTAAATGCAATACAGAACGATATCGAAAATCCACCATCCCTCACCTTGCCAGAATCTTGAAATAAACTCCCCCCCCCCCCCCACGCCTTGCATCCCAAACATTTTCACTTCTCAGATTCCATACCTAGATGTAATGACTCATTTTACATGGTTATGGCTTTCTAATATATATTTATGTATTGCTCCCAAATCTTCTCCTTTCTATCTATCTCCTTCCTTCTTTCTCTTCCCTTTTCTTTCCTATTCTTTACTTTTTCTTTCTTTCTCTCACTTTTCACACTTGTTATCTTATTATTTGTGTAGCGTAAATCTTAGTATTTTCGTTTTGCTTCCAATTATCTACCTTTTTCTATATTTGATGCGATTCTATTGTATATATGCACATATATATCTGATTGTAAATTGACCCCTTCAGCCCCTGTGCTGCTGGTCGATCATCATATACCATAATAAATAAATAAATAAAATGTTGTGAACCCGTATATCAAAATATGTTTCCTTTTCTGGGTATCTTTCTTTCCAGGTATGCACGTGACTATGTAATTTATGGAACTCCATATGCAGGCTACGACAGACATAATGGAGAAATAGCTGCCTTTCATTTAGACAGGTTTGTAATTTCAATTAATAATGCTAAGAGTATGTTAAAGGTACATGTACATGTACCTTTCAACATTTAAAAGTAGTTAAATTGTAACTTTAGTGTTAGATTTTAAGAAAAGACATCCCGGACTGTTATAAGAAGCAAGATTAGCATTCATTATTGATAAATCCGGAAACTAATGTTGATTTGAAAAACAGCTGTGAAGACAGTTCCCTGAATGATACTACAGTTAATTAACTTATGCTCGGTCAATTTTTCAACACATAAGGCCTGTTGCACACAAAGCAATAATTCCACTGTACTATTCAAGTACATTCATGCATATAAATGCACAGAACAGGTCCAGGCGCTATTTACAGCCACAGACGCAGGTCCTGTAACCCATTGAAACAGGATGCGATGGTCTAGCTCAAGGTTTTGGATTTGTCAGAAAATTGACTTCGGCAGTACCCCTGCATAACAATCTACTCAAACCAAAGAGTATACATGTACAGAATACTGTGAGACAGTTATCTGGGCCCTGTTTCATGAAACTTGTTATCAATAACCACTGCCCCATTTCTATGACAAAGTTGCTAACAGCCAATCAGAGTCAAGGATTTCAGTAGCTTATAACAATTATTGTAACTTGTTATTGATAACAAGTTTTATGAAACAGGGCCTGGAGGGGATCTAGGCCTCGTTTCATAAAACTTATTATCAGTAACAACTGACATATATCTATGACAACTTTGCTCTCAGCCAATCAGATGCAAGTATTCCAGTAGCTTATAACTGTTGATGGGGTGTTGCAAGAAAGTTGCGATTGATTGCAAGTTGCAACTGATCGGTACTGACCAATCAAATCATTGTTGCAAGCGCATCTTCTTGAATGGGCAGACCCTGAACCATTCAGAATGGCTGTTCCAATTTGCTTTACAATTTGCAATCGATTGCAACTTTCTTGCAACACCCCACTAGATATCGTTTGTTTATAGTTTGTATTCCACTTGGTGCTTGTATTATGCAGTGTAATCAATTTATTGACGTGTACTTGTTTTATTCCAAAGCACTTAACCGTAAGATATAATCATTCACATTGCATACGATATATATTTCAGTTTTATTGATTTCATGTTACATGTATATATCATGCTAAATGTTTGTTTATAATGTACATAGTTGAACAGAGGCTCTACATCTCACTAGCAGAATTTGCTATTTCCGTAGAGTCCTTTTGCCAAACAAATGTAAAACAACTCTCTCATGTGTATTTTAACTTGTTTGTTTTTGGTAATAAACTCATTCATAGATATCAAGATTTATAGAACAGGGCCCAGTTGTTCCCTGTTCGCTGTGGCATGAATTCTATTGAACTGAACAATCAACTGGGACCTTGTGTTGTAGTGGAAGAGTGCCTCGTGTGTGCAACAGACTTTAAGAGGTGATGTGTCATATACCTCACTTCTCTCCAACATTCCAGTTTCTGTGAGATTACAGAACAAAGAAAACACTTATTATTTTCTTAAGACATAAGTGGGTCAACGTAGTTGCAAAGCCGATTAGTAACAAGCACTGATTCCATAGAACTTATACCCGCCAATGTCTTCCTTTATTTTCCAGAGTTTTAGACTTTAGGAGAGCACCGCTTGTTGTGGGACGAACAATCAACTTGAAAACTGAAATACTTCCAGTAGCCTCACCAACTTTGAATGATACTTTCCTAAAGAGAAGTAAGGATACTGACTCTTGCATTTACAACAGCTGTTAAAGAGAAAGTTGGTTCTGGTCATGGAATGACAATTTGAAAGGAACTTTCTCCAAGGAATTGTGAAAGGTTGTGTCGTAAATAAAAGCCAAGGCAGCGTTTCATCAAACGGTCATCAATACAAGTTCGCCGACATCCCATTGAAACGCGTGTATCAAAATTAACATGCATTTCAATGGGATGGATGTCGGCAGACATGTACTTATGACGGTTCGATGAAACGATGCCCAAGTGTCTACTGTGAGGTTTCGGAATCATCAAAGTGATAGGAAATTGACTCAATCTCACTTAACCCTTTCAGGACAGGAATTATTTAAGGACTAAATTGATTACATTTCGTACTTCTAATTGGCAACACTGATATTTTTCTTTTAGTGCTACATGGTTCTAATAAGGTGTAATGTCTTTGAAAAAAATATACAGGGCTACAAATTTTGTTGACAAGTTGAACGAATTGCCAATTTTCATAAACAATGATTTTGAACCTCTCATTGCGTTGCCAATTTAGGGATTTTAGAGCTTATTCTCGTTTTTAAAATTCCTGGCATCAAACGCAATATGGTCTTGCAACAAAAATGGACATAGTATATGCAGAAGTTTTTGCTCTTTCCACTCCATGCACCTGGTATATTTTTTAGAGCTCTGAATCAAAAGTTATTGAGCCAAACCACAAAATGTGGTCAATTGTCTTGACAGGGTTAAAAGCACATTCACTGCATAGAGAAATACACAGAGAAGACTGCACACACCCACACATGTGGCATGAACATTTTCCTCTACCGGTAAATTCTTGTCAAATTTTGAATGTTGGGACATTTGGTGAGCAGTCCTTTTCGGGGAACACTTCTGCTATGATATTTTTCCAAACTGACGTACAAAGAATGAGAAAGATCACAAACTGTTTTTCACTCTTTACCGGAACCCTACCTCTTTATTTTTTTTTAACCCATAGACTACGAGAACCGGTGACTCCTGTGTTAAGCCTATGAGAGTTAAAGAATTCAGTAGTCAACGGGTCAAATGGTGTTGTAACCATTCTGCATAATGCTTTTAACATATTACATCACCTACCTTCCCGTATTCTCACATGCAAAGTTTATGGAAACCTTGATTCTACAGGATGATTTTGTAAAATGGGTCCGTATGATCATCAGCCTGTTCCAGGGCTGGTCACATTTGTCCGACAACGGTAACGATAACCTGGGGAGCGTTTCATCAAGCGTTTTGTCAGTGATTTTTACCGACAAGTGTTATAAGCTACTGAAATCCTTGCATCTGATTGGCTGAGAGCAAATTTGTCAGTAAAAATCACTGACAGAACGCTTGATGAAACGCTCCCCTGATTTTCAATTACAGTTACACCCTGCTACATGGTGTGTATGTGTGGGTATGCTCATGACTGTTTATAGTAGGGCAACTCTGGGGTCTACCTTTCATGAAAAATCTTGTTATTGTTATCATTATCGGACAAATGTGACCAGCTCTTTATAGGTTTACTTCATCCAAAATGAAATATCTTTGTGACCATTCATTGACTTCTGCATCTTGTTAGTGGAACTGCTGTTAGCTAATGGTCATACCAAGTGAAATGAAACAAACATTTAATTCAAGCTATTATGTCCTTTGGCATGCTACCAGCAATCTTCATTTGCCACTCTCGACCCAGGTGCAGCAGGTAGTACCTATGTGTAGTAGGGAAATAATTCCTGGAATGCTTTCAGTGCCTCAGGGCAGCTTTGATAGCGCCAGGGTAATAGTAGTACTTGATAGGCAATCGAGAATCACTAAATGATGTGACGATGTTAATGTAGCTTGTATCATCATCATTTTTAAGGGGCTACTAACAATATTTTCTTTTTATTTATGTCACTTTACAGATGGCAATATATGTTTCTATGGCAAGTGCTATTACTGTAAACCTGAAGAAGCAGCATGCGCTGATGGTTTTATCATGGAGGGGTCGTTGACCTTGTGGTTGCCCCCTGACCTCAAACTAAAAAAGTGGAGGCATCTCTGGTCAAGGACGTACAAAGAGGGAAAGAAGGCAAAGTGAGTAGGATACTGTTAAAGTGTTTGGAATACGAGGATAAGTTCTGAGACACATCTAAAGGGTACTTCCTGTGACAGTTTTGATGTCTATTGTTCAGACACCTGTCTTAGGAACTGGCAGATTTCAGTTAGCTGCCAGTTTTGCGATCGCCACAAGATGCTGTTTTGGGAATCTGTACATCATTAGTGTCAGACAACTGGTATGCACCCCTTTATTTTATTTAAGTTGTTAGGTGTTCTTTCGATCCAGATGGCCTCACGAACACCCGTCAACGTGAACAGAGATGGGGACGCATACCTGTTCTTTGTCTGATATTTATATGATGCTGCAATAGCCAAGAAAGCATCCTGTGGCAAGCAGAAAAGTGGCAGCTAACTTCTGTTTGCCAGTACACATTTTGTACATGCTCGCATAGAATAAGGGCCCGTGCGGAACCCAACTCCAAGTTGGGTTCCGCGTGAGGGGGTTATATGTTTTCCTTCATTTTCTTCATACTCCTTAACCATTAACCCATAGAAGGCCAGGTAAAGTGTTTTGAGGTTGATTTTATACATTCTAACTGTACACAAATTATATTTTAGGTGATCGGTACACTTTAGATATTTTTGTTTTCACAATGTGAGAGACTAATGACCAGTATTGTGTGAATTCTGTGTCCTAGGAGCCACCTGATTGGCACCGTCTCCATCCTGCACATGATGAATGCTGTAGTCTTTGACTTGTCTATGAAGACTATGCTTTGTGTGTCTTGAACAGTCTTTATATACAGGTTTGGCTGTATTACCAAAAATCTACTGTCAAACCTGCTTTAGCGACCACCTGTCTATAAAGACCACAAATTTACGTTTCCCTTGAAAATTGTTTCTCATTGAAACATAGTAACCTGTACATAAAGACCACTTTCCTTGTCTCCCTTGAGCAGCCGTTATATACAGGTTTCACTGTGTTTCTTTGTTTTCAAGGTGGGAAACGGATGATCAGTATTGTGTGAATTTGATGACCAGGGTCCCTCCTGATCAGCATCCTCTCATCCTGCACATGACGGACGCTGCAGTCTTTGATTACCTCATAGGTAATGCCGACAGACACATGTACGAGACGTTCGAGAAGGACGAGGATAGGGGTATGTTGCTGCACATGGATAATGCAAAGAGGTGCGTTCTCAATTTTCATAAGATCCCTCAGCAGTTCAGTGTTTCCGTCAAGTGATATTTTTGCTCCAAAATGCTATGAATTGCACATAATACATAAGCAGAAAGAGCAAAAATCAGAAAGAGTAAAAAGCAAAAATAGTTACTGCCGATTTGAGGAGTTAAAGCTGATTCATTTAGACCTGTAGAAAAGTGTGAACTGCTATTGGTAAGTTTGTCCACAGCTGGCAAATTGTAAACAAGGATATCATGTTTGTACAAAGAATGCCTAGATTTTGTTTTCCTCAAACAGAAATAACATTATATACAGACTGTTCTCAATGAAGATGTTTTAGAAAATGAAAATGTGGGAAATATTCTTTCTCTGCCAATTCATTGTGTGCATAAAAATATGCTCACTTATACGCATTTTGAAAATAAACCCAAATAATGATGTCATCAATTTTTTAACATGTGAAAAACAGGCACGTAGTGTGTCTGAAAAACTAGATACAATTTGATGATTTTGAAATCAAATTTTGTAGTTCCTGTAAAAACTATTTCATATGCTCACATATGCATAGAGATACGCATTTTGAAAATAAACCCAAATAATGATGTCATCAAGTTTTTAACATGTGAAAAACAGGCAAAAATATTATCAGGTATACGTAGTGTGTCTGAAAAACTAGATACAATTTGATGATTTTGAAATCAAATTTTGAAGTTCCTGTAAAACTATTTCATCTTTCAATTTTGCAGATAAAAAGATAATGTATTTTAAACAAGTTGGTACTTTTCTGTGGCGACGTTTGTTACGGGGTTATATGTTACACAACACGTGATACATGCCCCCTCATTTTATGCATTTGGCCTTACGAGTAGTATTCATTTCCAACTTTTCTTCCTCTTTTGATCGTTCAGTTTTGGGAATCCCTACCTGGATGAGGGAACCATCTTGGCACCAATCTACCAGTGCTGTAGGTGAGTAGGCATAGTTGATCAATCAGGGGAAGTGACCTCCCCTTCCCCTTCCTTCTGTCAGCAAATTTAGGATTTTTAAAGTCTTTTCTGCTTGAAGGAAAATTTCTGTTTTCAACTAACTTGTCTGCAAATTTGGTCCTACACACCCCACCCTTCCCTCGCCCATTGAAAATGGTTTAGCAGTGCCCCTCACCAGATGACAATGGTCTCAATGGTCTTTATTTAATTAAAAACAGACTAAGTTACAATTGCCTTATAATAGGTCAGTTTGCATATTTATGGATTGCCAAGTGTGAACCTCTCCAGTCTGTACAACTTATTTTAATACTGAAACATGATTAATATACATGTAAGATATAAAAGTCATGAAATGAAAAGGAGCTAGGATGATCTCATGATTACATGATTTGGGTTTATTCACTTAATTATAGAGTTACATTTTTGACATTGGATTAAAGTACTTCACCCTCTTAACCAGGATTATCCAGGAGTAAAGTTAGTATGCTTTTTTAAAATATTGACTAGGTACTTCTCAAAGTAGAAGTATTTATGAACATCAACTGGATGGAGTTGTAATATCTTTTTGAGGGACTGGAAGGAAATAAGTTTCCTCCAATATTTTTTTTTCCAAGGGGGTACCTTTCAAAAGCATTTGATCAATGATACTGATGAATTTGTCCCTCTGGTTGTGAAATGCAGAAACATTTTGTATGTTCTTGAGGTTGTTTCATAAAACCACAATAATCAAAATCAACCTACTCAGTAGATTTTAACTTCTTTAAGCATTCCCTGTGTCATAAATCCAACAGATTACGGCGGAGCACCTGGAACACCCTACAGCAGTTTAAAGATGGCCGCCTTAGTCAGGTGATGGGGCAGGTGCTGTCACATGACCCCATAGCTCCTGTCCTAACCAACTGGCATCTAGAGGCTCTGGACAGGCGCCTCAATGACATTGTTGACACCATGTACAACTGCTTCACCAAACACGGAGAAGATGTTGTCTTGATGGACTGAGAATGCCCTTCGACCAAGTGATGCAAGGGGACCGATCTTGAGACCAGGGCTACTGTGTCTCAGTCTTGGTGCCAACCCTAAGATTTGGTGCTGAATGGATGCAACTGAAAGTCTTCCACATAATGTCAGTCTGAGGACTCCAGGGCCCTATCTTACAAAGAGTTGCGAACTTGCGATTGATCCAGATTTATCTCAAGTCCTCCACCTAATCTCAAACTTACAAATCTCAACTTACAAACTCTTTTGTAGAATTCTTTAGTACAGAGTCGCATCTGGTATGAAGCTACAATCGATTTGAATCAATTGCAACTGTTAATAAGAAAGGGGTCCAGGTCTTGGCTACAGCAGTGCTAGGGACATTCCAAAATTAGTGATCGCATCTGCAATTGCTTCACCAAGTTCAACAAAGATGTGGTCTTGTCTGAATGAGCAAATTATGTGTAGTAGTGTTGGACTGTTGGTTATATGCAGCTGCCTGGCCAAACATTGGAGATGTTTGCTAATGGACCAAGCTTACTCAGATACTGACAGACATTAATGATGACACCTACAGTTGATCCGTCACATGCAACACAGACATGGTCTTTACTGAGTGAACAAGATCTGTCTATTTGTTATCTGCAACTGACTGATGAAACATGGGGATGTTTGCTAATGGACATAGCATACCCGGAGACCTACAAACTTCCGTGATGACATCTACAATATTGCTTTTATACATTCAACAAAGATGTGGTCTCTGACAGAATGAACAAGATAGGTGTAGTTTTGGTTATCTTCAGCTCTCTGACCTGAGAACCGGGAGATGTTTCGCTATGAACTGAGCATACCCAGAGAATTACAAACATCAGTGATAGCATCTACAGTTGCTTTCCCACATTCAACAAAGATGTGAACTTGAAAGAAAGATAATATTTCAATGCACAACAAGATCTGTGTAATTGTGTTTTGCTTGTGGATGAATATGCCCAGAGACATTCAAGAAAAATGTGTCAATGGAAAGTGCACACTACTCAAATATATAACATCATTGCCTCTAGCTGCAGCTGTTTCTCCAAGCAGGTATTAGATGTGGTAATAGACTGAGGCTTATGAAGGGACTTACAACAGGGCTTGACCTTTAACACTAACAGTGACCAGTCTGGTGTGCATAAGCCCTCAAAACTTCACTCAGGACCCCCCAAATTTCAAAATGTGAACAAGGGCCCAATATTTCATTCTGTGAGACACAAGAATTTCATATTTTTAAATCTACAATTCAGGTAAAGAATTAAAATTCAGTTTTTATAAGAAAGAGAAAATTGGGTAGGTGTTTTGTTATGTGTTAGAAAGAAGATTTTTCTCTCCTAATTTGTGCAAATAGAAGATTCGTCTTTATGGATTGGAAAATGATTGGTTTCTTCCTCGCTCTACACATAAAGCTTTTTATTCATCAAAATTTTAGATATTTGCAAATATGTACCTATTTATGAATTTGAGCCTATTATTCAAAAGGAGTGTTTCCCTTTTGCAACATTTTTCAAACAGGAAATTTTGGCGTTGATCAGCATTATCATATATATAATGCAGATGAAAAACCTACAGTCATAGGGTCCATAGTATTTTTTTATGAAAAAAAAATTAAATGTTAATTATGTGGCACCAAGTGTAATAGCTATTCTATTTTGAAAATCGATAATTATTTTGCAAAATCAATCCAACCAATTACTTTCATTGTCAACATCAGTCCGCAGAACAAGGAAACTTAGTAATTGTGTAAAATCAATGTGAACAATTGATTTTGTTACAGAATTACTAATCTTTTGGTGCAGACTATAAGTTTTACACATGGCGCCCTTAGCCAAATAATATTTGACTGCCCTCCTTAAATTTCATTACAGATCTAATGCTTGCTCATTCCACGAAAAATATCCATTATTCAGACAGGAGCTCTTGAATCGCATTTTCTTCCATATACCATTGCTGGTGTTCATATAATTCTTTATTTTTGGCTTGGAAAGCTAGTACAGTAGAATATTACCTTTAAAGGGAGTGGCGAGTCGTAATCCATGGGCCTGACCAGTTGGCCTGACTCGGGGAAATTCGGATACAATCAGGTCCAATCGGGCGCTACCGAAGGATTGTTATTGCCGGATTCCTCGCGCGATCGTTAACTCGAATCCCTCCATACGCAAGCGACCAATGAGATTCAAATACTGGAATAAAGAACGCGCGATCTTGTTTACTCAAATTTGGGTCAATGTGCGACCTTTTATTAGCTGCGCAAATTGAAGTCGCTTTGAACTTTGATCCAGAGAATTAAGGAGCAGCCAACTGTAAAAGCGCCCATAGATTGCGACTTGTCGATCCCTTTAATACTACCTTCTTCTCAAAACAAATTAGATTTGAAACTTTCTAATGGTTATGAACATTTTGATATGAGTTGCAGGGATTTACAAGGATTACCAATTTGATTGGAATTTCTCCAGGTGAGGACTGTTTGATGTGAGAAACAATAGATTTGAAGAATAGCCTCATCCACATGTGTCGTTGGTAAATCGCCTTGAAAAAATTTAAAGGAGGGCAAAATAACATCACATTAACATAAATATGCTTTACAGTTCTATATACTGAAATGTAGTTCATCCCTTGTGCAGTCTTCAATATTTTGAAGTTGTGTGAGTATGCGTTGAATTACGGAAGAATTATAATTGCAGAACTCGTGTGGATGTGAAAAGGATTATAATTCGCTTTTAGGTAAGTAATTAATAACAAATTTCATATGCATTATGCACAGGATGTCTACTACTGTGCAAAGTTTCGCAGAATTTTAAAACAGATCACTTATGGCGCTTGGGGAAATTGGGGACCCATGTTCTGCACAGTTATATTTTTTTTCATCCTTACCTGCCAATCAATCACAACTACTTTACACGTAAAATGGCTTTTATTTCGCCATGGCGGTTTGAGTGGCATATTACTGCATCATGTTTGTATGTAGTTCAAGATGTACCAACTGTCCTTCACGCCTTCCATGCCACAGATTTTTTAGCAATTGTCAAAAATGAACTTTCAAGAGTTAAATATTAACTTTCAATGAGTTTTTTCTTGACCAATCTGGGCAAACATCTATTGCATGGGAATAAAAATTATTTTGAACACACATGTTTCTGTATGCAGAAGAATTTTCAAGCCATTCTGAGCCTCAACGAGATGTTCAACACTTACATTTTGGGGCAGGATTTGCCGCCCACGCCATGGTAGGGGTTAAACTGATTGCTTATTACATGCATTAAAGCAGTGCTTAGAAAGTTATCACAAATAAGAAATCATGCATAGAAATTGCTTGGAAATGCATGTAAGATATAAATTAGCTATCACCACAGGTATTAGTTGATACTTTGATAATGAAATATCCTTGATAATTAGAATGGGTTCATTCGTATTATGAAACATGCAAGGTTTTTATTTATCATAACAGGACAAAAGAACTGAAGTATTTTTTTTTCTTCCTTATACATCAAGATTTTGTGCTGGTATTCTTTTGCGTTAAGTTAACCATTTCGGTGCCAGAGGTTCTTTTACAGTTACATACCATTTTACAAAAGGTTCACATGCCATAAGGTTCAGAAATCTGAAGGTTTGATATCCTGAAGGATTGTTACCGTGAATGATTCTTATTCCGAAGGTTCATATTTACGAAAATGAAATAGAACCCTATTCCTTTTTCTGAATTACAAACTGACAGAAAAATTAAACCTTTTTTTAAATTTTCAGAATTTTGAACCTTCTGATAAACGAACCTTTGGAATAAATAAATTCTCTTCTTGAAAGTCAAAATATCAAGTGTTGAATTAGAGTCTGTGCTAGCAGACTAGTCATAATGTGTGGAATGATAAGAACTCTGATTTATGTACTTGTTATCTTCATCTTGTTTGAAATCCCTGCTTTTTGGGGGGTAAAATGTTTTATTTGTTTCAGTGAAAGAAAGGATTTTATCTCTTAACAGGGTAGACGTACCTTTACCATAATATTCTAAAAGTCTTCTAAAAGTACCAGTTTTATATTTTTTTGCTGCTGCCGAATATACTCAACTCCTGGACGACTATTGTATATCTTGCCAAATTTATTTGAGTATTAGCAATAAATGTGATATGTAATTTATGAATATCTTTTCCTTGTTTCTGCTGATTTTATTTCAATTAAAACGTATTTGGAATGTATCATTTATACACAACGTTGTGCATTTGAAAAAAGTTAATGGGTAAATGAACAACGGGGAGAAGAGTTATATGGGGGAGGAGCAAAATGGATGGCAGGAGGGACATATCGATATGGGGAGTAAGGAAGATCGAGGGGAAAGGTAGAAGGAGAGAGGAGAGTAGACAGAGAAGGAATGGATAGAGAAACGTGGAGGAAAGGATAGAGGGACTGTCGGAGAGGAGAGCACTGGATGAGGAGAAAAGAGAGGAAGACATGGAGATAGGTAAGATGAGGGATAGAGAGATCGAGAGTGAGAGATAGATGAACGTAGAGGGAGTGATAGAGATACCGTCGGAGAGGAGATCACTGGAGGAGGAGGAAAGAGAGAGAGAGGGAGAGAAAGGAAGACATGGTAGAAAATATGGAAGAATCGAAAGAGTTAGGGGGAAGTGAAAGATATAGAGGGAGGGAAGGAGAGAGAGAGAGAGAGACGGGGGAGAAAAGTAGGAGGATTTAGGACAGAGGGGAAGGAGAAGGAAGAAGTGGTAGAGAAACGTGGAAGAGTAAGGTAGGAAGTGAAAGATAAAGAGGGAGGGAAGGAAGGAGGGAGAGAGAGGGTGAGAAATGCAAGGAGGGAGCACAGAAAGACAAGAGATGAGAGAGAGAGAGAGAGAGAGATGGAATAATGATGGGATGGAGAGGGAGATGGGAATAGAGATATGAACAGTGAGGATGTGGGATGCGATGAGAAAACATTATCTACTTTAAGCCGCGACGCCAGGAGATGGAGAGCTCTCCCATCTATGCAATGCAATCATATACACCAGCATAATATAAGTGCATTCATCTTTTTCCCTCGATCCGAATAAAATACCTAATTCATACCCTTCAGTGGAACCAATTAGTAGAATTGCTTATGGCTAGAAGTTCGCGTATTGTTCTTATTTCGCACTGCATACCTCGGCGACCTCTGAGCATCCTTCAAAAGGAATTCACAAACATGACAGAGCGGGGAAACAGAAATACCTATAGGCATATACAGTGATAAGCCTTATTTTTTAATATTTTACTTCCCCGAGTTTCCCGCTCTGTCGCATGAGATGAGTTTAGAGAGGCTTTTCATTGATAGGCAGCAACAACAAACCCTGCAGTGGGCGAAGGCCTTTACAGTTTCTGTCACTAAAGCTAAATGAATTAATCAAATACCATAGAATGCCTATTATTATCTTAAAGTAGATATTCAAAGAAAATCACAAATATGGCAATTAATGTATCACTAGAAACTGGGAAGCTTACAGATGGCAATCGTATAAGTTTTATGTCAACTGCGTATCTGATGATTATAAAAACAAGACAAATAAAAGCTCTTCTCAGCATCTGGAATATCCGAGGATTCGCCAGAAATATAGCGATGTTTTGATGTCGTCACACTCGGGATCGATCCTGCTTAAGCAGACGACGTCCTATAATGAATGAACGTAATTGCAATGCAATTATTTATCAAATTATAAAGAGTTTGGTGTATTTAAACATGACCTTATTTCACACCATTATAAAGGGAAAGTGAAACTGATTCTGATAGCTAAAACCGTTTGATTGTAAATACACAGGAGAAGGGTCAATGATCAATGAAATAAACCCCACTTTCAAATTGAAAAGCCCTCCGAATAATAGCAGGATGGTATTCGTTCCCTCTTGAAACGCCGAACATGCCCCGGTGCAAGCAGCTGAAAATACAATGGCGTCTTATTTTGTTTACAAGTGACTGATTCCTTTATTTTTTTTTTTTCATCAAAATAATACCATACACGAAGTTAAGAGTGAGGCAACAGACTAACATTAAGACTGACGCTAGTGAAGGAAGAGAAATAAGTGAAGAGGAGATGACAAAATAGGCTCTGAAAAATGTGTAAGATGTTATGGTACATCGTCTGCTTAGACAGGACTGGTCCATGGTGTGTCGTCACATATCTCAGCAGCGTTCGAGGAGCTCTTCAGCTGCTATATCGGGGGCTGTATTTTACCGTTTTATAATTGATAATAATCATTACTTCAAATGTTTCCAAGCGTTGAATTTGGATAACCTTGTTTAATTTATGCCATCTATGCAATAATAAGTATTAAGCCAATATTTAAAATCATTAAAGTTCTACTTTAACCTATTTAATCAAACAAATTAAAACAACAAATAAAACCGACATTCTTCCATTGGTATTGAATAAAATCAAACCATGACTAGTTATAATGTAACTGCACAAATGTTAAAAAATTACCAGGGAAGTCATCAAATAACTTGAGGAAAATCCCACTATAAAAGTTGTTAAGGACATGATAGAGATGGCACGACGAACGTGAGCGATGTAAACTGCGATAATGATCAAAATAATTTGTAATTCTCGCTCTCACGACCATGATGTATTAAAGATGAAATTGAGTTCTGGCTCTATTCGATCGCATTGTGAAAGAAACTGTCTAGAAGCAATTGGGAAAGGTTTACATAAGAATTGGTGTATGCTGTGAGGTTTTTGGAATCATAAAAATGAGACGAAATTGACCCAATCATATCAATCTTGCTGAGAATCACATGCACTGCACGCAGTTCTAAATGATGTACGCACACGTGACATTAAAGTTTGATCCAAACCTAGCTATTTCTCATCATAATTATTTCGAATAATATTATTATTATTAATAATAATAATAATAATAATAATAATAACAATCGGTTTATTTCTTCACAATAGAAACTCAACGTTCGGGCGAAACGAGTGTGGGTTAGGGCGAAACCGAACAAAAGAATGAGGCAAAAGATTTCGCCCTAAGTCGCAGTTAGAGTTAAGATAATAATAATAATAATAATAATAATAATAATAATAATAATAATAATAATAATAATAATAATAATAATAATAATAATAATAATAATAATATGGGTTCTTGTATAGCGCACATGTTTGTCGCTCCGCAATTATTACCCTTGCTTTAATAGCAAGGCTGCTCTTACGGCGCTTTATAGCACTTCAAGGAATAAGAGGGAATTCGAAGCGAAATCGTTTTAAGGGGACATTTTTACTGTGATATTCTTATAAAATTACATACAAAAAAAATGAGAATGCTCACAAATTATTTTTCACCTTACCAGAACGCAACCTTCTCTTTAAATCCGTTATCCTCACGGAATCTTACAAATTCAAGATCTAATACCGAGTGATTGATTGATGGCAACTTTCATGCAATGCAATCAGGAGTAAAATTAGAATACCGAACATTAAAAAAAGTAGGGAAAGTAGGGAGATGTCGAATTACACAACTGATCCAAAGCGACGGAAATCTACCATAGATTAGCAGTAAAATGGTCGAATTATTCACGAACTGAAATTATCATCAATCACGGATTTCTGAGAGGAAGGGAGAAGCCTCCATCCATCAGCAAACTATCACATGCGCAGGTTCGAACGCCTCGAACAATGAGAAAAGAAAACTGGACTTCAATATCAATTTGGGTGCTGGATTTTCCCCCATTTTTTCTATCGTTTGATAACTATTCCATGTATCATTATTTTGTTTTAATTACATAATAATTTATCTCTTAGCACTTGGGGAAAAGTATAAGTGTGAAATTCAAAACTCCGTTTGACAATCCCTTTGTTAAAAAATGTTTCATTTAGGGAAATATTCTAAATCATATACCGTTAGAACATACTTCGCAGTGTTATGTACGGTACGACAAGTTGCTGACAATAATTTAAAGTTACTGTTACGTGACTGATGGTGGATATATTTTTTTAGAGTTTTAAAAGATCTTAATCTATTTTTAGAACCATTTGATGATTATCATACACTCAAGTTCATGACCAGTTTGGACGAGCGTTCGCCGAAACTTTCTTTTCATGTTTCCTATAAAACTAATACCACATTAACAAGGCCAACGCCAGAGCAACAGCAGACCGAACAATAAATTATACTGCCACCAGCGGCCAAATATCGGACGGTATGGAATCGGTGTGGGGTCGGTTTGGCGGTGTGACTGTATACTGTCTCAATCGTATATTGATACACTATCTTTTATCTTCTTATAATTGCAATTTCATCAATCATAAATTTACCTCAAAAACTTACTGTCACTTACTAATAATGAATAGGACTCGGAAAGCGAGTCGGAAATTTGTTGCTTGATAAACGTACTTTTACATGACGTACTGGAAATCCTTGATTTCCTCTTAATTAATAACATTTTATTCGAGTATATAATTGTATGATTTCAAACGTTTCCAATTGGATAAAATTCTGCATGTCGAATTGCAACTGGTTTAAACTCATATGTGGAGTAATGCATTTTCTGACTCCAGGGTATAATACTTCTTAACATTGCTGAAACCCACAAGCATGCGCAGCTGATGTACGCTCTCAGTGATCAAGCTGATCAAATTACAGTTTATGCAAATTCTATGGGTTTTTCGGATTATTGGGGGTTGTTGAAACCTTCCTGTTGAAGAGGAGGAACATATTTGGTTTGAGGCAATGATAGAATGTAATCGAGAAGGAGATAGGGGAAGGGAAGAGGACGGGAAGGGATGAGAAGGGAAGAGGAGGGGAAGGGAGGGGAGGGGGAAGGGATGAGGAGGGAAAAGGAGGAGGTGGAGAATGGAGGAGGAGGGGGAAAGGAGGAGGGGGAAGGGGGAAGGGAGGAGGGGGGAATGGAGGAGGAGGGGAAGGAAGGAGGAGGGGAATGGAGGAGGAAGGGAAGGGAGGAGGAGAGGAAGGGAAGAGGAGGGGAAGGGGAGGAGGGGAAGGGGAAGGGGAGGTGGAAAGGAGGAGGAGGGGGAAGGGGAAGGGAGGAGGAGGAGAGGAAGGGAGGAGGAGGGGAAGGGGAGGTGGAAGGGAGGAGGAAGAGGAGGGGGTGGGGTTGAGAGGAGGAGAGGATGAAAATGTTAGAAAGAAATTGAAAGAGGGTCTGGAGATCTCATTGAATAGTAGTTAGAATATGCAACTTTCCAACGATTGGAGGTGATTAATTTCTTGTACATTCAGTTTGTGCAGTAGGCCTATTTCATTTACGATTGTACTATGATTGGTCTCCCTCTCCATGCAAAGAAAATATCAATATCTGATTTCATCATGCCTACATCATACAAGGCTATACAGGTACACCCCCCCCCCCTTATTTATAAATTTCTTGATACGCCAATAACTTTGAATATTTAGAGCAAAATCATAATACACATTTGCAGGCGACCTTGAGATAACCCTTATGCCTTTATCATAGTCATCTTTTTACCACGTGCCATTGAAAAAAAAAATTCTGTGATAGATAATTTTAAAGAATCTTAGAGTAGGTTTCTGATATGGAGTATCAAATTATTTCATGGAGGGGCAACTGACGAAGCGAACCCTACACCATAGAAAAAAAGTACTGTAAAATTAGAGAAATCTGATGTCAGCAGAGTTGCCAGAAATTTGCTGTAAAAATATATGCTGCATATTATGTAATTTTAGCATACATTTCAGATCTGTAATTCAGATAACAGGTTCTTATGTAATTGCCTTGGAACCCGAGTCCTACAATACATTAAGGTAAAAAAATTAAACTTTAAAATTACACAAAAAACTGTATAAACACCCTATTTTGCCTTAAAATCACAGGTTTCTGATGTAACTCAGTTTTGCAATTACAAATGAGGTACTTTTACGGGAAAATGTAAAAATAACATCACAACTGCTGTATTTATAATAAACAGAACAAATCTGTATTTTTTCCATTGTAAAAATACAAATATTTGTTACAGTGTATCTTATTTTTGGGGCGACATATATGCAGAAGGAATAACCTAAACAAGATTCCTACTCATTTTGTGTATGAATTTACTTACTACATTTTTAAATACTTCTAGCTTTCACCCACATATTGTTATCAGGTATAGGTCAGCTTATTTAAATAAATCCATTTCACATTGAATACGCGAAGCATTTAGGGTGAAAAATTGTAATACAATCCCGCTGGCGTATCCATCACCCCCTCACCCCTTCCTCCTCTCCCTCCCCCTCCCCGTGAACTCTTCGACCAAAAAACAATGCCCTTTCGACGATATTTCGTTTTCCTGACGGTTTCATCATATTAATTGCTCTTATAATTCTCACCAGTGTCTTTCTTGGCGCCCCGCAAACCATCCATCCGTCCCCTTATCGCCCCATTTGAGATTAAATATAAAGTAATATTCTTTTGGAAGAATCAACAAGGAGCACTATTAAAATGGAATTTGATAGATTGCAATCATAACATTCTCTTTCATAATTGTGGCGCCATTTCACAACGTAAGGTGTCTCCCTAAGCATGCTTAGCTGCTAAGAAAGCAAAATGCGTGCAAATCTTCGTAGTGTATTCAGATAACCGCGGGGAAAACGGAAACAAGCGTTTAAACGGCGAGGTAAAATAACACTTCAGCCAACGGTCCCGGAAAGTGAACATTCTGAAAGTCTTGTTGTTTAGTGTCTGACAAGAAATTTAGCAGTGGAAGGGTCGAAAAGGGATATTAACAAGTAAAACTGTCTTGCGCCAAGTTATGCTAAATACGGGGGTGCCAGTACTGTATCATGGGGGGGTGCATATGTGAAACCCAGCAAAGTATTGATTGTTAATTGAATTTACTTGCATTTGGCTTCGTAGGAGTATATGAGGAGGGGGAAACTGAGGGATGGCAGCATCCTGAGGATTTTTAAAGTTCCCATATTTGGGCATCGACATCATCATATTCGGGCAGCGAGGTGGCCAATCAGTGATGACGATTTTTTTTCCTCACTCGCTTCGTTCCCTCACAAAATTTAAAAGTTGGAAAGATGATAGTCGGGCAAGAGGCGTCGGCCCCTCCCTCCTTCCGCAAATGTGCACGTACGAATATGCTTAGCGTCATAGTAAAGTTCGACTTAGCTAGAGCTAATTAAAACACAAGCACCAATATTAATCAGTTACAACACTCCCTCGTAAACAATACTAGGAATGACGGTTTCATGAACACTTGCAACGTTCCAAAATTTCATAAATTAAGAAATAATACACTGTCAAAAAGATGGCTACGAAAGTAGGTTTCGTATGAATCCTAGCTGATATATTCCTGATTCTATAAACGAATCCACCCTAGGATTTCATGCAATTAATAGATTTATGGCATTATAACTTATACGAAAGTTAATGCACTCCTAGTATTAACCAATCCGCATACTTAAAGGGGAAGTACACCCTGATATCAAATTTGCTTTAAAAGAAGCAGATAAATTAAATAAAAATATTAAAGGGAGCAACAAGTCGCAATCTATGGGCGGTTTTACTGTTGGCTGCTCCTTTCCCTGGATCAAAGTTCAAAGCGACTTCAATTTATCGCGCGCAGCTAATAAAAGTTCGCACATTGACCCAAATTTGAGTAAACAAGATCGCCCGTTCTTTATTCCAGTATTTGAATCTCATTGGTCGGTTACGTAAGTAGGGATTCGAGTTAACGATCAAGCGAGGAATTCGGCAATGACATTCCTTCGGTAGCGCACGATTGGACCTGATTGTATCCGAATTTCCCCGAGTCAGGCCAACTGGTCAGGCCCATGGATTCCGACTTGCCAGTCCCTTTAAAGAAAGTTTGAGCAAAATTCGATGAGAAATAAGAAAGTTATTTGTGGAAGTTGTAATCAATCAAACGCAAATTGGCAACTCCGTGACGTATCTTGCGAGGTCCTCTCCCATTTTCCCTATACGCACCATAATCATGGCAAATAATACACACAACCTATTTGAAACAAACTTATTCCTTTGTCAATAACTGAGAGAATTAAAATCCATGACATTTTCTGAGAAAAGAGCTCGCAAGATACATCACGGAGTTGCCAATTTGTGTTTGATTGATTACAACTTTAAAAATCCATAACTTTCTTACTTCTTAAAGGATTTTGCTCAAAATTTCATGTCTATGTCTCTCTATGTCTCTCTTTCTTTTAAATATTTTTATTAAAATCAACTAAATACCATGGTGAACTTTCCCCTTTAAAAGTAACTGGGGGTGGGGGGGGGGGGGCAATCGTATTTTTCGACAAACTGACCATAGGCTATATATGACATTTGTGGACATGAACGTTAAATGTTGAATGTGCTGACAAAGTCCGTAATTTCCACAATGGGTTAGGGGGTAATAAACCCACCTTCCCCCAATTAGACGTTTGACTCAAGGCACTAAATTAAAACAAATCCATCTTAAATTTGAATTGTCTATTAACAGGGAAAAAAGGAGACAAATTATACGGTAGGGATTTATTATTACCGAGATGATTCATTTTTAGTCTTTTAAGGATGATTTGTTAATTTATTAACACGAACGTTTTCATGTCGAAATATGAGAAAGGAAATCATTACAAATTAGGAACTACTTTTCCAATTTAAACCATAAAATCTATCTTTGAAACGTTAGCCTATTTTCATTTCTTACAAACGATTTATAGGCCTTCCAAAAAGGGACATATTTTACTACAAAGAAATAGGGTGTTGATTCATCTTTTGAACATTACAAGAATTTATCTTTAAAAACATAAAATGCTCCGATTCATAGAAAAGTATGCGCTTACTTATAAGTGGTAGTTTGCAATAAGACTTTTATAAGGTAAAAATATAAATAAATAAAGCTTTCAGGCCCTTCAAAATAGAGAACTTAAACAACCTGAATCTCCAGTTTCTGTTGAATTTTTCAATATCAATTTTCGCATCAACAATTCATGCAAACTCCCTAAGAAAGGCCAATTGCATACTACAATGTGCTCATAAAGTGAAAGCAAACTCAGAAAATTGTATTTGAAAAAGAAATGCTCCGTTTCTGTAACGGCGCTAAGGCCTGAAAGCAACACGTTCACCATATTTGCAAAACAGTATCACAATATCAAAGGAAGACGGTTATTGTAGTCACTAAAGTCAGAGCCATGCATCGGGAAGTAGGTTGCTTTTTCAAATTAGATGGAAGCGCACCAAACTCACGTAGAGGATATGAAATGTCTACATCAGAAGCAAACAAAGAACTGAGAACCAGAAGGGCATTAACCCTATGTTAAAGTCAAGAGTTAACGCCCTTCTTGCTCTTAGTACACGATATGTGTTTGTGCTTTCAAATATTATGACGGCCAACCCCGCGCTGGAAAGTGATGGCTACCTTGGCTTACTGTCTTGCCGATTTATATACTATCTATCGCGTTTTATCAAAACACCCTAAAATAGCATAGATTCATAAAGTCAAGGAAGGAATTGAAATGCCAGCAATGGTAAATTAGTCAATTATGCTGGAAATTTGTATAGATGTTTTGCCAACAGTTGTTTTGTTATCTGGAGTTTGGAAAGGTAATGCTCCAACAAAACTATAACAAAGTGTTTTTATACCAGATTTAAAAAGGGAATGTTTCGAACTTTTTACAAAAACTTAATACATGTAGATGTGATTGATATACAACTGAATGTGTAAAGTCGAATAGGGGATAATTCTTTTTAAAAGTACATTTAATGCAAAGATGAATTCACACCGGTTCCATACACTATGTTATTGTTAGAGAAATAAATGCAGTATTTAAGAGCATATGATGATGATGGTTTGATAATGGTTTATTTAACCTGACTGCTAAGAAAGCATGTGTATGCTTGTAAGTAAGCAACCAGGGGACCGACGACTGTAAGTCCCCTCTGAGGGACATAGACATGATGGAGTTTTTAATGGCATATTCAAATATGTCAAAGCATGTGCGTAATGCTCTCTAGACCAATTTTGTAAGTTGTATTTGATTTTTTTTTTCTTTGGCCCCTAAACGGGGGGGGGGGGGGGGTGCCAGCATTAAACTAGGCTAGATACGCCACTGTTTTTTCAAGCCGAATTAATCCACAAACAACAGCCACAATGCAATCAATAATAACATCAATATCACCTCACTCATCTGCTGAACTAAGTTAGTCGATCCGCTTAATTTCCTTGAAATCTAATCTCTCATGAATAACAATCGCATGACTGTAACAATTCTCATTAAAAAAAAATATTATAAAAATGAAAATATGCAGCGGCACATAAATCATAGAGCTTTGCTAATCTTACTTATCATAGGGAAATATAAAGGTATAATAGACGAAGACTATTGCAAAAGTGATGAATAAAGATGAGGTATAATAATTCGGTATTACCTGCTTCAAGTGCATATTGTATCTCTAGATCTTTTTCTTCGATTTTGAGATTGCATTTCATTGGCTTCCGCTGATTACATTCCACCCCGAGGGAAATTTATTGTAACAATGCATGATCATGGTGAAAATGCTACCTTCCGTCCTTGTGGTGTGAACTCTAGCCTATACTGTATTGCTGAAGGTGGTTTATGCTATCGATTATTATCGTCTGTTGACCGACAAAAGGACATTAAATCTACCTTAAAGGGAAATCGAACCTTAAAAGCAAGTTGCTTTGAAAGAAAGAGGAAAAATCAGAGAAGCAGCTTGATGAAAGTTTAAACGAAATCTGACAAGCACTAAGAAAGTTATGAAGTTTTTGAAAGTTGTAATCACTATACATATGGGAATTTCAAATTGGCCGAATAGGTAATGTCACTGTGATGTAGCTGTGGACAACTCCCCCATTCGCTCCAACACACAAAATGACTAAAATGTCACTTTGTTCAAAATGTATTACTCAGTAGGATCTTTTTCTTTCATGAGGACCTATAACAATATGCTATTTCCAATATATTTTGAGCACTGCCCCGAGGGTTAAAGCGCCGCGAAGAAAACCGCAATTTTTTGTGTAATACGACAAACGGGAGAGTTGTCCACAAAATGTCACAATCAACTCACCAAATTGCCAATTTGAGATTCGCACAGATGTAGTGATCTCATAACTTTCTTAGTCCTTGTCCTATTACTTTCAAACTTTCACTATCCTGTTTTTCTTATTTTTCTGCTTTCACACAAATCATCTTATTACCAAGGTTGGATTGCCCTTTAAAGTTTAATGAGGAAACGTGCTTTTGGTACTCAGCAGACAATTCCATAGTATTATGAATGGTATATTATGATTTCCGAGACAAAGAAACTGTCATTGCAAAATATATAATGTTGATAGGGCCTTCTACTTGTATTGTAATACTCTCTTTATATAGGCAATTGAATGAATTCTATGAATTGTACGAATGCAAATTCAGTGAAGAAAAGTTACGTCCTGTGACTTAACGCGTCCAAGGATCGTGAAATTCAGAGGTTTTCAAACACATCGGCCCATATACCTGGGGCATTCATGACCATAACTACGATGTGCATATGCCATATTCCAAAGGGAAATGAATGAGAAGAGTATACCATTTCGTTTTACCATTTCCATGATTTTTGTTACGACTAGAAATATGAGATAGCGCTAAAAAAATATATTCATTTCTTTCTATACGTAAAGCATATTTAGCTAAAACTCTGCATGGAAGCAAAACTTACTGTACTTTTCAACACAACTTCTAATCAGTACCACGAACCATCATTATTTATAAGAAAGCACCTTTTACATTTAACCAACAACACTAATAATGTCGTTGAGGTTTTTCTAGCTGTGTATTTCTCTATCTATGTATAAAATATCTTTTCAAAATACCATTCGTACAACTCAGGCGTAGCTTGGGTCCAATAACCGTGGGGACGGCCGTGATTGATGAGTGCTCTAACCACGTGGATGAAATGCGAGGGAGCAAAGCGGATAAGATGGGACGAGAGCATGAGAGAGGGCCTGAATGATTTTCTTTTCATCTCCCTTTGCCCCTTGCAACTACTGAGTCAAGTCTCTGCTGCACAACATCGTTCACTTCATCAGCAAAATTCATTATTTTCCGTTTGTATTTTTTTCTTTTGCCGCAGTCATCGGCCACGAGTTATGCTCATCAACTTATTGAAGTCGCGCAATAATTGCCTGGCGATATTAACTGCTAATATACACCACGTCGTATAAAATCACTTAGTATCACCTAATTAAGAGACTTAATCACGTCGGGTTGATTCAGCTAAGAAGATGATGATAGGTCCTTGATTGGTGCGATTACGATTTGTCCTTGGGTTAATTATAATCCCTCATCCAAGGGAGCGACTTTAATTTGGTGTAGATTTTACGCGTCCGAGTCCGAGTCACACAATAAAATTGCAGAGAAACACACCGATATTGTACTTTCCTCTGTCATATAGCATTTGGGGACACGAGACTCGTGAACCCTTAGAATGTCCATAAGTCCAGCCAGACCGACATTGTCAATCTCGTATTCGTATAGGCTCTCCGACTCGTGGGCCGTTGCGTCGGTCTCATGGGTTGCATAGCCTTTGCATTCTACATGCATATTATATTTTGGCGGCTGAAAGTGACCCAGAACTACCACAACATGGTACTAGTGATTTGCTTTGGAAAGTGTTTGATTCATTTTCGAAATGTCTTTTCGTAACGCAATAGTGTTGTGTTGATAAGTTTGATTCGTGGATAACATTAGCCCTACCTACACGGGGCGTCAATTTTGCTGACGTCAGCATGGCGTCAGTGATAGGTAACGTTCATTAAGGAGTGATGCCGATTAAAAAGTGATTGGAAAATGAATAGCGCAAACAATAATTTTAATAACTGATGGGTTAATAATATAATATTGCCTTCACGGGCTCGATTAGCGCAAGCTAGGACTGACGCAATCGAAATAACGCTTCGTGTGAGCCTGGCTTTTAAGCTTATAGTTGTGTGTCCCCTGATCGAGACGAATACTCGACAGCCAAGGTTCTCACTTAATTTGTGCCGAGAAGAGAGAATGATTTGAGTCAGAGCGATTTGCCAGATCTCTGTGTTTTGCTGGGAGATCGGTACTGTGTTATTGCGGCCTACGCGTAAATCACTCTTAGCACATGCAGTGTTACATTTATAACACAGATGGAGCACGTGATATAAAAACTTATAAATTGAACTAATGATTAAATCATCATATGCAACTAATAGTAAAACAAGTCATCCCCATTATTTCAAAGAATTCAACGTTTGTGCCAGACTATTAATCGTGACAGTGAGTTTCATGTCATAGCTTCCCAGTAATTGAGTGAATTAAATCTAGACGCGGATCGAAACAGCTTATTACTAACCACACATACGTGTATTAATCTCACATCCATATTCATTATGTGATGGCCCCATTATTAGCTTTTACGAGAAAGCATTATACAAGATACATGTTACACCAATTATGGCTTTAATAATAAGGATAATGCGTAATACCACGTCAGTCATATGAGTTCTTGATATAAATTCAATAATTTATTTTCAAGACTAGAAATTTATGTATTAAGAACTGCAATAATCTGCCAGGATTTTTTTTTTTTTTTTTTTTTTTTTTTTTTTGAGAGGAGTAATAAATCGGAGCTTAACCTCCTTAACAAGCTTTTGGAATAGGCAATATGTGGAGGGGGTTGCCACATTCCTTAACCCTCTCGAGCGCTAGAGAGGGAGTGGGAGGTGGGAGTTCTGCCCCCCCCCCCCTTCCCATTGAAAAATTTCTTTCGGCCAAATTTTAAAGCCTTGTTGGCAAATTACATAATTTTCTCTTTTTTCTGGGGGGGGGACTTCTTAATTCATTTGAATCTTGATATTCAAAATTTAAAAAGTTTGATGACCAGTTTGGCAATATTTTGACTTTAATAGATAAGGGGGAGGGGGGATTATCGGGAAGTTTTCGAGGAAAATTTAGTCCTACCCCCTCCCCAATTAAATCGTGTACCTCACGGCGGTGTAATCAAAGGGGGGAACCGGAAATCAATCTATAGATATCGGACCCTTGCAATCCTACAATGACGTCACAAAATCGATATGTCTACCGCAAACCGTATATCGGGTGACGGCGAAAGCTGTCCAGAATGGTTTCCAGTTGCTGTTGAAATGGTATTATTTCCTCTTATTTTCCAATATCGCCTTTAGAAGAAGTAAATTCGGCGCACATATGTTTGAATATGATCTAGGTATAGCTCTGATGAACATTTTCAATCTTTATCATGCTGATTTCATCAGAATGAGGATATTTTGAGTAATTATCAGCAGACCTTTAATTTGATAGGCTACTTACCAAATTAGATCATGGACTGAGCACTGGCCATTTTTAAAAAGCATGTTTAAATCGTCTTTGTGGCAGTTTGGGCAGTATCGTGTCCAAGAGTTACCTCATTATTTGTGAGTGCATTCAACTGGAATAGAGATCATTCAACCAACCTTGGGTTGACCATCCGTTTCACTAAAAAAAAATGGGCAGAGGCAAATTTGAATCAAGAAAAATGTTACTGTTCAACTGAAAACATGAAACGGAAACATGATGGGCTACAATATGAGTATCCTTTATTAAATCTATATGTACTCATTCAAAAGATATTTAGGGTTAAATCTGGGTTTCCTTTATATTGACTCACGCTGTATATATTATATCATCACGCATCATAACTGAATTGCAGTGAACTGCTCTATGTACCACCTATAGATGAAAAAATCATATGGGGAAAATTTGCACGAAATTGTTGTTTGCTTGAGCTACATAAATCTTATTTTCTATTATTTTATTCATTTTTGCGCATCACACAGACCAAGACACAATCTTTGAACAACCTATACTGAACTCATAAGAGAGTTTTTTATCTCCCTCTCTCTCACTCACTCTCTTTCTCTCTCTCTCTCTCTCTCTCTCTCTCTCTCTCTATTACTTACACACTCTTTACAAGTTGTGATACAAAATCAACCAATTATCTGAGTACTTGCATAAATAATATTTAATGAATCCTACATTTATTCTTCTAAAGAAAATATTCATTGAAAATCGATGCGGTGTACATTTTCTCTTCCATTTTTGTACAAATTTTCTCATTATGAAGACTTCATAGTGCAAAGGTATAATATAAACTGAAAATAAATATAGCCAAGAAGTAAATCACTATAAAAGGAAGAGCATTGATAGAAATTATCATTTCGTTTGTGTTCAAACATGCATGAAATGTTATACATATAATTTATATAATGCATTACCCCCATTTCGTTAAGATCGCTTATGATTATAACCTTTTGAAAATCCTTGAAAACAATATTATAGTGAGATGATCTTTGAAAGTTTTCATCGTGGAAGGATAATAGAAAGGTTTACGGTTTATCACCATGTGATAGTCCTGAAAAGGACTGTTTGTGATCTTTCGTGAGTTATGGTAGCTCTTAAAAGAACTGTTATCTTATAATATTATAGTGATTCGAGTCGTGATATAATTGATCCGATATCAAGGAAGTCGTTGCCATCTCAGCAATAAGTGCAAGCTTAAGCCGGTTCGAGAATGAAGATGAGACTGACCTCTACTTCCCTTAATCTTCCTGGTCTGTGGTGGGAGTGCGTTTTTAATTTGATAATTAATCTCAATTGTACATATTCGAATGGAATTGCTGGTAGAAATGTCAAAGGGGAAAGTATCATTGGATTTATGCAGGGTAATCCATAAAATTTGTAATGGTTAAGTGGGGCGGCCCTATCAGCCTATAAATTTCCGAAGGTTTGTTTTTCGAAGTTTCGTAATTCCCCAAATCAAATGTTCCATACTAGAGGGTTCATTAAAGTAGAACACTAATGATTTTAAATATTGGCTTAATACTTATTATTGCATAGATGGCATAAATTAAACAAGGTTATCCAAATTTAAAGCTTGGAAACATTTGAATTAATGATTATTATCAATTATAAAACGGTAAAATACAGCCCCCGATATAGCAGCTGAAAAGCTCCTTGAACGCTGCTGAGATGTGTGACGACACAAGAGGGGCGAGTCCTGTCTAAGCAGACGATGTCCCATAACATTATACACATTTTTCAGTGCCTGTTTTGTCATCTCCTCTTCACTTATTTCTCTTACTTGACTAGCGTCAGTCTTAATGTTAGTCTGTTGCCTCACTCTTAACTTCGTGTATGGTATTATTTTGATGAAAAATGCAGCGTTAAAAAAATAAGGAATCAGTCACTTGTAAACAAAATAAGACGCCATTGTATTTTCAGCTGCTTGCACCGCGGCATGTTCGGCGTTTCAAGAGGGAACGAATACCATCCAGCTATTATTCGCAGGGCTTTTCAATTTGAAAATGGGGTTTATTTCATTGATCATTGACCCTTCTCCCGTGTATTTACAATCAAACGGTTTTAGTTATCAGAATCAGTTCACTTTCCCTTTTAGAATGGTGTGAAATAAGGTCATGTTTAAATGTACCAAACTCTTTATAATTTGATAAATAATTGCATTGCAATTACGTTCATTCATTATAGGACGTCGTCTGCTTAAGCAGGATCGATCCCTCGTATGACGACATCAAAACATCGCTATATTTCTGGCGAATCCTCGGATATTCCACATGCTGAGAAGAGCTTTTATTTATGTTGTTTTTATAATCATCATATACGCAGTTGACATAAAACTTATACGATTGCCATCTGTAAGCTTCCCAATTTCTAGTGATACATTAATTGCCATATTTGTGATTTTCTTCAGTGTTCTACTTTAAATGAAGCAGAGTTCATTATTCCGAACATTTGTTGCATTCTATCTGACATGCATGATCCAGTGCCTACCTGGGTAATGAAAAGACGCTTACATCTGCCAGGTATAAAACTCCTATAATAATAACAATAATAAACCGTTCTTGTATAGCACATTATGATATAACGTCCCTATGCGCTTCCAAAGAAAGGGTTTGGATATAATTATTACACTGGTTTTCGCGCCGGCAGCCGCAATTAGCGCACAGTGCATTTCAAGGAATAAAATGTGGCATATGTGGATTAATGTCTTGCCAAAAGACGCTAGTGCCGGGCTGAGATTCGAACCCTCAACCCTTGGATTGAGAGTCAAGTGAATGAACCACTATACCACGAAACCTCTTAGGGCATAGAAAACTTGAAACAGATGGTTTTTCCCAGCTCATTTAAGGATGCTGTTGTCGGACCTCTGCTAAAAAAGCCAAGACTAGACTCTGAAAAACAAAGAAGAAGAAGAAGAAGCTATCGATCTGTGTATAACCGTAAGTTCATCTCGAAAGTCTTGGAAAGAGTTGTGATCCAGCGTTTTCAAGAATATCTAGAACTGAACGATTTTAGTAAACCACTTCAATCTGCTTACAAGATGCATCGTAGTAGGTCTACTGAGTCTGCCCTTATCAAAGTTCATAACGATATTCATCAAGCACTTGAACAAAAGCAGGCAATTTTCCTGGTGCTACTCTATCTGTCCACAGTTTTCGACACCATTGACCACACTCTTAAAAATGCGTGGTCAAAAATAACCCCAAACGGGGTTACAAATGACCCCGCATGCGGGATCAACTATGCACAAACCCCGTGCGTGGTCACATTGACCCCGCCATGCGGGGTCACCCAAAGTAACCACATAGCGTGGTTACATTTCGACCCCGAATGTGGTCAAAATTTAACCACGATTGCGTGGTCATTTCTGCATAACTTGACCCCGCATAATTTGACCCCGCATACTAATGATCATTACCTTATAACCCCGTCAAAACGTACGGGGTCATTTCTTCCGACCACGCAACGTGGTCATTTCCCGTCGGACGGGGTTGATACTTCTGCCGGATGCGCGTGTACCATCCACGTTTCAAAGATTAAAAAAAAAGAAGCTAATGTCAAGTAATATCATAACATATTTTGTATATTTTGCTCACTATGACCTATAACCTATCCTCTCCTATCGTATAGCATATCATACCCCTATCATCCTACTTTAACCCTACTCCTATTATAGTCCTACATCCTATACCTATATATCCTGAAAACCTTTACTTTATTATATAGCAGTGCTTGCTAAAAGTGGTTAAAGATTTTAATTTAATTTTCTAATGTAGATTTTTAGATCTTAAACCTAATTACATGTTTGAATATGTACAACATAATAATTAGTATACATACATTTTTCATCACATTTCAAAGTGCAATCATTGCATAAAAACTTAAAAATCAAGTGTCATTTATATATATATAAATTCTGGTTGTTTACGGTTGCTCATGGGTATTCAGGATACATCATGAATATTCATGACAATGGCCCAACGTTTAACCAAGTAGAAGTCGGACCAATACTTTGCTGATGAATAAGCAATATTTCAAATGGTTAGTGATTAACCAGTGAAATTGGAACATTGTGACCAACATATTTTTGGAAATAACCCATATGGTGTTGACCAATCGCATTGGTACATTCTTTGACCAGTCCTTTTTAGAGTGCATTAAAATGACCAGTTTTTGCAAGGTCAAAATGACCACGCAAAAACTGGTCATTTTAATGCAGCGGGAGCATTATTGATCGAAAACAACCCCGAAACGTGGTCGAATAAATTCGACCACGCAATATGCGACCCCGCATTTTTAAGAGTGCAGGATATAATTATACTCATGAAGCGGGTTTGTTCGTTTGGTGTAAAAGGATCTGCTCTTGCATGTATAACTTCCTATCTAAGTAATCGTTCACATGCAGTCAAGATCAAAGAATGTTCTCTGCAACTGAGCTTCCTGATGGTGTCCCCCAGGGTTCTGTGTTGGGCCGTCATTCTTCTGTTCTTCAGCTTTTATGCCAGCCCTTTTGTCGAGCTTACACGGTCCCATGGTATCAATGTACATCTTTATGCAGATGGCACCCAGCTATATACACATCGTTTAATGCATCAGATCCTTTGAAGCCTCTACATAAACTTGAAGTCTGCATCGATGATAATGAGAGTAAGGATGATACAGAACAATGTGAAACTGAATGATGACAAGAGTGAATTAATGATAATCGCATCAAAACACTCGGCATCTAAGGTCCAGACTCAATCAATACGCATAGGATGTGTTGATGTAAAATCTGTGTCAATCTTGGAGTTCATTTTGACTCTGGAATGTCAATGGCAGTTCACATTTCAGCTACATGTCGATCTGTTTATATGCAAATACGCATCATTCGCACTGTCAGAAAATCTTTGTCAAATGTTGCAGTCTCTGTTATTCATTCATATGTTGTGTCTAGTATTGATTATAGAAATATATTGTTCAATGCCTCTTCTTACTAACTGCCCAAACTACAACGTGCACAAGATTCTGGTGCTCGCGTCCTCGGTAGAACATCTTGGTTTTCCCACATTACCCCATGCAGTTCTCAAAAGCCTTCACTGGCTACCAGTATGCAAAAGAATAGAATTCAAATCTTACTTCACACATGGAAAGCAGTTAATGGTCTTGCTCCACAGTCTTTTCACAATCTTGTCTCAGAACCTGTTCCAGGAAGAAGAAGTCTATGGTCTTCTGGTAGCAAACAGCGCAAAGAATATGTCTAGTCCAGGAGAAATACAACAGCAGCTCCATCTACTGATATCCCTCTGCGCCTCATAATAGTTTATTACGTTATTATTATCATTAATACTCCAAAGGTTCGTTACTCCGGAGATTCGTTTATCCGAATGTTCATAATTCCGAAAATGAAATTAGATTCCTTATTCCAAAGGCTCGCAATTCCGAAATGAAATAGGGTTCATAACTCCGAAAATGATATTGGGTTCATTATGCCAAAGGTTTGTATTTCCGAAAATTAATTAGTGTTCATATAATTCCGAAGGTTCATAATTTCGAATTTGATTTGTGCTTCGTTTCCTTTCTTTTTTTTTTTTTCATAAATCGGACTTTAATTTATTCTGATCATATCTTGTCTCTTTCTATTAAATCCATGAAGAGTTAGCTACGCGCACTGGAGGCCATTACGGCAGCAAACCGGTGAATCAATCAATGCAAATAGATGAAACAGAACACAATAATGTTCCATGACTGTTGTTTAAGAGCTAGAGGGGATAATCACTTAAGTACCTTTTTGGAGTTTCTCTCGAATCTATTACGAAAGACAAGTAGCACTTGCTTGATCATCTCGCCTAGATCCCTTCAAGCTATTGAATTTTGTCATATTTTACCATGATTTTGTATTTGTGGGTGTGGGAGGGGGTTTATGTAGCTGTGGATTACGGGGGATGTGCGGGAATGAGCACACGAAAGAAATGATCAGGTTAATTTAGGGTAAACGTGAGGAGGCTTTAAGGCTTTAAGCCGCGTCTTTTCTTGTTTCTGTAAGCATGATAAAAGACGTCTAATTTTTGCTTCATGAATTTAAGGAATAACTATTAAATTCACCTCATTTATACAGTTTAAAAGTAAGTATTTTAAGTTTCCCTCTCGTGCAATTCATTGCAGAAATTATTAAAAATGTTAACATTAGTTTCATGCAAAAGTTTCTTGGTTTCTCAAGAGTAGCATATAAACTTGATCTTTGTAAAGAAGTTTGTGAATAACACAGCAAGAGGTATGCTTTACCTGTCTTCGAGTCAGCTGTTATTGTACCTAATTAAAGATTTGTTATTTTTTACGCGATATGTTTACAGTGATTTATTTCAACCGCTAACACTTTTAAAACTGTATTTTTTTAATTATGTCTGACATTTTTACCTCCTGTATTTTAACCTCTAATATTTTTACCTCTCACATTTTTATCACTGATATTTTGACCTCTGACATTTGCATTTTTAGCTCACCTGAGCCTAAGGCTCGAGTGAGCTATTGCGATGGAAATTTGTCCGGCGTCCGTCGTGCGTCGTCCGTTAACTTTTTACATTTTCATCTTCTTCTCCAAAACCCATGATCGGAATTCAACCAAACTTGGTAGGAATCATCCTTAGGGGTAGGGGACCCAAAGTTGCTAAAATGGTACATGTGGCCCCCAGGGGGCCCAGGGGAAGGCCCCCAATTGTAAAAGCTATGTAAATTTCAAACATCTTCTTCTCCAGAACCAGGCATAGCTCAGACTTGGTATTGTGTATGGAGATACCTCTATAGATGAAGAATGAATGTTGTTCATGAAATTTCTCTGAGTGGCCCTATAGGGGCCCTGTGGGGGTAACATACTGGAGGGGGGGGGGGGGCGCTGCCAGGCAAAATGTACATTCTGATCTTCCCCAAAACACATGATCGGAATTCAACCAAACTTGGTAGGAATCATCCTTAGGGGTAGGGGATCCAAAGTTGCTAAAATGGTACATGTGGCCCCCAGGGGGGCCCAGGGGGAGGGCCCCCAAGTGTAAGAGCTATGTAAATTTCAAACATCTTCTTCTCCAGAACCAGGAATAGCTCAGACTTGGTATTGTGTATGGAGATACCTCTATAGACGAAAAATGAAAGTTGTTCATGACATTCTCAGGGTGGCCCCATAGGGGTCCTGCGAGGGCGAGGTTAATATGCAGGAGGGGAAATGTACATTCTTTGCATGATTTGTTGTATGATTCAACAAATGTGGGAATTATGTTAATTTCTAACATCATCTCATGTACATCCTCCTAGTTGTTTCAATTTCTAACATATCTCCTGGTGGTGCTAGAGAGAACACGCACCAGATGTGAATTGATCCACCTCAGGTGAGCGTCGTGCCCCCTGGGGCTCTTGTTTTTTTCTTCACTGAGCCGGATAGTGGTAGCTTCAAAATTCTGCAACCCTATACCCTGTACGGTTACTATGTTTGGCAACAGAATTGTTGATAAATCTAAAAAATTAATATCTAAATATCCATTTTGGAGGTGGGGAGGTTGCAATTACCCCTTTTCTTTTTTTGTAATGCAAATGTCTATCCAGGGAATTGTAGTCTTTAGGGTATCTATCGTATGAAAAATGAATATTATTCCTTTCTTAAGTCTAGTCCCATTTGATAATACCCTTACGATACTTGACATTATAAGGCATGGTTTCCATCCTATCCAAACATCGAGTCATTAATTACAGAATTGATTGCTTATCGCATAAACAGGGGCAAGGAAACAGTGATGGAAAGGTTTTGCAACTTTTTTCAAGGCTGACATTATCACATTTCAATGAATTGTATAAGAATCAGGAAGGTGTTTTCCCTTATTAGTTATCCATCACTTTTAGGCTGGCTTATGGCGTTCTCGCGTTATAGTTTCAGATTGTCCAGGGATGCAGTTTCTCATTGGGTATATGCGATTCATTGTCGATATATTCAATCTGGGGAGCGTTTCATCAAGCGTTTTGTCAGTGCTTTTACTGAAATATTTGCTCAGCCAATCAGATGCAAGGATTTCAGTAGCCTATAACAGTTGTCGGTAAAAATCACTGACAAAACGCTTGATGAAACGCTCCCCTGGAGGTATAGGGAGGGAGGGAGAGACAGAGAGACAGAGAGAGAGATAGAGAGAGGAAGAGAGAGTGAGAGAGAGAGAGAGAGAGAGAGAGAGAGAAAGAGATGCAATAAACCCCAAGTCCCACGATATGACTTGAGACTATCTGCGACCACTTTACACCTTCGACTATTGCCGGTGTGACGGATATTCGTAAATATTCACTATTTTGACTTTGTAAGACCAACCTACGACTTAAAAAAATCGATATTGTATTTTATGTACGCCGGCAAATTAACGGATTGACTAAAAACAAAAATGCTTGAATGATAAAACAGTTGATGCCTCGGGAAACACGAAAACAGATGCAAATTTGTCTTAATACATCCGGAGCAGTTGATGGATTGTGTATTATTATTAGATTGATTGATTGATTTCTTACTTGTTTCTTTAGCTCATGTAGTGCGTTCTTTGTCCGCAGGTGATCGAATTCAATCGAATGTGTTTTCCATACTGATATTCTGATAATTATCCCTGGACACCCCCCCCCCCCCCCTCCCCCAGCCCAAATAAGCGATTTCTCTAGACACTTCGGGTAGCAAAGAACCCCCTTATTCTTCTCAGAATAAAACTAGGTAGTTTTCCGACGCGGATATTCTCCCGTTGGGTGACAGTTTTTTTCAGTGAATAATTGTCCTTGAGGTATACACGATAGTTGTCCTAATTAGCCTGTCGTCCGTCGGATTAATAATATTAATAATAGTGGGTTCTTGTACTGCACACATGTCTGTCAGGCAAATGAAGATTGATGTCTAGCTGGGATACGTTTCCGGGGTTTAGGCCTAGTTGTCATTATATAGTCCAAAATAATATGAGAGGAAAATATCATATTTTCATTTATACATTTATTTGTTTATTTACCTAATTGTTTATTTATTCATCTAGTTATTTATTTGTTTGCTTATTCATTTATTTATTTATTAATCCTTTATCCAAAGTAGCCTGTTCAGTTGCAATAATGACATAACAAGTACAGAATCCATATACAATAAAATGAGACAGAAAATCAAAGTCATTAAATACATTATGGATAAAGGTAGATAGTTTTATTTAAAATAGATATATATCTTTATCATAATACATTGTTTTATATTAAGGTGTGACCCCGCTGACCCCGAGCGTTGGCGGTTCTAAGCTTTGGATACGCCATACATGGCCAAATCTTTAGATTCTTGCAATAAAGAAAATGGCAAAATATTCCTTTGTCTTTACGCACCATCGTGTAATTTTTCCCCCAGGGAAGGAAATAAATTGTTCCACTTCGACTTTACGAGAGGGGCATGTACTTAAATTGCTACATAAGCCATAATGAACTCATCACTTTCTCGTTTATATTCTCTCTTTTACTATCTTCCTCTTGTAGAATCTATGCCAAAATATGCCATCAGTGGCCAGAGGCTTCGGGTTACCTTATTCCGATCGGTTCCACCCCATCTCCCGTACTTCACCAGACACCTCGGGGTAGCAAAGAACCCTCCTCCTCGTCCTCCGAGTAAATAACATCGCCAAACTTACACGCTTCGTGGCTTTCAATCTCCTCGGCGAAAATCGATTTGCTCCTCGGAGCGGGAATGGTGACGATACGCCCCTGCAAGGTGGTAATCGACGGGGAGGACAAGCTTCGACGAGTCAATAATATAAGCGGTTATGGTTCCCATAGTGGTATAGCTATACGTGGGCACGTGGGCACGTGGGAACCCCCCCCCCCCCCCCCCAGAATGACGAAAAAAGAAAGAGGGATAGAGCATGTTGAGAGAAAGATAAGGAGGGGGAGCGGAGGCAACGCGCAAAGCCGATGATACATCATTTTCAGACACTATACCCTCGCCCGATAACCCTGATCCATGCATTTCATTCACCTCCTAAAACTAAAGTCCCCCACCGTGACACCACTGCCTCAATAGCTGGACTCACCCTGTGCCTCTCGCTTCATATCAACACCATCTTTGTTGTCTTCATTTAGGTTTACACTTGGTCACGTGATGCTAACAATTACTCTACATGTGTTTGTTAACTTTTCGAGTAGATATTGGGTGAAAATACATTAAAACCCATAGTTATGTCGTGAAATAGAAATTTCGTTGGTAAATGGTTTAATTACTAAGTGTTGCTTCTACTCGCGCCTGCATGTGAGCCAAGTCTGGAAGGAAGAGGTTCCCATTGTTACAAAACTGGCCGGAAAAAAGGGGAACTGGTCACTCGATAGTAAATATTGCTCCATAGAATTATTTGTCAAAGTGAGAAAGAGAACATTCATGAAAAATAAACATTTAAAACTTTTCCCCTATCGGCTAGTTCATCACATTCATACAAATATTTTATTTCTGAAGTTCTTGGACTATTAATTTCTCAACTAGCGGGACCCGTTGAAATCCACAGGTTCACTTTTTACATTGCACTCTCAACATTTTCACAATTGATGCGTACATTCTTGTGAGTTTATTTATTTTTTTTTTTTTTGGTTAATGAAATTATCACGCATACGTGCTCATGATCACAATTACTCTGTCAAACATACCCACATACTCAGTTAAAAATATTGTATAATGTTATGTAATGTACAAAATATATTTTAATTCTATGTTAAATATCATTATGACATAAAGGGGAGAGAGGGAGAGTCGTGGTAGACAGATAGGAAGAGAGAGAAATGGATGTAGAGAATATAAACATAACAGAAAGAGAGAGAGAGAGAGAGAGGGAGTGGAATAGAGATAAATGCGTTCAATCACATCCTACAATACACATTAAAAGTATTAAAAAATAGAAGTATGAATTTCCGAATATTGGGCCCCCTCCCATCACAAAATCATTAATCCGGCGCTGGCCCCCTCCCTCACAAAATCCTGGATCCGCCGTTGGACATGGTGGATGGTGAAGGCAGGCCCTGTCATGCCCTACACTGCCTACAGGCCTTATCATGCTATCTACACTGTGAGTTTATTTTTCTACAATGAAAAAAAAAAATGAATGATGCATTCACATATCCCCACCCCCTGCCCGCTATATCTACGCCCATGACTTCAATGGAATAACGCTCCTAGCATATTTGCCCCTCAAACTGATAATATTCATGGAACGATTTTTTTTTTTGAAACAAAATAGATGTAGAATATACTCAAATAAGATGAATTTACCATCGAATAGAAAATGAATACAGGTGTATTGAAAATAAGAAACCCAGTGAGGCATTTACTGCAGTGGGGGCTTTAAAATAATTCAAGTATAGAATCTACTCTGACACATGCGCGTACCAAGGGGGTGTTTTGGGTGTTTTATGTGTTCAAACACCCCCGTTTGGTGTTATTTGAAGTTAAAACACCCACTTATAGAATTCCTGAGAACTTTTTCTTTTTTTTGTTGCTTGTCAAGATAATTTTTGAATAAAATGATATTTATGATATTTTATTTTCTTCTTACCACAAAAATAACACTATCAGTAACCATTCTTGGTCTAATAATATTTTCCATGACTGTATATACATGTATAACATTATTTGAGCAGCAGCGAACCTGTTTGATTGACCTATTTGCAACTATTATAACTATAATTGCACAATATACCCCCCCCCCCCAAAAAAAAAAAAAAAAAAATAATAAATAAATAAATAAATAAATAAATAAAAATAAATAAATAAATAAATAAATAAATAAATAAATAAAATAAATAAATAAAGAAAGAAAGAAAGAAAGAAAAAATAATTAAAAAGAAAGAAAAAGAATAAAAATACCCCCAAACAACAACAACCAATAAACAAAAAAACAAAAACAAACTGACGCTTAGATTAAATTTAAGATTTTTCTGTAGCCGGGGATGTGGACTAATGAATTGTTTGGAAATTCAAGCAGCCTTCGGCAATATTCTTACGCCTTTCGCTCTTATATTCCAAGCTAATGATGATGAATTTCCTGACGTTCAACTTGGAAGTTAAATCTGATGAAGATTTCGAGGCCATCCGTTCAGATTACAGGAAAGTAATTAATACGAAAGTAGTATACAAAAAAAAAATCTTCGTATAGCAAAACGTGCGTACATACTTGAAAAAAAAGCTATTGTAAAGTATAAAGAAACATCGAATAGAGAAACATGTTGGTATTTTTTTTTGGGGGGGGGGAAGTCACAGCTGACACAATAATTTACAATCAGGGGTGTGTTTCATCAAGTGTCTTGTCGGTTATTTTTACCGACAGATTTGCTCACAGCCAATCAGACGCAAGGATTTTAGTAGCTTTTAACAGTTATTGCAACTTGTCAATGATGACAGGTTTTATGAACAGGTCATGGTCAGCGCTAGAGCATACAAAATTGCAGCTGATTGGTCATATCCGCGCGCACACACGATAAGCCCCGCCCAGTCATAGGTGTTCATACGATACAACGCTCAGACTACAAGTGGAAGCTGATTCTATATCGAATTTTCGTTTCAAACAATGATCAAACATCCGTTACGACGTTCGTTATACGACGTTCAGACTAGTGGTTACTAATAGCTTTATAGTTTCCTTACAGCTGTACTGTATATTTGAGTATAGTCTGAACACGGGGTAAGTTTCTTCGAGATTGGGATCACATTCCCGGGATTTTCCCTCTGAATTCTTGTATTTCTCATGTTTGTGTGACTGCGCAATATATTTGGAATGAACTTTCAATGTTTTCCACATATCAGGATGATCTGAGGGAGACAAATAATGTTACCCTCAAGGTACAAGAGAAGAACACCACAGTTACGTTTTTAAACATGTTAAGATATCACTTCTGGCTTGAAACACTGTAGTTGAAGACATTGTTCAAGAAGGATATTAGTTTCTTGAAATACGAGTATTGACATTCTAATTATGGATTATGATAAAACTGGACAGACATTTTCGATCAAACCGATCATGCTGTGCGCGTTCAAGTTTCCATGGAAACGCTTTTCTTGTTATGTTAAGAGTTGGAGTAAATATCTCCTCTGGTAACATGTATAGGAATGAAGCATTGTCTGGATGTGAAATTGAGTTACACTTTTTCTGAATAAATATATATGTCACTTTTTTAATGAGATATTATTTCTTTTTTTCAGTTTATTTTTTTCAGAAAATAGAAAATAGAAGGAAATGCGGACTAAATGACATTTTGTGCAAAAAAGTCTTATTAAAGGGAGCCACCGCTCGATATCCACGTTCAATTTCATTCGCTTGCCCCTATTGCAAGGCCGTCCATAACAACAATCTTGGAGCAGCGAACAAAATTGCCATTGAGGGTGGGGTAGTTTGTCAGTTGGGTTGTTCAGTTCGTCTTTCTTCGGTCGAAAGCGTATCACTGCGATGTACGGAGATTCCTGAATATTAAATTTAAAAAACACCACGATTGGCGACTTTTCGTTACCTTTATATGTTTGTGCAACAGAAGGACAGATACGTAGAAAGAAAAGGTGAGACAGAGCGACTGAGAGAGAGAGACCAAAAAAAGGGGGAGAGAGGGTGATGCCTATACAAAGTGAAATATAAATAAATTGTGAAAGATACAGCTGGAGGAATTCATGGATATAGTTCACGCTTTCATTTCATTATAAATCAGAATTACTGAGTGCTCTCCATTTTGAGCGCTATAATGGAATATATTGCGATGTTTGGATCCAACCATAAATGCGCTTTGAAGTTGGAGAGCAAACAAATAGATTGGTATTTACCCCACGAGACAAAACATCATTCTCGATTATAGAAGCTCTAAAAGAACGGATATCGATTTAAAGAGCGGTATTGGACATTCGATGATTGTGAAGGGTACCATGAGTGGAGGATGATATGGAATTTGAAGTGGGAGAATCCGCTTTTATTTGAATAATAAATACATGGCTCAGAATGGCAGGTGGTTCCAACATTAAATGGATTTCAAATTCGTTTCAAATAAGATTTTTTTTTACTAATTAGATATCCTCATTCCCATAGATACACCCGTTTTCATTCAAGATTGAAAATCAAAAAATGGTACTGCTTATTGTTTGTTTACCTAATGCGTCTTTGCTCAATGAATTCCTCAGAAGAATCAGTGGTTTTTTAAGCGTGCCAAAATACTATTTTGATTGAGGAAGGTGGAGGAGTCGGACCAAATTTGCTGAAAGGTTAGCAACACGATCTTAAAGACTTAAAAAATTAACTCAAGGAAAATTTCGATACTGTTTTGTATTGCTAAAACAAAAATTCATACAATATGTCATTGTAATGTGTCTGTGGCGGATCCAGGATTGAGTAACAGGGGGGGGGGGGCACACAAATGAAGGTTTGTCAACTTTTGGAAAAGGTAGACCCGTATTTTTTTGGTCTCGCCAGCTTCTCGAAAATTGGCCGGGGGCACGTGCCCCCTGTGGCCCCCTGGATCCGCCACTGTGTGTACATTTCAAACGTGATGGACAAGGCTTTTGGAATTGCGTTAGGTTGATTTTTTTTAGAAAGTCTTTGCGACGAGTTCAGCAAAACTGTTTAAAAATGCAAAGTTTTCATTAAAGGACTAAAAACAAGCTTTTAAAACTTAAACAATATCTCAGTTATTGGTCCCTTCATTTTTACAGTGTTTTGACAATGTACAAGGGTTAGGAATATGTTAACGAAAACTTTCATGTTTCTATTTATTTTAAATTATTTTCCCGACAACCACGGAATTCTCTACCGAAAGCTAAATGGGGGGGGGCATAGTTTTTGACCAAATAAACTAGTGAGATACAATAGAAATAAGTATCTGACCTATACAGATATTTTCGTAGAATATCTAGTACAGCAAAACAGATACTGTTTAAGACGGTCTCATTGTTGTTCATCTCAACCAAATGTTTGAACACGGGTTGTGAAATTAGAGCAATTATGGGCGTGGCTTTGAAGGTAAAGCTGGAACCACCATTACACATCCTACTACCCCCCCCCCCCCCCCCCCCCCCCCCCCCCCCCAACCATGCATCTCAACCCTTAAATTGGCATAAACATTTCCGCTTGCTCAAGATTCAACGAATACAGACCGCACTCGTAATTAAAGGGACACGCTACCAAGCGGCCGCGGGGAATGTCAGAATTGCGTAAGCCACATTCAATGATCGTACACAAAGTTTGTGTGTTGAACGCGTCCGTCGGACTACTGTAATTACATTTCGGACTACACGAAGCCGATCTCGCACGAGAGCTCGAGCTCAGGAGGAGCGTGCATGCTGCGCGGCGACCAGTCTGTCCAAAGTTTACGCCCCGCGGGGCTAAGGCGCTCAGGTGACGAACACAGTGCCCGTGTGTGTGGGGGGGGGGGGGGTGTAAAAACGTCCACAATCTGCGGTTGAAGTTCCCTTTAAAAATATTGAATAACGTGTGGGCGAATAGGCTTATTGTTTTGTGCAGAGCGCATATCGCAGACATGAATGATTCCAGGCAAAGTAATCAAAGAACATGTTACGGGTTAATTCTACCACGACCAGTTCAGTGAGGCTGGTGAGCAAGCGGAACATCTATAGTTTTCTTCTGACGGGTCCAGAGGCACACACGGAAATCGATTTGAAAAGATCCGCCATGATGAAACCAGACTCCGGAGCACTAGTCTTGACCTTTCTGTTTTCCACTTCATATTTCATCCACTCCGGGCAGAAAAAAAAGATTCATGTGCCTTGGATTTCATAGAGTAGGTAACGACAGTGTATATACCCATCCTCTTTCTTTCTTCGTTTGTTTCCATTTATCTACCTATCATATCTCCAAGGTAGCAACGTAAACAACCTCTTTTTAAAATAAATTATTTCAATGAAATTAATAGGGATTTTGTATTAATAGTAATTACAATTACTATTAGTAATAGTAATTACAATTACAGCGCGGCAGTTCCGGCTTCTTCGGAACGCAGCTTACGCTATAAAAAAGGCGCTTGCAGCGGCGATTGTCCACATTGCCTGACGAAGACTAGCAGTTAGCGGTCGAAACGTCGCAACCCTCGTTTGCTCCTTCATGTGACAACAGATCAACTCATACTCTTAATAGTAATTACAATGATAACAATAACAGAAAATTATTATCAATAATAATAATAATGACAATAATAATAATAATGATGATAATGATAATAATAATAAAAGTAATAATAGCAATAATAATAACAGTGATAATGATAATATTAATAAAACAAGAAAAAGAAGAAGAGGAAGAAGAAGAAGATGATGACGAAGTAGAAGAAGAAGAAGATGAAGAAGAAGAAGAAGAAGAAGAAAAAGAAGTAGAAGAAAAATGATAATAAGTATAATAAGAATATAAGAATAACAATAATAACAATATTGATACTTTTTTTTAAATAATAAATAATAATAATGTCGATACCAAAATGATTTGCAGTGATTTTCCAGGAATTTCTGATAATGGATTTCTATAGGCATACTAAAAAATAACATATTTTGTTCCTAAGTATAGGGTGGCCAGGCATATCTTTTGAGCAGCTAACTAGAACAGCTTAAGGCAGAAATTTGTGGAGAACGTGCGTGTCCGCAGCTGTGATCGCCTGTGGTGCCAACTCCTGCGATTCGTACGTTCTTCATTTGTCATGGTGACAACCAGTCGTGCACCTCTCTGCACCTCCTCTTGGGCGTCTTGCACCTTCCTCATTAACATACCCCCTCTTATACCTGCAAGAACTATTGAGGCAAACGTACAGCCCCGTACAGGAACCGTGCAACTGATGTGCAACCGACATGCAACCGACGCGCGACATGTCATTGCTTCGTATGGAGCCATGGGCTTCGCGAGACCTCCGCAAGGAGCCCGTGCGATGGTCGCAAGAAGAACGTGTACGAAGTACGATGACTGCGCGTGTCACGTGCGTTCATCAACACGTAGCCACACGCAGAGATTGTAGGACATATCCAACAGCCTCCTTTGCGTGTCCTGCGTGCTCCTACGTGCTTGGAAAAAACAGTGCAGACCTGTGCGTGCGACGCAAGGATTTTCTGCGAAATTCGTCGCAGGCCACACGCACGGAGGTGCACTACCGGTTGTGACCAGCCTACATGGGACATATAAAGATAAATGTAAATGTATAAAAATGAAAGTATATTTGAAGTACGCCCCAAAAAGGATTTCCAAAATATTGCTTTGGGAATTTAGTATTACAAGTTATAGGTTGGTCACAACCGGTCGTGCACCTCCTTCGGGTGGTTTGCGTGGGATTTCGCAGAAAATCCTTGCGTCGCACACACGGGTCGGCACATTTTTACCAAGCGCGTAGGATCACGCAGGACACGCAAGAAGGCTATAGCCTAGGTCACAACCCGCCGTACTTCCAAGTGCGTGCTGTCTGCGTGCAGAAACGTGGGCAAAATTGGTGGATCCGTACGTGGTGAGTACTGCCTCCGTACTGATTTGGGGCACGCAGACAAGACGTAGAATTTTTAAGGCAGAAGGAACTTTCGCTGCGTTCAGGCGGCGGGCGGTCTACGGATTCATGCCATATCAAGGATAACAAACATTACTACATTAGTTCACCATTTAAAATATTTCTTTAACTTGTTATTTGTAATCGCTTCTTAGTCAATGTAGTCTCACCAAAATTCTTATGAGTCTTAGTTCAACCACATTGTGTGGTTCGTCAAATAAATTTACGAATGATCCTATATTACATTGGGGAAAATTATCCATTTATTATTAACTACCCGAGATAAAGTTTGCCCTCATGTCCCCCCCCCCCCCCCCCCCCCAAAAAAAAAAAAAAAAAAAAAAGTTACTGCTTAATTATTGGTTCTTGGGAATGTGAAAACAACGGGCAAGTTTGGCCAAATTCTATGTTCAACTATAGCATGACTAGAGTTTGATGTTCGATTCTATTATTACATTAAAGAACCGAATGTTATTTCAGCTACGCTGTTAGAGGTAATGATATACATTGAAACATCGTTCTTTTCTTCTTCTCAAATGAGAAATACAAACAGACTTTTTCTTCTCTCTTCCTGTAGTAAAACAAAAAAGATAAACAAAGAAACTGATCGCCATTGATTGTGTTGTCTTCAGGTATCACGGGATGCACTTCTGGGCTTGATGTTATCACTCCCGAATTCAATAAGGCCCGTCCAGGGCTTTGTTTGTGTGAATAATCTCTGAGATCAATGAACAGGCTTCATATAATAAAAGTACCTGGGAAAAGAAAAGAGAAAATTTTTTTTTTTTTAAGGAAACGTGTCCATCCCCTGAGGATTTGGAAATGGCAAGTTGAATACATTGAAGTAGATAACAGTGAGGTGCGAATCGTGAAGGAAATATTATAAGCAGTGAAAAAACAGCCGATAAAAAACTTTAAGTTGAAAAACTATTATGCTCATGATACATCTGATAAAACTACAACTTGTACTGCGACACAGTATTTTCGAGCATGGCTACAGGGGACTATCTGGAAATCTAAAAAGACGAACGCAAACAACACAGACGTATCAAAGGGAAAATGCAATAAATAGCAGACATTGATAAACATTTTTTTCCCCTCCTTCACTCCCATAATTCTAAATATTTTGGTCGAAATGTGTTGCCACTGTAGAGCGTGAAGACCTTGGGAAAATCCAGGATGGGTTAAGAAATTCGGAAGACTTGGAATCCAGGCCTTGACGTAACAAAATCTTCTTGCTGGGGCTTGTCCGATGGCCAAGGAAAACAAAGGATGCAACACGGAAATATTACACGTAAAACAAGAAGTGTCCCCCACAGGGATAAGCAAACAAGACAGAGGACTGGAGATGAACGTTGAGAGGGAAAAAAAGGAAGAAAGGGGTGAAGAGAGAGAGAGAGAGATAGAGAGGGGGAGAGAGGGAGATAGAAAGAAAAAAAGAAGAGAGAGAGAGAGAAAGCAAAAAGAACAGAGAACGAGAGAAAGAAGAAGGAGGGAGAGAGAGAGGGAGCGAGAAAAGAGACAACAAGGTGACAATGAGACATACAGACAGACAAGACAGACAAAGGAGTAGGGAGAAAGAACGCGAGAGGACGCGGAGAGAGAAAGACAGAAAAAAGAAGAAGAAGGGATTGAAAGAGAGGTGGAGATATAGTGAAAGAGACACAGAGAGGATAGTTTCTCATTCATCTGAATAATCACGACTCGAAATTGAAACATAAAAGAATACAAACGAGTAGACACGAACATAATTACAATGTACAGAGAATATGCGATATGAAATGTATGTAAAAACATATATACATCTGTAACACTGGCAATACATTGCTCTATCGTGTAAATTTGCACAGGGTAATTCGGGCAAGGATAGATGTAAAAAAAAAAAAGATTAATTAATTCCATTTCCAAACGCTTGAAAAGCTCTTTTTGATGAATGTTATACGTAAATATATTCTGTCCTTACACAAAAATTAAATCCTTATTCATAAGAAATGATATTCCTTGTGATGAGCTTCATTCATAAGCCTTCTTAAGATATATTAAATTCAATTAGCTGTACATAATCTTGTAAGATTCATTTATAAACATTCTTAAAGTAGATTCAATTCATGTAGCGTTATCAATATCTACTATTTAATCTCATAATATTCCTTAATACACATTCTTAAAACAGACTATATTCATGTAATCCTATTAATATCCGCTCAGTAACCTCGTATAAGATTTCTTTATAAAGGGAAGCTTGGGTTCTGGGAAATATAAAAAATAACTTGTGAGCTTTCTCATTCTTTTTATGTTAGTTTGGAAGATTATCATTATAGATATGGCCCCTGAAAGGATTGCCCCTTAATGCTCTCACATTCAAAAGATGACAAGAAGCAGCTGAAATGTTCGAGCCGAACATTAATTGTGTGTGTAGTCCATGCATATACACATTTCTGTGTGCAGTGCATGTGACTCTCAGCAGGATTGAGTCAATTTCTTATTCCAAAACCTTACAGCATACACCATTTCTTATTTGCTATATAATCAACCTTTCCTAACTGCCTTGAGACAGTTTCTTTCACAATTCAATCTCATGACCAGAACTGAACTTTATCTTTAAAGTACATTCATTTCATATAGCTCTGTCAGAATCTGCTATGTAACCTTATATAATATTCCTTTAAAAGTATTCGTGGAATAGATTCAATTCATGTTCTTCTATGGCATCTGCTTTGCCTTAACCTACGTAAGAGTTTTTTTTAATACGCATTCTTAAAATGGATTCATGTAGCTCTATCTGCAATGTATTCCATTAAGATTCCATTTGTACGCATTCTTGAAATAGATTCATTTGATGTAGCTCTATCAAATTCTGCTATGTATCTCATATAATATTCCCTTATACGCTTTGAACTATAAATATATTCAGTTCATACAGCTCTATCAAAATCTGCTACATCGTCTCATATATTCCTTTAAAAGCACCGTTAAAATATATTCAATTCATGTTGTTATATCAATAACTGTTATGTAATTGCGCGAAAGATATCTTTATACGCATTCTTAAAATAGATCCAATATACATGTAATCCTATCAATATCCGTTTAGTGACCTCGCATAAGGTTTTTCTTTAAGAATTCTTAATATTTAATTCATATTACCCCGGGTCTAAAATACCGATATAGATATATGCTGTTCTATTACATCTGATACATAAAAATCTTTTATACGCATTCTTAAAATTAATTCACGTAGCACTGTCTGTAATGTATCTCACTATAAGATTTCTTTTATATGCATTCTTGAAATAGATTCAGTTCATGTAACTCTATGAATGCCTGATATGTACCTTACATACTCTTACAAGTGCAAAAAAAAAAAACCATGACCTCCTGCATCGGGTATTCATCTCAAAGTGTTTTGAACATGACGACATGATAGAGTTTCATACTTGAGAAGATGCCCGAGGCTTGAGCACGACACGCTAGTCTTATATTTTGTTTTTCTTTCCCCTCTCCACATATCTATCTTTCGCGTCTATAATTGACTTTGAAGAGGCTTTAGTTAAATCTTTAAAAAAATATCTTATTGTCAGTCAATCGAGTTGCGATTTTGAAGCATGACGCCACAAAGCGCTGTATACGCCGCCATGACAAATGCATGTATGCAAAGATAAACATTCACGCACACCCTCAAATCCTAATAGGAGCACATTTATGACAGATTTGCTTTTCACACGCGCCAAGCAGTGTTCGATGCAAGGGAGTGATCTCAGGGCGTAAAAAATGCTTGCGGGTTGACGCACATTAATGATTAGTGTTTCCATAATGTATTGCGGCAGGCACAATGCCTGCTTCCTTTCGGCGGAGAACATTATGTATATTTTATGGGTTAACAAAAACAAAAACCCCGGACACCAACTTGTAATCGGGTTACAATTTTCTTGAGCCCTTCCGGGGGAATCTTGACGGAGCCCTGCATAGAGTATCATGTTGGTTTTTAGTTCAGAAGCATCTGATAGTACTTCTTAGAGAAAAAAAAGCGATAATGAATTTTCGAATGTTTTTAATGAGAAGTTGAGTTGCCCCATCAAATGACGGAAAGAGGCCAAGAATAAGGAATAAGAAAGAAGAGGGAGAGAGAGAGAAAGGATTAGGAAGAAGGGGAGATGAGGGAAAGAACATCCTCCCCAGTCGATAACATGTTCATCCGTATGTTATCCATCTAGCAAGACGAACGGACCGCCGGGGGGGGGGGGGGGGGGATAACATCCGGATGAAAATGTTTGTGCCATGCAGGGGGGGGGGCTTTCATGGCACAGTGCACCTTAAATCGCTACGCCATGGGCCATAACAGTTCATACTTTTTAATTCTAAATTGGCGAGAGAAATTTCCGCAAGTTTTAAGATAAGATGACGCTGATGGGTAATACTGTAAACACAGTAACAGAAGGGGGTTCGGTTACAAACAAAGAATGGTGTATATCGCTAGTCGGATCTTTTATTGTTTTGACGCCAGCTGATTCAGATGTATGTTGTAATAACCGCAATAACAACAAATCGTCAGGACGTCAGGATTTCCCGTGGAGAACCAGCCCACGCAAACAAAATAGTGTAAATGCGCACTCCTCAAATCTCTATTCCCAACAATCTGTCATCTTCAGTGCAGCAGGGGATGTGTAAAAACCCTGATAGCAGAAAGTGTTAAAAAATGACGTGATATTTACGTCGTGGTTTTCGTCTTTTTTACGTCCTGTAATTACGTCAATAAGACGACAACTTGCACCAACGCAAGACGTCGAGAGAACGTCTTATTTTGACGTCATCTCTACGTCTTCATTCCTCTTCCCTGATAGCAGAAAGTGTTAAAAATGACGTGATATTTACGTCGCGGTTTTCGTCTTTTTTACGTCCTGTAATTACGTCAATAAGACGACAACTTACACCAACGCAAGACGTCAAGAGGACGTCTTATTTTGACGTCATCTCTACGTCTTGTACACCGTAAAAACTAAAGTGCTACTTTTAGGGGCATGTATAGTGACTGCACCTGAAATGCTGTTTATAGCACTTGTAGTGTGCTAATTTACCAGCAAAAAAAAAAAAAAAATGTGACCGTGGCGAGCCTCGAACCAGGTTCCGCTGATTGAGAGGCGCTGACGTTACCGATGGACTAACAAATGCTTCTTGCAATCCAGTTTAGTCATGGGAGTCAAGTAGATAACATGAACTATGTGGTGTCGTAAATTCACTATGTAACAATATGATCTGCTCTAAATCGTACAATGTGAGTTAGTCTAGCGGTAATGCCAGCAATTCTTGATCAGCGGACCCTGGTTCGAAGCTCGCCCAAATCATTTTTTTGTGTGAATGTTTAGCAGTTTAAGGAGCCGGTCCAGCTCCCGTGAAAGTGCTGAAATAGCACGCTCTGTGCATTCAATAGCACTCTGAGTGCAGTCCCTATGCATGCCCTCAAAAAGTGCTCAGCACTTCAGTTTTTGCAGTGTACAGATGACGTCAAAATAAGACGTCCTCTTGACGTCTTGCGTTGGTGCAAGTTGTCGTCTTATTGACGTAATTACAGGACGTAAAAAAGACGAAAACCACGACGTAAATATCACGTAATTTTTACCACTTTCTGCTATCAGGGAAGACATATCAAATATTTGACGTCACAATCACATCAAGCTAAAGAAATAAAAACAACTTTGATACAAAAGACGGAGCCCCCCTCACCATGGAAACTTCCCAGTCGAAGGATGAAAGAAATTAAAACTTTGTGAGAGTACCTTTTCATATAATCACTCAATTACTATATATTTCAGAATACCAAACATGTGGTTAAGTTATGGTAATATTCTTCAATACAGAATTGTGATATTAGGGGAAAGGATAGAGTTTGACCCGTTAAAAGTTAAGCCTGCATTAACACGGTCTTAGGTCTGAAACTAAAACAAAAACCCTATCCATATTATATACATACAGCTCAGGTCGGAGTTATCAGTAAATTGAATAACACTATTATATAGATTTAAAAAGAAATAGACAGTTGCATTTCCTCCATATCTATGACATCTGTGATAAGACGTGAAACGACAAAATCAATGTGGTTTGGGAAACACACACACTTCCATGTTTTCTCAACGTAAAAAGGAATATTCACACCAAGTCCGCCATTATTTCTGTCACTAAAAGCAAATATCGTGGCCTAATTACATTGGAGAAAAGTGTAGAAACAAATGTATTGGCATAACAGGAAGGAAAGGAGGGAGAGAAAGAAATTAGTGCAGGAAAAGAGACAGGATTTGAATTCCGTTTCAACTTTCGTCAGAAAATCTGTCTGGCCCCCAGCGAAGAAATCAGAGCCGTCACGTGGACATGTGACGTTATCACAGCAAATGTTTGCGAAAATACCCTATCGGTTGTCTGCCAACTCCGTTCCATCATTGACTATGTCTGCATTGCCTGTGGTATACATATTCACTCGACCTTCAAAGGTTTACTTTCATCCTAAAACATGAAGAAGCATACATCTAACATACCATTCTCTCCATGTCAAGGTTCTGATTTGCTATCTATCCAATTTTTGTTAAAGCTTGAAAACAATACAATACAATACAATACAATAAGCATTTAGTACGCCCTTCCCGTAAGGCTCGGAGCGTTTACAAAATATTTAAATTATAGAACACATTATATTTTTTTATCTAAACACAAATCAGAAAACTCTTCAATCGTCCATGTGGGAAACTACCAGGTGGTTTTATGGAGACAAATGTAATGAATGTACCTGTTGCAAAGTTTGATAGCGGATTTAAAATAAATATGATTTCACAGCTTTTTTAAAGGTCTTTATGGATGCTGACTGTCTAATGGTCAAGGGGAGATTATTCCAGCTGAGCTGAAGGTTGTGATTTGAGGATCTGAGATTTCTACTATAGGTGTATATACAGTTAAGCATTCAGATATGTACCCTGGAGCCTGGTTATTGAGAGATTTATAAACATAAAGAACTAATTTGAAGATGATACGTTTTTGAATGGGCAGCCAATGAAGGGAACAAAGTAAAGGTTGGGAAGAATGACTTCTGCCAACCTCAAAAACAAGACGTGCAGCCCAATTCTGCAGACGCTGTAGACGGTTTACATGAGATTTTGGTATAGAGGAAAGAAGCCCATTACAATAGTCTAGTCTGGAAAGAATAAGTGACCTTACAGCATGATGACAAGTAGTTTGATCAATAAATTTACGAATCCTAGATATGTTCCTCAAATGAAAAATCACACTGCGGCAAACATTGTTAATGTGTGTTGACATAGTCATGTTAACATCAAAAAAGGCACCCAGATTCCTTATTGAATCCAATGGATGTATAGAAACTTCACCAACTGACAGTGTTAGTTACATCTGGCAATTTTTTGTAATTGTATGGTGATGCAGCAATGAAAAATTTAGTTTTACTATCATTGGGTTTTAACTTATTTGCTGTCAGCCAGTTCCTTATATCTGATATACAAGCTTGTAGTGAAAACATGGCCTTATCCAGTTCCCCAGGAATTTTAGGATCAAATGCTACATACAACTGAATGTCATCAGCATAAACATGATACGAAACATTATGTACCGGGCGATGTCGCCAACTGGGAGAATATAAACTGTGAAACCAGTGGGACCTACAAATGAGCCCTGGGGTAAACCAAACCTAGAAATGGTTGGATCTGAAAGTTCCCCATCTATGTCGACTTGTGCTGGCCAGCCATCAAGATAAGACTGAAACCAATTCAACGCAGTTCCCCTAACACCAATTCTCTTTGACAAACGACAAATAAAAGTGTTGTGGTCAATCGTATCGAAGGCTGCAGATAAATCTACAAGTACCACAAGAACTACTTTGTTTGAGTTCAATGAAAACATAATATCGTTTTTAACCTTAATCAATGCAGATTCAGTACCATGTTTGGGTCTATATGCAGACTGGTGTGGATCAGCAAGATTATTAATCTCCATATGTTCCACCAGTCTTGAGCAAGCAATTTTCTCGATAAGTTTACCAACAAACGATAAATTGGATACTGGCCTATAATTCTTCAAATTGTTTTTATCTAAAGATGAATTTTTCAAAAGAGGTCTTATGATTGCATGGTGAGCCTTCTGTGGAAAGACACCACATGACAAAGAAGAATTTACAAGTTCAGTTAGTATTGGGAGAAGATGATCAATATAGTCTTTCACTAACCAAGTTGGGAGTGGGTCCAATTTACTACTTTTGCTGGGACATCTTGAAATAACCGTCATTAACTCGTCTTGAGAAACAGGTCGGAAGACCTCAAGTATCTTAAACCCTTCACAGATATTGTCCTTGAACCTAACTGGCATAACATGTGTGTTATCAAGTTCGTCTCTTTTATTCTGGATCTTATCTACAAAAAATTGGGAAAATTGGTTGCTTAAAAGAAAAGGCGAATCATAAAACGGAAGATCAGACTTTTGCTTATTCAAAAGAGAATTAATAGCTCAGTAAACATCCTTGTCGCTACAAGAAGACAATTTGTTTTTAAAATAGTCTTGTTTAGCAGTTACAGTAAGTGCACAAACAGCTTTCTTAGGAATCAGAAATGATTCACGATCAGGGTCGGATCTTGATTTCTGCCACTTTCTTTCAGCCACTTTCTTTCAGCTCGTCGTCCTTCTTGACGAGCAATATGAATTGAGTCATTGTACCAGGGTACTCTGTTCTTTACTATGCGGGTCTTAATTTTTACAGGAGCAAATTTGTCAAGTAGTTTACCCATACTAGAATCATACCACTCAAAAAATGCATCAACACTATCAGGGTGAGGTTGGGAAATGAGCTCTGAGAGTGATTTTACAAATTGATTCTTGTCAATCTTCCGGTAGTTACGGAGGGTTGATACAGTGTGCATATGTTTTGTTTTTTGTAATTGTAACTTGAAACACACTGCATGGTGATCTGACATACTTTTGTCATCAGTATAACAATCTACCACCAATGATTCGTCACAGCGAGTAAAAACCAAATCTAGTGTATGTCCACGATTATGTGCTGAACTAATCCAGCAGAACTTGTGGACGAAGAAAACTGAATAACATCTTGTTTGGAAGGATCATCCCAATGAACATTAAAATCTCCAAGTACAAGTTTTATTAAAACAGCAATCCTCTAAAAGAGAAAAGACTGGAACATTTACATATATTTATACCAATTTGATGCATGAAATGTTTCGTATCCATGATACTGTCAAGCTCAATTGGACTAATTTTTGGATATTTGACATCAACAACTGAATTCCTCTCGTACAATAGTAATGTTTAACAAATTTTCTGTCGCATAAAAAGAATCGTGAAGAAATTAAGAGGGAAATTAAAACGAACAAAATTGCACATTTGTAAAATTAGTGAACTAAACCGTCGTTAAAAAGAAATTTGTAAAGGGAAGAAGAAATATGAATGCTTGGATTCTAATTCTGACTGAAGAGTTATTGATAGTCATTTTGAATCCCTGTATTTGCTGAAATAACGTAAATATAAGCAGTATGTGTTGATACTTGCTTGACAGTTTATGTTTTACTGGGAAAAATAATCTTTTCTTAATGGCCCTCGGCTGTCTGGAAGGTATTTCTTTCATTTAGGTAAACGCACAATATTAACAATAAAGGCATACTTATATTCTGAACAAACGTCAAAGGGAGAAAAAAAATTAAGCGCGATGATATCGCTTTTCAAATGTTGATGGGGAGTGATAAGTATGAGTGAGAATAAATTGCGAATAACACGAGCGCACTCGAACTTTCTGCAATTTAAGTTGTTATCTAGATCCTTTCAAAAATCCTCACGATTGTCCTTACGAATGCAAAGCTTTATACTCGCGCTCTTTTGAAAATCAGACATCCCCATGTTTGGAGTATAAGTGAAGGCATTCATTCTTATACATTCAAACCTCAAGCAATTTTCGAAATACTGGAAATTGACTTTAAAATGGCAAAATGCATTCGGCATTGTATGGATAATGATGGCATGGCTTTAGATGGCAAACAGTGAACAAAAGAGTATTGGATTCATGCCGAGAGTACGTTAATCTTGAACGCTTTCAAGGACGAATAACCAAAAATGAATAAATGTCAGTGGCGTGGCGTGGCGTGGATCGTGGCCGCTTCTTTTCACGTTGCCTCCTATCAATTTCTTTCTCTCCTTTTCTTATTTCATTCTATCTTTCTTTCTTTTCTTTTGTATAGCCATTCGAGTGAGGGACACGTGCCCTTCAATCTTTTCCTAATCTCTCTGGTGCAATGTAAACTTGTTTCTGCATTCTTTGAGTTGCATAAATGCATTTTTATTAATACTCATATATGAGACTGTATGTGCATATTTACAATTTCATTTTACCACAGAGGAACAAATGTTTGCTTTTATATTATCAAGTTGTAAAGTATATTTCAGAATCATCTGTATGGATGTATTTTCTTATTTGTTCTATTACCATGATACCTATGCGATGTTTATGCTTTATTTCGTGTGTATAAGTAGTTCTTTTGGTTAGAACGTTTTGGATAATACAAATCAGCTTGGAGTAAATATATCTGCGATCAGTGGGGATCTTCATAGTGGGGAAAACCGGCCCGTGCCCCCCCCCCCCTTTGAAACCCAACTGACACACCTTTAGTACACAATTTAAAAAAAATTGCCTCCTTAATTGCGTACTTTTCCGGCTCTGAGCCCCTCTTTTACAAAATCCTGGATCCGCCCCTGGCTGCGATACTCAAGTTACGTAATCAAATTATCTTTTCTCTCCTGTCTCAATTTGGTTTAACCATTTAAAACATTGAAAGGTAAAATCAAGAGGCGGACTAGCAAACGAGAGATCTCGGAATTTTCCAGAAGGACCGGTTTATTTTGGTTTTACGTTTGGTCTACGTTTGTATTCAAACGTGCCCCCCCCCCCCCCCCCTCCCCTAGCTTTGCCATTGATCATGAAGATGATCGATGTATTGACCCTGTGCACACGAGGCGTCATTTGCCTGACGTAGGACATCGCGTCAGTAACCGATGCGACTCTTCAAGCGTCACGTGAGAGTGATATCGTTTTTAAAAGTGAATGCAAAACTTCCAAACAATGCACTTGATAACTGACGTAGGGGCTAATTCCCTGTATAGACTCGATCAACGCAGTTAATACCGCAAGTGAAAGGACTCCTCATGTCTTGACGCTTGCAAATGACTAGCGTCAATATCTGTTTAGGGTGTGAATTGTGGTAAGGTAACGTACGACTAAAGCCCAGCTCACACGAGGCGTCATTTCGTTTACGTCAGTACCTGAGCTGCGCTAATCGAGCCTGTGAAGGGTAACCTATATACGCCAGACATTAAAAGGATTATTTGCATTGTTCATTTGCCATTACTTTTTAAGCGATATCACTTATTGAATGATGTCAAAAAGACAGTAATTTCACTGACGTGATCCTAACGTCAGCAAATGACGCTTCGTGTGAGCTGGGCTTTAAAATTTCGATTGCGTCAGTACCTGCGCTAGTTGAAACTTTAAAGGCCATTTATCCTACGCCTGTTGTTTAAAGTATTGTTTGCACTTTTCATTTTTGCCAACACTTTGTAAACGATATAACTCTTTTATGACGAGCAAAAGACCGTACAATTATTAACCGACGCGGTCCTAACGTCAGTAAATGAATCCTCATATGAGCCGGGCTTAAGCGGGTTTAAGGAAAGGGCCACTACCATTACTTCTGAATAAGGAAAAAAGATGGACCGAATGGCCTTGATGGCACCGTCATGTGAGAAGCGTTAGGACCGCGTCAGTGACTCTTTTGCGCGTCATGAAAGAGTGACATCGTTTTAAAAAAATGATTGCAAAAGGAACAGTGCGATCCCTACTTTTGAGCACTGGCGTATGGGTGTATTACCTTCACAGGCTTGATTAGCGCAGGTACTGATGCAATCAAAACGACGCCTCGTGTGTGGGTATATGTTGGTATGATATACATGTACATCGAAAACATGTTTTACTGGATCACCATTGGGTCAGGAGTCCCCCCCCCCCCCCCTAAATGTAGTAGCATATCACATGCATTCCTGCGCGCGCGCGCGCGCGTGTGTGTGTGTGTGTGTGCGGGGGCGGGGGGGGGGGCTAAGATGAAAATGACATAATGCCAATTGGAAGGTGAATACATGTGAGGAACAATGGGGGGGCAATTGGAAGATGAATACATGTGAGGAATAGCAATTCATTTTTCCTTATAAATGTAAATGGTCGACCCTTCATTCAAAGAAGAGAAAAAGGGGAAAAAAATATTAAAAAGAGGCTTATACCCGATAAGTGTGTGCTGATGCTGATGGTAGAGTTGTATGACAAAGTTACTGATACACATTACTCGATCGTGCAGAAAAAGAGCGATCATAATGGTGATGTTTATCATGATGACATGAAATCGATGTCAAAAAAAATGTAGAGGTGTCGTGGTCTAGTGGATACGTCACCGGACAGTGGCTCACATGGTTTGCGGTTCGACTCCCGCCACGGCGCTAATGTCCTTTGGCAAGACATTCATCTACATTTGCCACTCTCCACCCAGGTGAAGTAAATGGGTACCCGGTAGGAAGAAATTCCTTGAATGCCTTAGCGCCTATCATGGCAGCTCGGCTAAAGCTGGGGTAATAATGTGATACTTTGTATTAAGCGCAGTAGAGTATATTTGTATAGTAGCTGCGCTATATAAATGGACATATTATTATTATTAAATATACACCTGTATTTACTCGGATAGCAGCCCAGTGTTGTAGGATTTTATAACACTTATAAATTGAAGCTCGTGATATAAACCAAATATTCACTCAAAATTATAAGTGCCTCATGTTATTATAGAACGATCGCAAAGTTGTTGGCGTAATCACTACCCATTCGCCGAAGAGACATCGTACAGTGTTTTCTCCATGATACATGATACTCCATGATAGAGTAGAGTCTTACACTTCAAAAGGTTTTCATATATTGTGAAGTTTGATATCATATCAAGTGCTTCCTTCTCAACAAGGTAAGCCATTGCATGTTTGTCAGCAAAGTTTTTCTACTTTAATATAATAGCAATGAAATCTTGGTTATCAATAATTATTATTATTCTCATCATCATTATCGTACCATCATCATCATTATCATTTTTATTATTATCAGTATCATTATCCTATTTATTATCATTATTAATATTATCATTATTATCATTATTTATATTATCATTATTATCATTATTAATATCATTATTATCATTATCACTGTTATTATTATTATCATTCATTATTATCATTATTATTATCAGCATGATTTCTATAATAATTATTAATCATATCATAATTATTAGTATTGACACAATCTTCCATTCAGAACAGTGTACGGATTACGGCATTTAGCAGTGTTTTGTTACCATGATAATTACCCGTCTGTTGTCTAGGAATTTATAGAAAAAAATAAAATTGTGATGATTTTTCAGTTTGCGTTTTAAGAAAATAGATGATATATTTGAGAAGGCTAAACACTAATACTTCATAGGCGACCAGACTCTCAGTTGAAAATAAAAGGCTGTTATTAAGGGCTCTAGTTTTCATGAGGTTTTGTTCCTGACCTCTTTGTCGTAGAAATGATTCGTGCAGGTCCTTGCAACCTATTTCTTTTTAAAAGTTAACAAAGAAAGAGGGGGGATGGTGAATGAAAATAAAGGTATTGGACAGGAAAGTTAGAGAGAGAGAGGGCGAGGGTGAGTGTGTTCGTGTGAGAGGGATAGGGAGAGAGGGAAAGAGGGAGAGAGAGAGAGGTTGGGGCATAGGCGTAGACGGAGGGGGCACTAAGGGACCATGGTGCCTCTGTTCATCCACTACTTAATAAAGAAAATAAGACGAATATCATCCAGGGAACTGTGTGTATATACGCAACAGCTGGATCCCAGTGAATGCGTTGAGATACATAAACATGTAAGAATAGTCATAAACATGTTAGAATAGTCATAAACATGTTAGAATAATCCTGTACATAATTAGAATAATCATGAACATGTTAGAATAATCATAAATAAGTGTTGGTATGCATCCAGCTGGGGAATGCGGCTTGTCATTGTTCAAAACTCACCTGCCTCCTACAATAGAATTGATTAATGAAGGGTTCTGAGATAAATATGAAGTTATATAATTATATCTTCATCTTTACAATATCTTTATAGTAAATAAACATAGAGATGGTTGAATGACAGGTATATACGTACGTACTTCTGTGCTTCCCGGTATCATTATGCATGTTTACTCATATCTGTCACAGACCAATGGTGATCAGCTTTCCTATGGGTTCCGGCATTTGATTTAGTGCGACCAAAATTTGATACGACATGGCTAATCTGTGACGAGGGAGAAAATGATCTCAGAAGTAGGTTAAAGGATAAAAAGTTGGCTGACCGGCGTCGAGAGAAGTCATGATATCAGTGCTTCGTATTCTTATCAATTTGAGGTTTTTAGATCGATTACTATCAGAAATAAAACCCACCACAGAGAATGTAAATCGTAATTTCATCTGGTTCTTGGACATTATGTAGAGGATATTGCCCCAGACAAATATAACAGACAAAAGATAAATAAAGCCTTGGAAATCTACACACGGTATCAATATCTATTTATGCAAACAAAAAATGAAATAAAAGTAAAAATCTAGGCGTCCTCGTGCAATTCGTACGGGGGAAAGTTTCTAGGGAGTATGCATGAGATTTGTTGTATAATGGGGATTGTGATCCGGAGTTATCAGATATCTGTCGAAGTTGTCGGGAGAGAATTTATGTGCATGGGGTGGGGGGGGGGGTAGTTGCCCAGACACGCGACTATTATATTCTTCTGCGGATGATTATGCCGAAATGCTGTTGTGAGTGACGGAGAGTAATCTCTGCTATACAAAGCGCCATTTTAAAGACTTGTATTTCAAATGTCTCTTAAAACGTATAGGGATAACTACCCCCGGACTAATACCTTCTTGACAACTAACCCCTAATATTCCCCCGACACCTTCCCTCTTGAAACTCCCCCTTGAGAAATCTACCCCTGCAGGCTACAGTTACGAATCATTCTTACATGATAAGGAAAACACATACACAACAGCTTTGGCAACTCTCGTTGAAATAAATACTATGTGAAAGGAAATGAGAGAATAATGGTTGCGTAGTTTAAATCAAATTGTGTGAGCAGATATGATGGAACAGAATGAATCAGGTCACTGTGTGTATTTACAAGCTTTCGGCTCCTGGCCTTCTACAAGTTTAAGGTTTAAGGAAATATGTTATGTTGTCTCACAGCGATGGGGTAGTTGTCCAGGAATTCACCCACGGGATAGTTGGCCTTGAAATGTCTTAAATATAGACATTGCATGTCATCATAATTATGCAAAATCCTATAGTATCAGTACAATTTCTAAGCTATGCTCAGTCTAGTCGGTTTCCCTTCTTTTGAAACTGATGAAAACATCTCATCTGCGCTGCTTTTAAGCTTAATGGAATGATCGGTATACAGAAAACTGAAAGTGACGGATCGGCGCATATTTTTCGGGTCGGATGGAATAGAGTAATCAATGCACGAATTATGGATTGCCGCCCAATTATTATCAGGGGATTGCTTCTGTGCCGCAGTAAACACCAACATTACTTTGTTACTTCGTTACAAAAGACATCTATTCTACATCATTATTCACATTGATATACATGTACATGTATACTTATATTAACAATGCAACGTTTTTGTTGTAAGGATAGAAAAAAATAATTCGTTTCTTGCTCTACCAAAAATGTCTGCCTAAAGGAGGTAGACAGTGTTTTTTATGAAGAAATCGTAAGAAGGATTATAGAGGTTTGAAACTTTGACGTTAAGAACCTTAAGATTTGCTTTACAGCGCTTGTGTATTCAAGTAACCATCATTTTTATGTGTCCTTGATTGGTAACCTACTATTTAAACCATTTTTATTAAGTCCTTTGGGGGAAAATTCGAACTCTTTCCTCTTTAGTGAACTATTTATTGATTGCCTTTCACATTATGACTTTCATTTAAAAGAAATAAATTCTTTAAAATAAGCTATCACCTATGTAAAGATATGAGATTAAGAAACAGTAATTTCATAACAAGGGATTGAAAATCACAATAATTATCAAATTTCGGTAGGACTGTTTATTGAATATTCAATTACAGTAAAGTTACCATATAGTATTGTTTCTTCCCGATATTATTTTTGTTATCATATATAGAGCCAAAATATATAGTTATTTTCAAAAGGACCTTTTAATAATAAGAATAATAGCAACATTTATACTGGGTACATAAACCCAGGGGATGTTCAAAGTGCATACAACATTATCATTACTTTGGCTTTAGTCAAGCTGTCTGAAGACGCTGAAAGCATTCAATAAACCAGTGCTTCCTCATTTACTAAACCTGGGTTGAGGGTAGAAAATTTTGATTAATGCCTTGGCGAACCATTTGATCCCAAGCCAAGTATCCACTATAGCATAACACATCGCCATCAACAGTTTGTTAAGTCAATAGCTGTTATTGGTGTAAAATACAATAGGAAATATTGACATTACCGTGAAACCTGAAAATCTTATAGAAAAATAGAGACTTCAAATATGTCAACTGATGATTAATGAAACCTGCTGAGATATGAATGAGGATGGGTAATGATTCTTAGCCAGGGTAGTTATACATGTAAAGGAAAGTCTTTCCCTCTTAAATTGCACACATCCACCCTTATACACCACTCAAGAAGTCTATTTATCACCCAGAAAAGAGATGAAAGCCAACTAAGCCAGACGGGTTATTTGTACATACTTGACTGAAGGTGCATCCAGGCGGACTTGATTCATTGCCCTTGCCAACGGAGAACTCTAAAGAAAACACGAGGATAAATCTGCTAGATATATCCATATTCATCCAACACCCACATAAAATTGCCTTTTTTTATATCTTTCCTCGCTTTCCGTAAATCATTCATGAAATACCGAAGGCGATAAAGCGAAATAACACAGGCACAAAACTGCGGTTGCTAAGGAATGAAGGGATGTCGTCCTGATAAAAATCACAACTTGAAATCGATGATTTTGCTTGATAACCTCTAAAAGGGTGTCATGGTTATGCAAATAAGTCATAAAATGAAATCAGGTGATGTGTACAATCTATGGTGTCTCTCGTAAGAGCTTTACAGCTATGAAATATGGCTTTGATTTATCCCCTTTTCGTACGCAGCAGGTTCATACGTCACGTATTTATGGTGAAGCCAGGGGCGACCGTCTTAGCCATGCTGATTGCATAAGGGATTTGGGTTACATTATAGAGCATGATTTACTCTTTATTCCAGGTAATCTTATAATGTCAGCAGGAAAAGAATATTGATGATATTTAACCGCCTCCAGCCGTGCCTTAAATGGCTGTTTGGTTCAGAATGGAATACCATATTCCTCTTAATATAGCATATTATTTTCTTGCAGAAAACTAGAATTCTGCTCCACAAATAGTGTCATTTCTTGCAACATCTCCAATGAGGAATACATTGCCGCAATTGCAGATAACTTTCCTGTCTCATGACAGGGATGAGAAGGAAAGGGGAGAAAGAAAAGGGTTACTCCAGGGCCCTGTTTCATAAAACTTGTCATCAATGACAAGTTGCAATAACTGTTACAAACTACTGAAACCCTTGCATCTGATTGGCTGAGAGCAAATTTGTCGGTAAAAATCACTGACAAGACACTTGATGAAACGCCCCCCTGATGACGGACAGTCAACCTGTCCGAAACGGGACAAACGTCACACTTTCAAGAAAAATTACTTTTACATTATCTTACTCTCTATCTCGCCTTTCCTTTTTCTTCCCCTCTTAACTTTCCACTTTCTTCTTCTAATTCAACAGGACTAACCACATGGTGAACCGGTAGCATCCACAACGGTACAAAAATGTAATGATTACGTTGATTATTTTTGCCCAAATCCCCACACATAGTTTACTTGCTGTGTCAGTAACTCAGTGTAATCTATAAAAGAAAATCATTTTCAATTTCTAATTTTTGTTCTTTTCCAAACTTTAAAGGAAAGGTTGAGTTCTGGGAAAGGTAAAAAATAATTTGTTAGCTTTCTCATTCTTATTATGTCGGTCTTGAAGATTATCATAATAGATATGGCCCCTAAAAAGGATTCCTCTTCAAATGCCCTCACATTCAAAATATTTCAAGAAACAGCTGAAATGTTCAGGGGAACATTTGTCCCATATTCACATTTCTGTGCACAGTGTTTGTGCTTTTCAGCGAGATTGCGTCAATTTCTTGTTAGTTTGATGATTCCAAAACCACAGTATACAGAAATTCTTATGTAGACATGATCAACCTTTCCAAAATGCTTTGCGACAGTTCTTTCACAATGTTATCTCATGACCAGACTTCAACGTTATCTCTAATTATCGTGACCTATTGCACATTCCTTTAGCGCCCATTTGATAAATCAATCCAATTAATTAATTAATTATCATAAAACAATCCAAAGGTGATAGCAGTACTACATGAAAGTAGTGTTTTTAAGACATTACTCATAAATTGCCATCTTAAAAACATATCTGAAATTCAATGTAAATCACGAATTCACGATTAACCTTTGCTGGGAAGTACTGATGTTTTCAGTTATAAGATAAGACATTAGCTATAAGAGCCCTACAGGGGCAAAGGTGCAACACTGTGCGAAGTGTGCACACATTGTCCAAATACGAGTATTTTTGTCTGACACACACATAAAAAAAGTAGTTTGAATTGGCGGAACATGAACAGGGGTCTAATTTCCAAGTTCTATAAAAAAAAAAATTAAAAAAAAAACAACCCCGGAATTACAGAATGATAACACATCACATGTTTGATATTCTTTTTTGGAAATGATAATAGCTCTGAAGCGTCACTGATCCACACGTGTACCACTTCAACATTCACAATTCAACGAATTCATAAATTTATTCTAACAATGTGCGGTATACGCCTATCTAATTCAAAGTGGAATAAAAAAATTAAAACAGTCAACATGCAAAGGGTTGCTTCTTGATCCTAAACCCTTTCAGAATATTAAGAATTTAAGTCGACACGAAGGGGATTTCTTTTGCAATACATTAATCATGACAAATCTACTTTATACCCTTTGTTTAAATCACTTTAATCTGTTGCATTTGTAAAAAAACAAGTTATGCGTCAACGTATATCAGCAAATCACGTTCCATCACAACACAACAGTTTGAATAATCTCTCTTTCCTGTCATGAAATGTTATTTTGCTACATTCTGCAATAGGGAAGACAATGTGAAAATATAATGTAAAAGTTAATGCATGTTGATACGATTCCGAATGAGATACAAAGGAAGGAAAAGACAGCCATGCATTAACGTACAGAAAAGGGATGAATACTTGAATAGCTAAAAAGAGCTGGGGAAAATCCAGTCGGTTACTTTGCTCACTGGAACAGCTCAGGCCTGTCGATGTTTGACAGATATTTGTCAAAACACAATTAGCTGTCACAATAGATGAGATTCTTTTCTTTGCAGAAGGCTTCAACTGACGTTCAGAAGCTACAAAACACTGTTAAAAGACACAATTTGATTTCACCATCCTGACCATCAGCATTCATATATTCACATCAAATCGAGTGGAGGATTTTCAAACTGATCATATCTGGTGATTTCTTTTCAGTGTGCGGATATCTTTGTCGCACGATTTCAAAAGACTAAAATACAAAAGGGGCTTAAGGTTTTCGTAATACTTTTCAAAAGCAAACAGAAGCCATCACTGTTAGAAATATAGGTTTCTTATTAAGGCAATTATCCTGAGGTTTTTCTTTTCCTTTTCCCATACTCGTTTATCATTATAGCGGGTGTGCGCGGAAAATGAAGGATAGAGATGTGAGTAAGAGAAAACTGAAACTAAAAGGGAGTGATACGAGAGAGAGTAAGAAGGGGATTTGGAGAGTGGTTTGGGTGAAAGGAACAAGAGAGGAAGAGTGGGAGAGAGAGAGAGAGAGACAGACAGGGTGGAGGAGGAGGAGGAAGAGGGTTGGGCTAGGTCGGAGGAAGTTAATCAGAAGTTTTTAAATGAATACGTGAAATTTATTTAACATGACCGCTAAGAAAGCATGTGTATGCTTGTAAGCAAGCAACCAGAGGACCGACGGCTTTAAGTCCTCTCCGAGGGACTTGGGAAAAGAGGATTATGTTTCAAAGGGCAATAGTGCATCCACTTGGTTTCGAACCCGGGTCATCCCAGTTAGGAGACCACTGCTCTACCACTGAGTCATCGCGCCTCCTCCATCACGATATTTGTCCCTTTCAGGACAGGAATTACACAAGGGCTAAATTGATCACATTTCGTTCTTCAAATTAGCAACAATAATATTTTTCTTCTAGTGCTACATGGTTCTAATATGTATAATTTCTTGAGAACAATATACATGTACATGATTAAGAATTTGTCTATGAATTTGATGAAAAAACAATGATTTTGAACCTCTCGATGTGTTGCCAATTTAAGGATTTCAAAGCCTATTCTCCTTTTCAAAATTCCTGGCATCAAACGCAATATGGTCATGCAATAAAAATGGACATAGGGTGTGCAGAAATTTTTGCTCTTTCCACTCATGCATCTGGTATATTTTTTAGAGCTCTGCATCAAAAGTTGTTGAGCCAAACCACAAAATGTGGTCAATTGTCTTGAAAGGGTTATAGAGGAAAATAAAAACAATATAACTCTCATGTATCGTCTTCATAATTTAATTTCTGACCTATTTCCATACAATTAAAATTTGTCTATCAGACAGGTAAAAACCGCTAAAGACCCTTCAAATTCCCAGTTGCTATACGATGCCCACAATCAAAATGTTATGGGAGAAACGGTGTGTCTGGACCTAGTGCAGGTATATACACATTCCAGGTCTATAAATCTCCTACAAAATTACAAGATTTATTTCTCTTTTGATGCTTCTCTTTTAGAAGACGTAGTCCGTAATGGTTCTAAGCAGTTCTTTCATGTCTACCAAAGATTACCATTACATTCCCATCTCACAAAGAGAGACACCCATCACGCACACGACGCATGCGCGATCTTTGTCGGTGCACGCTTCAGGTCCGTTGCACGTAAAATTTGTAGCATTTTCAACACAAGCTTCGCGCCAAACAAGATCGCCTACATTCTCTTGCAAATAATGCAAGGGAGAGCATTTGGAAGGGCGATTGCTCTGTGATTTCGGATACTCCCTGTAAACGAAGGACACGCCAAAATTTAGGGATAGTTTATTGTTCTTGAAGTTGGCGCCAAAATGTGACCATTTACTGTCCAGAACTACTGATATGGAAACTAACATACTTATAAAGAAAGCCCACGCTGTTTTAATTAATGCTTGAAAGTCATTTGTTTTTTCAGTAACCACCTGAGCATCTTGCCGAGCAACTTTTAGCAGAGGGGTTTTAATTTCTGACAGCATTGTATGGGCCAACATTACATCAAGGCTTATATGAGTGAAATCTATCAAAATGGAATTCGACATCAGTTGTGTTTATTACATCCTTATTTTCTGGTTTTGGCGTATGGAGTCAGAGATTGGTGAGTACTACAATGCTTTATTGGGAATTGACTCAGTCGTGACATTGTTTTGTCACCCATTCTGAAAGTTTGACGGACTAATGCAGTAGTTATATCAAGTGCACATCATATTAATTCCATATTCGTTGTAAGAGTAATATCAAGAGTTTGTAGATCTAGCCCATATTATATAGAATAAAAGAAAAAATGAAATGAAACGTACGAGTATATTATTTGTATAGGTTTACATATTCACCACAGCAGTTATAAAAACGATAAATTATGAATTTACGAGTGAAATAAGTACATTTACAGTGTAATATTCTTGTTCTTTTCAAATTTGACAGCATGTCAAAACCTTGAATTTCGTTGGATGTTCTAAGTACCTTGAAACACAAGGGATATTTTCCCTTATTTTTTTAAAATAAATGAGAATAGTATGCAAAACATTGGTGGCATTAGTAACTTCAAAGAGTTATCACAGAACTCCTTGGTAACTTACATGCACATGCGTGGTGCAGTTCACATGGTTTAACCCTTCGTTTAGAGTTACGTCTCTGATTGAAGCGCCTGAGGAACCCCTAAGGTTATCTGAGCCAGGGGTATCACCAGAATATTTTAAAGGGGCAAAGTTCTCGAAAACTTCTCTGACCAGGAAAGAGAAGAAAGAATAAAGTTTTATTTATTTGGGGGAGGTGTATGTTGGGTAATCGTCCCTTGACACCACCCCTGATCTGAAACGTTTTTTTTAACACAGTGTAATTTTTTTCATCACTGTTGTGATGAAGATATTTTCCAATTGATACACTACTTCAGCGCTATATGAATTTTATTTCTGCTTAACTCATTTATATCTTAGTAGGTACTAAGGTACGTAACTACCCTAATGTTGGACACGTTTTACCCAGTACTCAAATAGAGTACCGAAGACTCATCATGTCATCTATTTTGAATTGAGAAAATGGATTATCATAAGATTATCAACTGGTCTTTGAAGTGATAACCATTGTTTAAGTGACCCCAACACATTCTGTAAGAAAATAATTCAATTATTAGTTCAGTAATTGCAACAAAGGAAGGCGCTGTATGGATTGGGTCCGATGGCCAAGAGAACAAACAGGAAATATTTTCATTGACAGATTGTGCACTAACTCCTGGATGACTCTCCCCATGGATGACCTTTTATCACCTTACGGTGCATACTATAGGAAATAATGACATTGATTTTCTATCAATTCCTAGTCATCTGATTGCTCTGGTGTGTTTCCTCAAACCGTGAAAGGAGATCGAGGCCCGGAGGAGTGATAAGTTGGAAGGAAAGAGAGCAGGGTGGTTGGCTTTCTCTACTCATGTCCTATTCTGTGACTCTCTTAATGGAGTCGGGCGCTAATCGAGCAGCTGCAGGGTGCTGTATCGAGGTTGTTACGGCCCACTCGGGAGGAAATGACTTGACAGTAGTAGATTGGGGAGAAATCTGACGCGTGAGCGAGGCAAAAAAAGGAAAAGGAGATGAAATACTCAGAAGAAATTGGATACCGCCATTTGGTATCGTAGTATTTCCTTTACGAGGGAAAAGATCGAAAAGACACAGGTCGTAATATCCGATTTATCCATATACCAATGCGCTCTCGATTGAGGAAGGAGTTATTTTTCTGCACATGTGTGGGCGTGTGTGTGCGTGGGTTTGTGTGTGTGATGACTTTTGTGTGTGCATACGAGCGCGACTGTATGTCTTGTTTTGTTTGTTTGTTTTACCCCGGTTGGTATCTGGGTGTGATTATATTTTCTTTCATACTTTTGTTTTTTTTTGTGTGCTCATAAGTTTGCCTCTAATGAAGTGAATAATTGTTTCGATTAAAAAAAACCCATTCCAGCCAGCTATGAGTTTAACATGACTGAAAACGATCTGTCCTCCTTCTCCAACTGGAAGCCATCCAACACCCTGCAATCTCGATGTGACTGTTCTCATTCACATCTGTGAAATTCTATATCACGAACTCTTCTGATAACACCCAGTCGTAGTTAGTTTGCAAAGTGTGCAGTGCTACTTCTTTTCTGTATAGTAAAATGCTCTCATATTACATATTACACGGAGAGATAACATTAGGTGGGTTCAGGATTTCGTTTTGTTTTCATGGTTATATCCTTTACAGTAATTTGATTATAATACAGTTACCATGGTTACGATAACAGGAGAAGAAAGCATGAAACGAAAAAAACCGTCATTGTATTCCCCACTGAGTTTATTTTTAAAACTACGAATGCAATATTTTTGAACTAATTTCCCATGCCTCAGGTAAATAGTAAAAGCTGAAACACGATGAATAAACGGATTGGATTACGACGAGCATCAATGGTTATGGTTTTAGAATGGATTAAAGATAAACGTAAGAACTAGTTATGTGCTACATTATTTTTTAATGTTATTAAGAGTTTGAGTCCAAACCGGGGCACTAATTTCCTTTGACAAGACATTAATTTACATTTGCCACTCTCCACCCAGGTGTAGTAATATAGTACCTGTTAGAAGTTTTAATCCTTACTTATCCTTGACTTTAAAACCAGTGTAATAATAATACTTTGTAGGTGCTTTCAGCGGAGGGTACTCGTTTTACCGAAGGTTCATAATTCCGAAGGTTCTTAATTTTGAAACACAAATATCCCACAGCAGGGGGTTCATAATTACGAACATTATTTTGATGCATTACTCCGAAGATTCGTTATTTCGCCAAAGGTTCGTAATTACAAAAATGCAATAGTCAAGCCCTACTCAACTTTCCGGAATTACGAACCTTCAGAATTATGGACCCTTTTTGATTTTCAGAATTATGAAATCTATTTTTTTTCTGAATTATTAGCCGTCGGAGTAACAAACCTTTGGAAAAACGGACCTTCGGAATTATGAACCTTCGGAAAAACAACATTTAACTTTTACCATTCGCTTCGGTTTGGGTGATATAGAACATAGAGGGATAAATTCAAGCTAAAAACGACGCAGGATACTCAGGAAATTTAAGCTTTCGTCTTTCGACTTCATCAAAAATTTATTCTGAAACAGTTATAAAGAGAAGATACAATCACTCAGAAAGGCATGACAAAAATAACAAAGCACTAAGTGTGTGAGAATAATTCACAAAATACAAAGAGAGGACACAATCATTCAAAAATTGATGGACTAATAAATTTTACCCTCAATATATAGAAATATTATGAAAAACTACTGAAACTTTAAATGAATTATAATAAAGCAGACATACCTGTCGTGGACAAAACTGATGTCAAGGTCTTGTTGAATTCCTTGAATAATGCTCATTGTGGATACTTTTCTTTTTCAAATTTGTGTTAATGAAATGTTATTTACCCATGATTCAGGATTTTTGCTTTATAAAACTTTTTTCAGATAGGAATCATTTTGCAAAGAAGACAGTCTCGGTGAATTTTAACAAGGTTGCATGCCAAAAAAAAAACAAATGCGAAGGAAAATCAAAAACTCATGCGTGTGATTCAAGATTTTACTTTGCTGATTTTCAAAAATGTCAGCTTTTAGTTGAAGATGCATTCAGCACTCAAGAAAACGAACAAGTTCTTTGTGCTCCCTGAATATTTCACTTCTTCTTGGTCGAAGTTTAGGACTATAACTCGCTCCATGCTTTGTGAAGTTCATAAGACTCTTTGTTAAGGTGTAAACTTAATCATCATGAGATTTGCTTACAACTAATGGATGGCCATAAAGAGCAAACAAGGTAGCTGACAAAGCCATTCAACCCAAACCATGCCTACTGTGTTTACAAGCAAGTAAACCAACTGGAATTTTGCACAAAACTTTGAAGACAATGGTGTCCATTGAAGTGTGACCCTGGAAACCTAAACAAGTTACAATTGGAAAGCAAATTAATTACTCTTTCATATGATATTAAATTAACCGCCGGGAAATTTAGAGTCCACTTGTTGGAAATTTTCAAAGTTGGGTTTCCTTTTTTTTAACGCCTAGTATATATATATATATTAGAACATGACATCAAAGTCATTTCCAATCTTTTCCGAACACCACTGTTACCATAAATGCCTCTGATCTGGCAGTTATCATTGCTGTCATAAATTGTCAAAATAATAATATGCATCACCGGCTGATTCTTATTTCCATGACTACCACTGGCATCACTAGTAAGGCACATAAATTAGCACCTTTCACGATAATCAAGAAAAGAATATGTTCATTTTGCATTTGGGGCAATGGTAGACAATAATCAAAATACCCCCTTTTCGATAGTACACGTTTAGAAGGTTAAAGGGAGTTTTAAAGTACTTTGAATTATTGTCTAATGGTACACAAGATGATACATCATTACCAAGAATAAAAGAAAATGACATGTTATTTCTTTAATAACCAGGTAACGCATTATAGAATGTCTTTCCTAGCTAGTTGGTATTATAAGTATTATAAGTATTTTTATGTTTATCGATTGAAAGAAATGAGCTTTGAAATATTGAATTTTCGGGCTTTTAACAGGTTGTTATAGAAATACTGAATTTTCCGGGCTTTTAACAGGTTGGAGACTAATATCTCAATTAAAATTCATTAAAACCTTCTCGCTTTCGCTCATATTGATGAACGATTTTATCGAATAACAAGACTCAGGGTAAGGCCAAATGAAGAAATACATCCACTCTATGGTGGATAGAAAAGCAATCTAAATTAAATATATTGCATGACTTCATTTATTTTCATGCATTCATGTATTGGAACATGTATGTTAGAAGAATCCGTGTGTGATGTGTGGAAAATTTGGCATTCCATAAAAAATGATATTTAAAAAAAAAAGTTGTTTTGTGGTAATAAAGTAATTCCTAAAAAAAAACATATATTCTCGTTGGAAAATAGTATTAGTGGTAAAGCACATGGCATTGAAACTTGACTCCCTGGCAACGAACAAACAAGACATTATTACAGCTGAATACTGACAGCATTATCAGAGAAATGATCGCTTTGCTCCTTGGCAACCATAACAGTCGGGAGAATGAATGTCCTCCATAAGCCCTGGATCAGTGAAAACGAACTGCTTTCAGTCGCGCTGTACATTTCTCCACTCTGTAGCAGAAGCTTTGCTGATTCTTCTAACGTTTCTTTTAAAAATCATATTTTAAAGATTACTTCATTTAAAAGACTGCTGTAGTTATATAACGAGAAATCATATGCCTTAAACAATTAGGTTAAAACAATCAAGAATATTGTCCTAAAGTGTGTATACCTTACACAGAAGTGGATAGCGTAGTGAAAATGCCACCCTCCGTTCCCTGATGGACTTAACGGATGACATCCGTTGTCCCATCGTGGCGTGTTTGGGGGACGTCCACTGTCCTTCAAAACCGTCACTTTCACTAGCTGCTAGACAATGCGAACGTCAGCGGTGACGGGGAACTTTGACATTATAAACCAAATCATATAAACAGAGTGATGGATAATGTGTTGTTTAAGAAGCAATCTCTGTAGACCCGACGAAAGATTCAGGAAGATCTTCTACTTAGTGCTTAATGAAAAAAAAATATGGGATTGCTTCATGCTTTTTTGTGTACCACATCGATTCAAGGGAATCATATTCATCTTAAATTTGACGAACGGCAGGACAACAAGGCTATCCATGGACAGATCTCCTGGACGTGATCTGGCTTTTCAAGTTTCACCAGGGGCTTCCTTCACATACAAACAAAATATTGAATTACAGTTTTCTTCCTGGCAATTTCTGAGACCTTAGACATACAGAAACCCAATAGAAATGCTAGACGACAATAATTGCTCTACCTTGCAGCCTTTCTTGAAATAACATTCTTCATTTGTTTACATATTCCTGCGTTCGCGGGCATGGCTGTACCTTCACATTTTCTTCTCGTTGGAAATGTTGGTGGTTCGTACTCGTCAATATAATCGATTCTCATAGCTTTGTCGTAGATAAATTTCTGATCCTCGTGTACCCATATATTCGCTATTTTCATCGATATTTCCTACTCATAAGTATCATTAGGCTAACACAAAAAGCGAGAGAAGATTTTAAAAGAGATTGACGCAAACTCTGTTTACGAAAAAGCAGGGGGAAAGGGAGACAGCACGGAGTTAATCCCTTAGCGGTTGTAAAAAGGAAATTACTAACCTTTATGACTTTTACAAAACGAGTTGTGTGGTTTATTTTTAGATATTCCTATTAAAGAAGGATTTATTTCTATGATATCCACCAATGTTGCCATGTAATTAAAAAGGGCGAACTGAACACTGATCACCTTCTTAAAGGGACTCGAGATTCGGTTAAAGATCCCTAAACTATAGTCGTCACAGTGATATAAACAAGAAAATAATGAACATGGTCACGATGACATCATCCTTCCTGTATTATGGTCATGATGGCGGCTGTAGTTCCGGATCAGAATAATACAGAGAGCAACGTATAGCGGACCCAGAGGTGAGTACCTCTAATAGTTTCACGATTTCCCTAACTGGGCACCAAAATCCGCCCACCCCCACCCCACCCCCCAGCAAGGCTCCATCAATTATGATGCATTTGACGTGGCAAAGTAACAAAGTATCATCTTTGAACATGAATATTGGGGATAGGCGATTTGTGCTTGATGCCTAACAATAAAGCTACCATGTTCTAGAATGCAATTTTCTTTTTAAGTTAATGATTATCAATTTCCGCACAATGTTTTGTACTATAGCCTTGACTTAGCTTGCTTAAGAATCCCCATCTTCGTATGTAGATATCCATTTATCTCCCCCTCTTTCCCTTTCCCTATTTCATATCTCCTTTCTTCTCTCCTATCTCTTCCTCTCTCTCTCTCTCTCTTGCTCTTTTGTCTTCCATAATTATCTTCAAAAAAATTAGTTTCTCCTCTACCCATCCTCGACTCTCCATCTCCCTGATGTTTCTGCATCTCTTCAGCCATCGGCCCGAATTATTCATATTCTTAAAGGTGATACTCAAGTACCTGTCAAGGACAAGGATTTTGTGGAGCCGTACTTTTCTTGGGGCATCTATTTGGTGATCGAATCGATAATTACTTTTCACCATTTTGATTTAAAAATTAGGGGGAGGAAAGATAACAAATATGATTGTTCTTCTGGAATGTTTCCTGCTTTAATCAAGCTTTCTCTTCTGGGGAATACAAATATTCTATCATTTCAGGATTTATCTCAAGAAAAGAGCATTAGTTTAATATCTTTGACCAAAATCTATGTGAGTTTCAGAATGAGTGAAATAGTCACAGCACTGGACCTTTATCGGTTAAGGACAACTTCTTTCTGAAAATCAACACTGATTTCTCGAAATTTTTTCGAAAGGTTGTTTTCTATCCCCGTAGTTGTATATCACTAGACTAGCATGAACGAAATCATAATTTACGCCCTTCGAATATTTGTGAATAACCTTTAACAGCTGAAGTGTAAGAAATTTGATTCTCGTTTCCCCCGAAGATATTTCACGGAACGGATTTCTGCATGAAATATGCATTGCAAAAGAGAAGAGCACCTTCTGGATTTTTCACAAATCTCTATCGGAATCGATGCTATTTTTATGATAGTGAAGCATTTTGTGATGAAAGTGATCATTACAGTTTTCTATGCAAAACAAAGCTTTCGTTTATGTGCCTTATAAATGCATTTGTTTGTTACTACTATTTTTAACGAAGATTGTATTATTATACTATATAAATAGAGAGAGAGAGGGAGAGAGAGAGATGACATTGGCCATGTGAATTTTGAAATGTGGTCATTTTGTCTTTTTAGTGTGCTCATTCATGCATGACTTAACGTATACCCTTCTGATTTGTGCGTGTGTGCGTGCGTGTGTGTGGTATAAGAAAAAGAAATTTTACATGTTTTGTTAATTCTATGTTGATGAAATCAATTAAAACATTTGGGGAAAAAGTGTGTGTGGGTGTGTGTGTATTCATTCCTAAAACATCTGTTGTATTAGCTCTGAAATGTGTTCAAAATTAAATTTTGATGGGATGGAAAATGTGATTTCCAAAGGAATGTAATTAGAACGACATTGATATAATTGAACTGCTTCCCTCTAGGACACTGGAGACTTGCAATTGTTTCCTTTAGCAATTGGACTCAGTAAAATTGTGTAATTTACATATATGTGTGTCTCAACCTGGGTAGACTCCTTCAATCAATTAATTTCACATGCGAAATTTGCATCGTCTGTTAGAAAAATATGTCGACAAAAGAATGAATCCTTCGGAATAATCAAGTGTAACTTTTCTTGATAAGCATGAGTGTCCTGTTTATGCTATAGTGATATAGTGAATGGCGAAACGGAGGAGGATAAGAGAGAGAGAAGAAGGTTCTAAGAGGGGAGGAAAGAGAAAAGAAAGGAAGGATCTAATATAGAATATCGAGGCATTTATAAGGCAGTATGTCAATATCGAAAGCTACTGAAGCGTGAGGGTTCTTACGCATGGGAAGCTTCCAGGTGATGTCTGTCACTTACACATGTGTGAGAAAAAAACCCAGCAAACCAACTTTATTGAACGCTGCTGAAGCAGATACCACTGTCAGCCTAGCCACTGTTGATCATTCAATGCTAACATTTGCATTCAGTCTACTATTGTAATAGATTAATCGATGGACAAATTATTTCTGATAATTATAATGAGGTGCTTAATATTTTTCATCATTATTATGCCGATTATTTAATCTAGATTTATATTGCAAGATCCATTTGATTACAATAATGATGATAATAATATGTATTTCGTATATAGCGCTTTACCAGTTACAATGTAACCGACCAAATTGCTTACATCATTATTACCCCGGTCACTGGAATCAATTTGCGATTCTGCACATTACAGAGCACATTATCCACTCCTCTTGGGAGCATTCCAGCATTCTTTTTTACTTTGCTTATAGATTTTAATCGTTATAACACAATCACAAAGTATACACAACTTACATGCTTTCTCTCTATATATTTTCAACTACAGGGATTACTTTTGCTTGATTAAATACACTTTTGGAGGGAAGTCTTCAAAACTACGAATTATATGGTGGGTAAAATCGTAACACGTGCAGGAAGTCATTTTGCTTCTCACTTATTTGGATAGTTTTTTGATAGTATTATTATATGACGAACAGTGCATATATAGACACACCTGGGAATGACGAAGAAATGTGTGAGTTTATCATGCTCGGTAAAGCTATATACTACTTGTTCTCAGGAGTTATTTTTTTAACTGAAATGATTATATCAATATATAATTCCCCAGGTACAATTCTCTCCCTATCAGGCTTTTCAACCTCTTCATCTCTCTCTCTCTCTCTCTCTCTGTTTATCTTTCTCTCTTATACACACACACGTTTATATACCCACACGCTCCCGCATTTATACACCCACATGCCCACGCCCACACACAGTGGAACAGGGAAGGGCTCCAGGGAAGATCTCCCTAGGAACGGTGCTTCACTTCATCATAGGTACAGAATTTTCATGGGAAAATGTCTGGAATTATTAATTACATAGTCCTGTCATCATTAAGTCTAGAACTTACAACAACAACTGCACCACCTGTAAACATGAATTTTTTTTAAAATCTAAACCCTGATGATCAGGTGAAGGCATGTCTGGACAACATCCTAAAGGAGATTTAGAGCCATTGGGTCATTTGGACACCAGGTATTTGCCGGATATCCCAGTAGAGAGCTCCAGAAGTCTTGTGACAGTGTAAATAAAGTTGTCATGACAACAAATGGATTCATACTGATCGACAAAGTCCATAAATCACTGACCAGGGGTGTGAATAATTTTGAACATCATCAAATTTGGATAACTCACCTTTTCTATCGTTATGCAAATGAGGTGAAACCAGAAACGTCATCCATTCGTAGATGATAACTAAATGTCTTTAAGTTAATTTTCAGGGAAAATGAAAAAAAACATGCAATTTTCCAATGTCTTTACCAATAATTTTGAATACAAAACTATATTCAGCAGAGGTAAAAATGGAGAGAGGGAAGGGAACGAGAACAAAGAATAGAGAGAGAGGGGGGAAGAGAGAAGTAGAGAGAGGGGAAGTATATGTATTATGCAGAATGAGAGAAATAGATAGAAATTGGAGAATACATGATCGATATCAACTTGCTGATAATGATCTAAGTAAAGTGCACTTGGCAATGGGGGCGGACAAGGCTAAAATTGAAGTTGGCAAACAATGGCGATGTGTACAGAGTGTATTGACGAAATGCCACCAGAGGCGAGGAACCATGATAGAGAAAGAGAAAAGGGAGGCAATCAGAGAACGACAAGCGTTAACAAGATGTAGAAATGAAAAAAAAACGACCATGATCAGATATTATTGAAACCGGAGTGAAAAGGAAAGAGAGATAGAGAGAGAGAGAGAGAGAGAAGGAGAGAGGATAGATGGAGAAAAGGGATAAAGAGAAATGGTAGCTGGAAGAAAGAAAGAGAAAGGAAATGGGCAGAAGTAGAACGACACGCGTTTATACGATACAGAGACATAAAAAACACGACCTTGAACAGATATTAAGGAAAGAGAGAGAAAGGGAAAGAGAGATAGAGAGAGAGAGAGAGAGAAGGAGAGGGCATAAACAGAGAGAAAGGATGGGGAGAAATGATAGAGAGAAAGAGAAAGGAAAGGGCAGAAGAAGAACGCCAAGCGTTAATACGATGCAGAGATTTAAAAACGACCGTTGAGAGATATTAAGGAAACCAAAGTGAAAGGACAACACAGTGAGATAGAAAATACAAGAGAAGGGTAGAAAGAAAGGGAAAGAGAGAGAGAGAGAGAGCGAGAGGGAGAGGGGCAGAGAGAAAGGTTAGAGAGAAAAATACTGAGAAAAAAGAGAAAGATATAGCCTTTCGATGCTTAAAGGAGAATTAACCCCCGAGTACAAATTTACTTATATTGAAAGGTGTAATATATTCCTACTTATTGGCCTAAATCATTTTCTAATAAGATATCAGAAAAGGGTATAAATAAAGATATTCCAACACCCGGTATCGTCTCCTACTCATTTACATGGGGGCTGCCATTTTCTTGCTGATTTGGATTTGTACATGAACCATTGAGAAATGTTCCGGTCAGGAAGATATTTTGCATCCAAGACCTAAATTGATTTTCTTCATTACCTAAAATCCCATATGTGACGAAAAATATAAAGTGGGTGTTTACATGATTTATAAAAATTAAATCTTTATAATGATACTTTTAAATTGTCTGGTTTTGCTTAACAAAAATCTATTTTCTTGGGTTTGCCAAACAGAGCAGAACATAATATATGCAGCATGCATTCTGACTTTTCAAGTCCCATTATCCGAAAGCAGGTGAATGCATAGTTTGCCGCTATAGATGCTCAGGGAAGAAGCATCCATAAAATTTGAATTAATTTGCTCCGTCCATTGCGTCACAGTATCTAGAAAATAGATTTATATTAAGCGAATATCGATTTTCAACAGAAATATATAAGGAAATCTTCAGTTTAAAAATAAATTGACATATCTATTCTATATTTTTAATCTCAAATGGGTTTTTAATTTTGAAAAAGGCAATTGGGCATTTGGATTAAGAAAATCTTCTTGTACACATAAAAAAAATGGCAGCCCCCATGTATTGCTAGCAGACGATACATATTGCTAGCAGATGATAAATTTTGCTCAGAAAATCTTGATTCGTATCGATCTCGTATATTTTGACGCGAAGCCATATAGTCTTTAAACAAGTAGGAATAACTAACACCTTTGAACACTATCGTCTTTATTGTTTGAGGTTAATTCTCCTTTAAAGTAAAAGCAAATATTTTGTTGGTACACGTTTTATTCGTCGAAATCGTGCAGATTACTTTTTCATAGATATCAAACCATACAGAGTTGAACGATATCATCATCTTCATGGGATAAGAATATATTCATCGAATGCTAAAAAAGAAATCTCATTTTAATTCAATAATGTTGATTTTTTTTCACTCTGTTTGATAGCTACCGTTACCTATAAACATTATTCTTTCTTTTCAGCGCCGTGGTCCAAACTTTACAAAGTTTCTTTATCTAATTAAGCTGAAACCGGTAGAAATGGCAATGTGAGACGGAGGACAATGTGAAGAGTTGTGGCCTTGTGGGAGTCCGAAATACACCCCCTCCTGCGATAAACAATTCAGGTCGGTTCGCAAGACATAATTTTTCTCTCAAAAGAATAGTGCCTTCTGCGAATCAGAAACCGGGCCAATGGCTGAGCCCAAAGTTATATCCAGAAGCCTGACCACTGGAGAACGCAATCAGAAACGATTCCTTAGCTTGGTTATATGCTCATGTGTATAAGGGGGAGACTATACGTTTAAAACAAAATGCCCTCCTCCGGGCACAGATTTACCTCAATGCACGTGAAAGTGGGAATGGCATTGCTGAATGGGGGTATCGTATTCCGCTGAGATGACGTCATGGGTACGAAATTGGATGTTGAGCATACAGACGGAGAAATGGTGGGGGAGACGCACAGAGACATAGAGATAGAAAGACATATGGATACAGGAAGAGGAAGTTGAAACGATATAGAGTGAATGGTTCACAGGCTTTGTGATAGCATCTTGATTTAATTAAACACATCATTAATAAGAAGAATGGAACTTGAAATATGTATTATAAATATCTATAGTTTCTATGTATATAATTCTTCCAAATTTGCGAAGATAAGCTGATGGGTTTATTTTTTAAAATAACCTTTACAACATTAACGGGTACCGTTAATGGATTTTCTGCACAGGTAGAGAAATGGGGTCTGGGGGCGTTTCATAAAGCTGTTCGTAAATTTACGCATGAATTTAAGAACGACTTGAATATGAAGTGCCAGATAGGATGCCCAAAGTTTTTCCTGATGTTTTAACAAAGTGTGACTCTATTTCCAATAACCTCAATTTAAAAATGGCAACAAATATCCTTTGCATTAAAAAATGTTTGTTATAATAAGAATGTCATTCTACATTTGCACAGTTCAACTTTGGTTGATGCAGTTAAAAACGATTGAGCATCCCATTTGGCTTGTCATATATAAGTCATTCGTAAAGTCGTGGGTAACTTTACGAACAGCTTTATGAAACACCCCCAGATCACAAAAACATAATGTTCTTAGAACGACAGGACATTAAAAAGGAGAAGGTGTTTCTAATGTTCCTACTCTCATTACGGCTTCCGATAGAGCTTACTAATGGGAACTTTAATAGGGTTTTTCCCAACCAATTCTATGTGCTCGTGGGTGTCTGTTTTTTCCGAGCTACAGGTTTTAAATGGCGGTATCAATGTTCCATTGAGAGGGTGAAAGATCAACTGAAATCTAGACCAAGATTCTCTTAGGCTCGATACAGGGTATCAAGAATAACATATTACATGTCACGGATGACTTTCAAATCTGGGCTACTCGGATGATCGGCTCAATTCTGAATTGGATTACGAAGCGCGGAATCTAATCGTCTTGTGGGAGATAATGCCTGTATGTCAAAGTATATTGGATGCGCTTTCGATTATTGCGCGTATTAAAACCGGTTTCAGTCATACCTAAAGCATACGTGTCAACACTTTCTGGAAAATGACAGAGATCAGATCCGCGATATGTTTACTACCAAAGGAACAGAGAGGTTCAATCTAGTAGCGTATCAAGAAATGTATAAACAGGGGGGTGTAATGTTCCTACGCTATCTGGGGGCAAGATCCTCCAGAAAACTGGAAATATTTCAACCATTTTATAAAGTGAGGCATCCGCTGTTAAAAGTATTACTAAAATTATATTATTCCTTTTATGGGCCTGTCATTGAATAGGGGCGTGTGACTGCTCCATCAGAGGGTGGATACGCCACTGGCAGTGACGGTGGAATCGTGACTAGAATTGACCTGCGTTCCAATTTCAGGACGTTTTCACTGAAAGTTCAACCCATAAGTCATAAACAAGAATTATGTCACATGGCTACGAAGAGAGGTTTTAGATATCGGGCTGGCTGAATGAAATGAAATAGCCTTAAATAACAATTGTATCATTAAACGTCGGCCATTAAAGATAATAACTTCATGCAAAGACATAACCGATTCTTAATAACGCTATGTCATAGGAGACTCTGAATATTATTCCTCAGTGGCCTATCAAGATATTGATAAACGGGGAGGAGGCGAAACCTGCATTGGATGCGGTAGGAAAGTCTGCAAAGAGGCGTTAAAATGAATAGTCTACATGCATGGTATTACCCCATGAAGGCCAAATGCTACTTAAAATGCATATATCATTTAGGGGCACAACCGCACCGCCCACACCTTTTGAACCCAATCAGCACACTCCTCTTATATGCCCTTTCAGCCTTTCGAGCCAAAGGCCACCATTCTTCCTTGATTGCTTGCCACATGTTTATTGAGTATTAAAATCAGCACCCCAAAATGTGATATTTTCAAATTCATGCCCCTCCTCCTTTAAAAAAAATCGTGGATTTGCCCCGCATGTACCTATCACGTCTCTCAAAAAAAATAAAAATACAGTGTCCGGATTGACGTCATTTTGAGAGTGATTTAGCTCACATTCCTGCAATTCACCGTCATTCCCCCGATAATACCTGCTTCATCCTACATTATGGTCAGTTTACAATATTGCATTTTCCATAGCAATAAATCTTTTATTAAATGAATGTTTGATTGTTATGGTACGTGGAAAATCCATTTGCGTCGCCATTGCCATATTGCCGCTATTTTGGTCACTCGGAGGGAGATGATGGTTATTTCTATTGAACAATTTCCGTCATCTTCTGTTTTCTCCACCTTTTTGCATTAAAAGGAGAAGGAAATCGCTTTCGTCTGTGAAAAAAAGGAAATAATATCCTTCTATTTACAGTCTGCAATGCATAAATGATATATAAAAAAACGAGATTTAATCGTGTACATGTATACGATAAGACTACTTCGTTATAGTTTTAATGTAAGTATTATTTTTAAAGAAATATTATTACTATGATAGTATACAGTGGTCTTTCATTCAAGAACTTTCATTCTCTCTTTAACCGTATATGTACTCTAATCATTACCTCGAGATATTGAAAAGTCTCTTTTTGTGCAGTACCCAGTAGACCTCTTACACAAGAATTGTACTGCTCGTAATACTACTTGGTCGTTCAATTATTCATTATTTTTAGTTGTAAACAGGATTTTTTTCTCCATCCACCGCGGCTCGGATCAAATTTATCCAAATGTTACCTTTGCGAATAATCTCTTCCAATGCAATATCATGTAGCCTTCTCCTTTGTTACACAAAATGATTATGAGATTGGGGTTATGCATTTGCTGCTTCGAGACGGGAAATGAAATTCATGGATTTTGATGGTTGGGGTTTTCATCCTCTTATCAACTGTGCCTTTTTTGGGGAAATATAAATATCACTGCCTTTTTTTCTCCTTAAGAAATGGCCACTGTATCTTATACTTTTGTATTTGATAGAAAGTGTAGTATTGGAGCTACTAATTATATATTACAATGTGAACTATGAGGAATTTGTGTAACTTTTAGCAAAACTAGGATCCCTAAATATAGAGAAGGTAGTAATATTTAAAGAAATACATTTATATATGTCTATGCAGTTACTTTTGGTAGCATTTCAATTAACAGTGTTTAATAAATGTAGCATCAATGGCATCAACACTCTTGGAATACCAACGTTACTTCGTATCGTGTCTAACTTCGAGAGATTCTCTCGAAAGACATTTTTACGATAATCTATAAATTCATTTCACGTCATAATAAAAAAATAAGTAACTGATTCATAATATCTATGTATCTCAATGATATCTATGCAGTGTATTTTGTTTTCAGGGTAGGGTGTTGTTATATTTCATATATTTTCGTTATTTATAGATCCTACTTACAGTCATGCCATATATTTTTGTTAATGTTTAAGGGGAAGAGAGATTGTCGCTATCTTCCTCGCATATACTTTAACCTGAACTTATAGAATGAGTGAATTTCTGTGTCATAATTGTAGCCTTTCATCTTCCTACATACCTTTTTATGCGTGTGCCATATCATCCAAAAAATATCATTGTTTAAAGGTCCATGATTTGAGTTATCTAACGATCAGAAAGACGTAAATCTTTGCTATCTCATCATTCAATTGAATTCAGCCCAATTCATGTCGTATTAATTCTATCCAGCGTGTACTTGGTATTAAAATAATTATGCCTTACTTATTTAAGATAACGAATTTTTATGATTTACGATACGTGAAGGAACAACAAAGGTACCAATAATGATATAGAGTCGAATAGAGAATGATCCACATGTTTTGTTTGTTTGTTTGTTTGTTTGTTTGTTTTCAGTGTGTTTCTTCTTATTCTAAGTCATTCATTTAGCTCTCTTTTTATATTCTTAATTCATATATATATATATGTAATTGCGTGTATTAGTTTTAGATTTCCATGCCCTTTACAGTACCTTAACCATGTTACTAAATTGTAAAGGTCGTTCAAGATGTCTATCACAATCATGCACGCAAAATCGGATAATTATTATGATAATAGTTTCTCCCCTAAGCCAACATTTTTATTAACCGGGCGAAATGTTATGTTACGATCTTCGCCCTTACCCGCTATAAAATATAGTGGTGCCTGTTTTGATATTACGTGATCACCTACGTCACCACTTTGATGTTGTGTATGTTATTAAGCATTAACGTTCGGTTTTTGTGACATATGAGCGGTGCAATTGCGGCTTTGAATGTGCGTGTTACTAATGGCGCTATTTTCATATCAAGGTCCTTTCCTTTCCGTTCAGTTTAAAAGGTTATTTCATCTTCATCTGAAAAAAATCGTGCCCCGAGTAGCTTATGCTATCCTCTATTTCTACGGAACATTGTTTCTTTTGAAAGGGCACGACCCTCGCTCCAGAACATCCGATACATCGGCCATTTTCAACTGTACGATCATTATGAATGCCTTATAGGATTTTTTTTCTCTACAAGGATATCTGGCCGTTTACATAAAACTAGCAAAAGCCCAGCAATACAGTTTTAGGCTTCTGCTTTTAACAAAGTTTCAACGCAAAATTGCTAGCAAATAAAAATAACATGTTTCTTGGAAGCGAATGCTTCCTTACACTTACTTTGAAACAAGAAGAAGACCTTCAGCTTCAAGCATTTGCTTGAGTGTTGCCAAAAATTCTCTAACGGCAGCTTGGCTTTACTTGCCTTTTAATTCTCGGAGAAAACAGCCGTTACCTTTTAGCATGTTTAAGTGCTTTTTATTACGTTCCTTTTAAGGTCACTAGATACCAAAAACTTCACTTAGGGAGGAGGATTGAAAACGACTAAATTAATCAACCATGAACCAGTTTGTCCCAAACTCTTCATTCTCCCCACCAGATTGTGTGTAGGGCTGAGAATTTTTGGTTATACACTCGCCACGTCGTACATACCAATATTGCGCAAGCTCCACATATATATTATCGCACTGTCTCGACGTAGATCTAGATAATAGATCTAGATAGATCTTGAGTTAGCGTTGTTTGGCCTTTTACTTTTAAGCAATTGATAGGATTATGTATTCGACAGTGCGAATGAGGAAGGAGGACAAATTGGGAGAATTTTATTGATTAGAGTATACGCATAAATGTTTGCATAAATCAGAACAAGAAAACGTTTGAAGATAATATTTTTCAAACACTTTTTCAAACATGTTTTAGGGGTCGTTATTTTTTTTGTTCGTTATTCGATACAAAATGTCTCTCAGGACATATTGATATGTATATAGAGCGTCTTAATTTAATATGTTGACACGATCGCGTTAACATTTGAGAAGTCAGCTCAATGGCAATTTCAATACCCTGATGGTAAATCCAATAAAAATCATATTCGGAGTACTTTCTAAGTCATTGTGCAATGTTCGCACTTTTCACTATAGGTCAAGGCTATTATTAGGTTGATTTTATTTTCTCAAAAGTCTTCGCAGTCAAGTTGCATGCTTTTTTCATTTACATGATTGCACGTATATAGTACGAAATAAAATGATTTCATATCGCTTAGAACCTATTTTGCAACTCCAGCATCTTCCTCTTCTTTCAGATACCAAGCTCGTTTTCTTAAGTGGACGCAGGGGTGAATGGGGGGGGGGGGCGGTGTCACGATAATAGGTTGTGTTCTGGACACAACCTTTTATTATTATTATTGCTTGTCAGAATTTTGGGGGTTTTTTGGCGGAATTGTTGGGGGAACTGGACCCCTCCCTCCTTTTTCCCTTTTTTCAAATAATGCATCCGCCTCAGGGACGGAGATGCAATCAAAACAGTATGGTAATAGATCCCGAAAATTGGAATACAGACCCAATTCTGATAATTTGGGGGTATCTCCGTTTACCATTTCCCATGCACATAGCACGTAAAATTGATGGAAGAACAGCTCGAGCAGTAACCCTCAGACAAAATCGATCTCCACCCTAGACTTGGTCGTCAATGTCGCTTTCATTCCTGGCAATCGAAATAACCTCATTTCGGTAAAGAGCACGGTGAGTGATTTCGGCGAAAGAAACCGAACACCGTTTAAAGGGCATGGGACTTAATAATAACTCCGGCTTTATATTTAGGACAGCGTCTGAAGTTGTTTTGGCTTTTTAAGACCACATTGGTGTGAACATCAGGCACTGTCATTAAATGCTCTATTTCCCTCAAGCTCTGTTTTGGAGGTCGTTCCGTAAATGGGTTGAGGGGAGTTAAAGGTCTCGCTATAGTTGCCCAGTTCTTAGCTGAAAAGGAAGGTCGATAACTCTATGGATGCACCTCACTTCTCGTTTCCCTTTACTCTCCCGCTCCCCCTCCCCATCCCCCACTCTCTCTCCATCTCTCTCTTTAATTTTTGTCCTCATTCTTTGTCATTTTCTCTTTTGCTCATCAAGTTTATATACTAGGATATCTGGAGGGCATTCTACTTTAAAGTGAAAATGTAAATTTCTTAGAAGTGATTTTTTTTCCTGTCATGTTTGGTGGAATATAAGTTAACCCCCCCCCCCCCCCCCAACAAGAAATGGATCTCATTTGTCTTTGACTTTAGGCCTACATATTGTGTTCATTCAATATTTTCCTTCAATATTTCCATGTCTGTTCTCTTAATCTTGCCCTTAACTTCCAATTTCTTTTTTTGAAGTGTCAATTAATACGGAATTTAGAAATGGACAACTTATTTTGATTTTTTTTTTCATAAATCATTTCTTAATTACGCAGTATGAATATTTGTCAGAAAACATGTTGGCAAGGTGCGAAATTAGCATTGTGCTATATTATCACCAATTTTGATAATTTCGCGAGAAATTCTATACTACTGAATCTCATATGAAACATTATATTTAATTGCTGCTTGTGCACGTATCAAAACCACGTAAGAGATTACTTATCTCTCAAATTTACTCAAACTGCAAACCACAAGAAAAGCCGCGAAATGGTGGTCATGTAAATGCGAAGAACATTTTGTTAGCCTCCCGCTCTCCAAGATATAAGTTATTTTTAGCAATGCCCACAGAATAACATTTTTACATTCACCCTGGAATTGTTTGTCAACTCCTACAAACCAGATCCTACCTTCCTTACCACAAAAACCCCCCACAGAATGAACGGCAGTAATGCAACCAATGTGAAAAACATATTATAGGCATTCCTGAAGCATCGTCAGTTAAGAAAGCTAGGAGTTGTATTTTTAGCCAATTTCATAGAAAAGGGATTGTAATGTATTCGTTTGATTGTCACATTATCTAGTATTCAGTTAGGCATTACATTTTCGGTAATCGTTTTAACTTGGGTTGACGAATCCATAATTTCTTTCGCCCCAATCTCTTTTTGAGTTTCTTACACCCTTGTCCACATATCCCAAGGTTTGTATACTTTAAAAGGAAACTAGATGGGTTGAGAAGTTTCGGTATCACAACATGAACATAATTTGGATCGGAAGCACTCACTTGATATGTAATCGTTTGTTTTTCACGTTATCTAATATTTTATTTTCCCTTTCATTTTACCTTTTTTTTAAACGTTAATGTTTGTAATAATAAGCCAGTTCGGGGTGCAATCTGAGCATGAGCAGATAAAGGTCATCTGTACCAAATTCTAAAACCCACTGACACTAACATTCGATATGTGCTCATGAATGTCATGTAATCATTATTCAATTATGCACTAATGGTGCATTCCATGATATCCAGGTGGAAGTATTCTTTTTAAAGGGGGAAACAAAAGCTATTCATGAGGCACCTCTATCACTCCCAGAGTTATTTTTCTGAAGTGCACATAAAGGGACCCTCCATGTCTAAAATATCTGTGGATATTTGGGGTCATTTGTACAATCTCAGTACCATGCGCTAACCCCGAACTGGCTTGTAATAATTGAAGATGTCTCTGTACTTAGTTTTGTTGTCAATTTTTGTTGATATTCGGCGAGATGAAAACGCCGCAAATATTATATTCTTTTCAAATAGCTTCATCACCTAAAAGAGGAAAAAATATTACACACGTCTCTACATGCGTTATGGTTATAGATAATCTTTAGTTTTCATTTACTGGCGTAATTGCAGTCAAATATGTATGAGAAGATATCAAGTAAAATGATTTTCGAAGCTGTCTATATCCAAGAGATGGATAAGATTACATTGTAACTCGCTTCACAGTGGTGTATCCAGCATATTTATGGACAGGGTAAAGATGGTGTACGTCCCTGCAACTGCCGTCTGGAGGGGGTCCGCTCGCTATTCATAAGGACCGCTATTCATAGAAAAATGCTATTCTTTTAACACGCGTTATGAAGAGCGGTCCTTAAGAATAGTTATGAATAGTTTTCCTTATGAATGGAGGTCCTTATGAATAGCGAGGTAATTTGTCTATGGTTTGCTCCCTATTTAAAAGGAACCGCTATTCATACAAAACCGCTATTCATTTAGTCACGCGTTATGGATAGCGGTCCTTATGAATAAGTGGTCCTTATGAATAGCGGTCCTTATGACTAGCGAGGTTACCCCGTCTGGAGAGGGTCCCTTCCCTGCATGTTTCGCCACTGCATGGCATCGTTGAAATTTACTTTTGAGACAAATTCTAATCTGCAGAAATATTTTGAATATTTATGATATTAGGCCCCTGGTTGGAATGTTATCGTGAATTCATTTATTTGTAAGTCGTAAAATCCCTCATCTTCTTTAGCAAAGTGGTATGGATTAAATTCCTAGGCAGTATCGACAGTATATATATTTTTGGGATATGTTGATATAGCAAGGGGGCACTAGCGTCTGTCGAGGAGGCAAGTTGGATAACCTTCCCCTTGAAATTTTGTCAACTATGAAAACAAATGTAAACTGACTTTCAGTCAGTATATGAAGATTCAATTTCAAGTTCAGTTACCATCAGATTGTTCCGATAAAGCTCATAAGTCACTTTTTACTTCTCGTAATTCTCTCGCTCGGTGGACGTGGAAATGCGACCTCGCAAAACAGTGGGATAGGTATTCAAGCACACCGTCAAAATGACACTAACGGGAAATTGGTGGAAAATATTGACCTAAATTATAATAGAGCAAATTTATGATCTTTATATTATGCCTTGAAATCAAGTGTAATCAAATCAAACATATACCCGAAAAAAGTTAAACAAAGAATAGTTTATGCATGACATAGAAAATGAACCTGTCCAAAACCTTCCATTCAAAACGAAATGAAGCTCAAAATAGGTATTAATTCAATGTTCTGATGCTAATGAATGGAAGTATTATGAAAGTAAAATCAAAATTATAAGGGAAAATCCGGCGCCATATGGCCCCCGTCCCCGACTTAAATTACCACTATAGTCTCGGACGTTTTACCCCCTGAAGCCAAGGTCCAGATATGCCACTGGCCTGGGGGCTCCAAATGCCAAATAAAACGCCATTAAATTGAGTATAAACATGACTTGTTTCATACTCCAGATACGTAATTAAATGCTATTCAAAAAAGAATAGACGTCAGTTTCATAAATATAGCGATACTGATTTTAGAATTGGTCATCATTCGTGAAGCTGCCAGGTATATCAGATGCACATAGATACTATTAGCTAGATGCATAGGGTGTGTGCGGACGTTGGGCAGAGGGTGTGTGTGTGGGGTGGAACTTTTCTATCATGGAAAGACAAAATGCAAGTTTCTTGGATAGGAATTGTTCATGTTCTAATTTTGTTCTTTTTATCTTCCGTCTCTCTCTATATATATGGCTCTATCTCTGTATCTCGCCTTTCCCCTTTCTTTCCCTTTCTCTTTCCATCTTGCTTTTTCTCTCGCTCTAACTCTCTCTCCTTCTCTCTTGCTCTCGCTCGCTCTCTCTCTCTCTCTCTCTTCCATTCTATTTTTTGCCTCGCCTGCGTAGCGCAGCGAGACTATATATAGGCGTCACTATTTCCGTTGTCGTCGGTGTCGTCAACTATCCTGCTGTAACCAAAATAACTTTCTATAGATTGATGTATAATCATCACATTCATACCACCGGTACATCTCTTAAAGGTAATGTACTACATTTTCATCCTAAAATCTGACTTTCCAAGATTGTTGTGTTATGCTGAAGATTACTAAATGTGAGAAGTTATCACCAATCAATTAAGCAAAAAGATTGGTAATTATATGCGTATTTTTAATTATTCTAATAATAATTCTTTTATTCGCGGCCTCGAATTGAATCAGCGAAATTCAAAATTATTTTCGGCCGTTAGCTAACGGCCGAAAATGATTTTGAATTTCGCTGATTCAATTCGAGGCCGCGAATAAAAGAATTATTATTAGAATAATTAAAAATACGCATATAATTACCAATCTTTTTGCTTAATTGATTGGTGATAACTTCTCACATTTAGTAATCTTCAGCATAACACAACAATCTTGGAAAGTCAGATTTTAGGATGAAAATGTAGTACATTACCTTTAAAGGCGCAGGTCAAGTTCGAAAATGAGTCAATTCTGACCAAGGTCAAAGGTCAAAAATAATAACTTTTTTAATGGATTTGAGGTAGAATCACAAAATTTATACCACAAGTCAGGTCAAGTTCGAAAATGAGTTGAATCTGATGAAGGACAAAGGTCATGAGGTCAAATGAACTTTCAATGAAAATCACATCACGTATAATATCTGTTTATATCTTTGAGGAAGGAGCACCAAATTCAAATCACAACTATATCTCTTGAAGGCGCATGTCATGTCTGTAAATGGGTCACTGTTAAAGGTCAAAAGCCCAATGAAATTTTAGTGAAAATCACTTTAGGGCCTACATGTACATGTAATAACTTTTCGTACCTTTGAGGTATGATCACCAGATCCATACCATAGTTACATCCTTTGAAGGCACAGGTCAGGCTCAAAAATAGGTCAAATCTGACATAGGTCAAAGGTCAAAAGGTCAGTAAAGCTACTGAACACATAATGGCTTCTTGTACCTTTAAGGTTGTATCACCAAATTCTTGAAAGTGCATGTTATGGTTGTAAATTTGGTCAAGGACAAAGGTTGTTATATTTTATGGTTTCTTTTTGTTATTTTGTTTTAATGCATTTAATTATTTTTTTTAATAGCAAGGCTGAACCTTCGAGCAACTTGGCACCGTCCATGATATTCACAACCATAATAGCGAGATGCAGGCGAGACCATGCACGCTTGGCGTTTACCTTGTTTAGTCATTTCAGTAGGGAAAGCCCCTGTGCTGCCGGCGCTACTACGTTGTCAGTAGCAATAGCAGCCAAACGAGATTAGCATTTTCAAATTGAAAGTAGGACTATGAAGAAGAGCATCATATTTTGATTTAAGAAACCTCGCGGGATTCAATTATCAAGTGCGAGCTTCAGGCCGCAAGATGACCGATGTTTACTCTCCTCGGCAATCGATAGTCGTCACGTGACTGGGTTAAAACGGGATGGAATGTGTGGTTGACCACCGCAGGTGGCACGCTCAATCGAAAACGAATCTCATTTCTTTTTTAACTTCAGGAATACTTTGTGAAAACATTGAAGGTATTATAAATAAACATCGATGAGATGAGTATGAACAGGGGCTTGCTGATTTGTACATGATTTGATCAGTAAGATTAATGATATCACTGATTAATTTCGTTTAAACAGACGAAATTATTTGTGAAAACATAGAGGTACCTATAAACATTGAGCAGACGAGAGTGGACCAGGGTCGACTCCACGCGTCATTCTATACATCTTTTAATCTGTAAACTTCCTAATACGGTTGGTTAACCTTATGTTACTGAATTATGTCTAAACCGTTACAAAACGATTGTATTATATTATAACAAAATATTCCAAAATCTAATTGAGTGAACAAAATATTTTGCCCCCCCCCCCCCCCCCCCCCCCCCCCCTCACCCCCACCGTCTCGCCGTTCATCATCACGTCAAGTTTGCTTCAACCAATCTCAACGGTTTGGTGGCGGTTTACATGCAGGGTCATGCTTGACTCTGATGAGGGCTTAAGAGAGTTTCAATTAGCCTCTCACTTTCTCTCTCCCCCCCCCCCCTCTCTCTCTCTCTCTCTAATTTTCTCCCTCTCTATCGCTCTTTAAAAAAATTTCATCCTCCTGTTTAGCTCTCTCTCTCTCTTTCTCCCCTTATCAATCCTTCTCTCTATACAATCGTTTTCCCATTTATATCACTTTTCTTATTGTCACACAGTGCTACAAAGACTGAAATGTGAACACTGCAAGTGATTATTTGTTCAGCAATGAAAGTACGTGTGACCCATCTATATATTCCACCCCCCCCCCCCCCCCGCAACAAAAGTAAGCACAAAGGAGTTTAAAACGCTTACATATTTTTTCTGGCAGGGTTTAGGTTTTTCTTGGATTCCATGACCACTAGAGAATATTATTTTTTAGCACTTAATTTCATTTTACGATTAACGAAGGCGAGTTGGCTCAGGGGGTGAAACATCTGCCTGTTGAACCAAAGGTCGAGGGTATGAATCCACCCCGGGCAGATAACTGAACTGTGTTGTGTGTTAACGTGCCCCTCCCTTGTTTCGTAGAAGCAGGCTACGTTACAGTGGAAAACACTTCGTCCCTCGGATAGGACGTTAAATTGAGGCCCCGTGTAGAGGAGAATCATCACCTTTGCACTTTAAAAGGTAATGTTTATTTTTGGTACTCCCTCAAAAAATTTTCGTCAGATTTCTTGGATTTTTGTTGATAAATAGCAAGATACTAGTAATACTAAGATGCTGTGAAGATTTCACATTCTAAAGTTAAATATTAATGAGAGGTATATCTGGCCAGGAATATAAACTCCCAACAACGGCAGCGTGCGCTATACACTATATCGCCTGCATGAGACTATGCTGAACACGTTTCTTTCCAGTTTCCTTTTTGCTTCCAAAAACTGTCCGTGAGCGTTAGGAACCCACTGCACTATTCCAAGAAGAGTAGGGGGGATAACCCGGGTACACCAGGTGTAGTGGTACACCTGCACATCCAAAGCAGTTATATCGGGAGGAGAGACCTGGGGGTTACTGTGATCCTGTTTCCTTTTCCCCTCCCTGGTCAGGTGACGCCAAATACTACTACTACTACTACTACTACTACTACTACTACTTCTTCTACTACTACTACTACTACTACTACTACTACTACTACTACTACTACTTCTTCTTCTACTACTACTACTACTACTACTACTACTACTACTACTACTACTACTACTATTACTACTACTACTACTCCTACTGGTAGTAGTAGTAGTAGTAATAATAATAAATATGATGATGATGATAATAATAATAATAATGATGATGATGATTTTTTCGGCCTCAAAATGAAGGAAGAAAAAGATCACAAATGAATCGGCCATATCCTCCTGTCATGCCTGTTGACCGAATTTTCTGCCATGCTTTATCTTTTAAGTCGCATCTGGATTGCAAGCCTTGGAACAAGATCCTCCCACCCCCGATCTCCCGATCTCGAGATACGATTGCAATGTGAGACCTGATATGACGAAAGGGTGACTTTATTGACAGTTCTTTGTAGTCCTTCTGTGTGTTGATGGATGGTGTTTGTGCTGCTTTAAGGGAGAGCCGGCCGTTATTTACTTCACGTTAATTGAAATGCATATAATTTGTGTTTTCCTTTCACATTGTAAAGGAAAGGGGGAAGGCTTCACTAAATGCCAATTTCAAACACGGAATTCTATATCGAGCCAAAAACAAGTGTCGGCTTTCAACCAGAAAAGGGCTTCAGAGGCTGAAGTGCCGAACCATAGCTTTCAATTAAGCCCGAGTGAAGCTGGCGGCTTGCTAAGGCCTGACGGACGTTTTACAGTACATGCACCTGAACGAACTATTTTATGCCGCCGAAATCCGAGACGAGCAGACTATATGGGCGAAATACTTCATACCAGTGATCTTTTCTATCGATAGCCACTACTCCCGCTCAATCTATCCATCTCTCTGCGACCCTAGCCGGGAGCGGGAAATTAGTGGCATCTTGAAGAGAGACATGTCGTCTGGGGTTTCTTGTCGTGTTGGGATATTGTCTCTCCCACAGTTCTTTGACTATATTTATGACGCTACTCAGAAGAAAGCGGTGCTCGTCAAAGATCTGTATCGGAGCGTACACTTGACTACGGTATCGATACAAGGAGAGCATTTATTCTCCGTCTCAAGATGACAGAGTAAGATACCCGGGAAAAAGATGGTATCACCGCTCGTTTTGTTGAAAAAGAGAACAATTTACTTGGAGTGCCTGCCTGTTGCTCGTAACAGTATCGATGGAGGAGTCATTAGGTATGCAAGAGATTCTCGAGTGGTTCGAAACAGAAGCTTTTCAAACCTCTCCTTTCAGATTTACAAAGATAAGAATAACATGTACGACCATCATTTTAATATATTTTTCAACGTTTAGGAATATGGTGTCACTGCTCAGATGAAAAGGGAACATTTTATATGAAGTGCAAGTCTAGAAATTCCTGAGTGGTTGAAAACAAAAGTTTAAAAAAAAAAGCTTTACGTACCATTCCATTCAGATTCACAAACATGCAATGAGAATAACATGTATGACCGTCATTATAATATACATTTTAAAGTTTTTTACTTTGGTGATGTTTTCTGTGTCAAATATGGGTGTTTCTCATTGAATCATCGAAATTTTAAATTGTAAATTGATATAATATTTGTGATTAGAAAAAAATTGTCCAAGCGGGTAGTTTTTCAGGGGTATTAGTTGTCCAGGGGCTGTGGTAGTTGTCCTATGGGCAGTTGTCCTAGAGTCGCTACATTCATATCTACTAAAGATAAGTGGTAACGCTTCAGAAAATTGCATTTTGTATTCCCAAGCCACGCCCTATAGTTCTACTGCATTTCCTTCTTCTGTTTTCTTCCCTTCCTCTCCCTCCTTTCTCTCCTGCTCTCTGTCTCTCTCTCTCTCTATCTAATCTATCTATTGTCTTGTCTCTTTTCCTCCAGCCTTCTACCACAGTGTCCCTTTCTTTCTCGCTGTTCCCCTGTCATTTCCCTTTTCAGTCTCTCTCTCTCTCTCTCGCTCTCTCTCTCTCTCGCTCTATCTCTATATCGTTTTCTGTATCTCTCTTCTCTCTACTGGTCTCTATTTCCTACTTTCCATATTCTGTTCCCTGTCTCCACTTATTGTATTGTTCTTCTATGTCTGTCACTGTTTGCGCTTCTCTCACTGTTTCTATCGAAGTCACCAGCCAACCAGTGTTATTATTTTTCTTTGGGGGTACAAGTTTGTACTACATGGAATAAAAGCAATATCGTCGATGGCATTAGGGAACGCCATTGCAAACAAAAGGAAAAGAAAAACGAAAATAGGAATCCATTATTCGTCTGGCGAGTGCTAGAAATAGAAGGGCGTTAAGTCAACTCATATCTAGTAATGGAGACTTGACGACCCTGAGAAGTTATGAGAATGGCTCTTCACCTTCCCGTGTCCTTATCTCAACAATGGCTTCCAACCCAATCGTCTTGATTTTCACCTGCCAATCCATTCAACGATATTTCCCCTTTCAAGTCAATCACTTTCATGAAACAAACCGAGTCTTACCACTGTTTACTTAATCAGTGAAGGAGCAGCACGCCTGTTTGCTTTTCCTGCAGTTATTTTGATGTAGTCTGGCACGACGAAACATATCGACAGAAATGTCATTTGCTAATGAATGTTGCTTTCACTCATTCCTTCACTGTGTTCATCCTGCACAAGATCCCTTAAAAATGATTTTTTGTTTGTTTGTTTGATTCCCCTCGAGTTCTGAGATTCGCTTAATCTTTCACCAAAGAGAGAACGTGTGAAATTGCACGCAATCAGTTGTTAGTAGTAAATGTTTGAGTTTTAAACCTTTCACCGAGGAATGGGGAGGATTATTTGTATTGTGTTCTCTGAATACGTCAATCACGAAAGCAGCGGTAACTCCAGAGAGAGGGGGTTTAAGCAGCGAGCATATTCTTCTATTTGGGGGGCACACTCACAGAGTATGAACGTCATTTTTGCCGGTCCCCCGCTTTTTCAAAATTCTGGATTTGCAAGTGTGATAATTATGTTTGAGATCAGAAACACCGAGGTATAATGGATCGGTGTGTAAGATACCAGTAAATAGATGATGATGATGATGACGATAATGATACAGAAAGCGATGGAAATATAGATACAGAGAGATGGGGTACAGCGAGAGACAGAGAGAGAGAGAGAAAGAGAGAGATATTCTAAAGTAAAACAGAAGAAGAAACACAGACTCAAAAAAGGGAGAGAGAGAGAAAGAAACTGAGAACAAGAAATACACAGCTTCTGCAACAGACAAACTAAGTAAAGCAGGTGAAGATTTCGACTCCAGATTGAAAATGGCGGAAAGCTATCTAATCAATATACATGACTATTTCAACATGAATCATAAGAAATCGAAATTAACCCAATCTATATTCGTTCGCGCTATAATTCGTTGCATGCATGTTTTTCAGAGTATCATGGACTTACTTCCACAAGACTCAACCAAGAAGATATTGTTTGCAGCTAAGTATAACACTGAGAAAAAAAACACCCTGAATATAGACATTTCAATTTCGAATGTTTAATCATCATTATCGGCCTTATGCCAAAGGGCCTTATCACTGTATAACGTCAGTGGCGTTAAGGCCCTTTTGGCATAAAGGCCGTCGATTGTATGGTCATCATCATCATCAGATAAAGTTGAGTTCTGGTCATGTGATTAAATTGTGAAAGAAACAAAGCAATTTGGAAATGTTGATCGCGTCTACATAAGAATTTTGATTACTGTGGGGTTTTGGAATCATCAAAATGATAAGGAATTGACCAAATCACGCTAAAAAACATATGCACTGCACACAGAGTATATGGGACTCCACACACATGTGGCTTGAATGTTCGGCCCGAACACTTCAGCTATTTCTCTTCATATTTCGAATATGAGGACATTTGAAGAGCAATCCTTATCAGGGGACATTTCTACTATGATAATCTTCCAAACTGACACAAAAGAAGAATGAGAAACCCACAAATAACTTTCCGCCTTTCCCGAGAACCTTCTTTTTAACGTTATATTTGAGAGTTCTCTGCGGCAAGTACGCATTATTGTCATTATAGTTTTTATTTTATCCTCTCAGACAGCTTTCTCTGTGTAACAATGGTAATTACTCAGTAATAGATCCTTCATTTAATTAAATAAAAAGCATAAAAAAGGTAATATCAAGAAGGAATGAAAGACAAAAGGCACAACACCAGCAAGGACTTATGGCTTATCTTCCCCCCCAAAAAAAAAAATAAAAAATAAATAAATAAATAAATAAATAAATAAATAAAAATGAAAGAGTTCATTCCTCCTTTTCTGTTTCATTGGTACACATGTCTCAACAGCAAGTTGCATGAATTCACCACGCAACAATCACAAGTCTCCAAAATTCATCCTCATTTTATTTTCGTCCAAAATTTGACCCGCCACACTCTCAATATTTGACTAGCCGTAGGCTGGGTGTTAATCCAAATACTCCTGAGGGAGTGGGTCAAAGCATGTGTGTGTTGGGTGCGTGTTCGGTTAGGTGTGTGTGCGTCTCTCTGTGTGAAATGACATTCAATACCACCCGCAGCTTACGGTGGCGCCTTCGCGATATGTGAGTCGAATTTTGGTGAGTCCATATCAGAGCATCACTGAAATAAATGTACATGTATTACCAATAACTATATATTTTTATATATCATAATGATTTAAGTAACTTTAGTGGATAAACATACTAATTCATTTAATTTATTCCTTTCAACAAAGCTAGGAATCATCTTCTACAGATAGAATTTGACCCGAGAACAAAAGTTTTATCATCTTGAAACGCGTTTCTTACCTGATCGACACACAAACATTAATGGCCCTTTGTTTGTTTGTATATATATATATGTGTGTGTGTGTGTTGGTGTGTGTGTAGACACTTTTTAAACAAATTTTTTTTTTAGCACTAAGGCGAATTGAGCAAGCGGGAGAAAGAAATCGAAAGTTTGCCTCTCAAAGAGTACTATAATGTTAATTTTGAATGATTTCTGCCTATTTTGTAATTGTTTGTTTTATTAAGGAATACGAAAGTATTTTACTGATGTAATCGGGCCTTGCTATTTGTACTGTCCATGCGAATATTTTATCCTGATTCAGAATTAGGAAAAATGGTAAGAAAGTATCGTGGTTCATCCAGGAGGAAGTGTCAGATGAAAGCACTCCAAAACACAATCCATGCTAGCGGTAGAGTACATGACTGTGTTGACGTATCCAGGAAGCTTATACAAACAAGGATATCCTTTAAATAAAGGCAGGAAAATAGGGGTTGGATTACGGGAATAGAACAACAACATTGGAATCTAACACTTGTTTACGTTTCGATTCGACAGAATTGCAAGAAGTTGCATGATGGGCGATAAATACTTGACAAGGGCAAGCCTACAGCTTTTCTCATCTTCTTGAAAGTATCACAGTGTTTGAGTCCTTTAAAATTCAAAAGTTGGATTTCGCTCGTTGCCATGCTGAGACCTTGATAATGTTTAGTTGAAATCTAAAATGATCTATCTTGACATTTTGACGAACCACCTGAAGATCGCAAATACGTGAATTCAATATTGCATGCATACTCCATCTCAATGAGTTGCCCCAATATTCGCCTTGGGTCTCCCTGGCTTGCATTCCTAATGATGCATCTCTCCATTTCTCCCTTTTACCCCTCTCTATAGCTCAATCTTTATCTATGATCTCTTTTCTCTCGATCTCTCTCTCCATCTATCTCTGTCATGGAGTATCTGTCTCTCTGCATGTCTCTCTTGATATCTCTTTATTTCTCTCTCGCTCTCTCTCTCTCTTCATCTATCTCTGTCATGAGTATCTGTCTCGCTGTCTCTCTTAATCTCTCTCTCTCTCTCTCTCTCTTTCTCCATGTATGCATTTCTATCTGTCTCTATTTCTCTGTCCCTTTATATATCTTTGACCCCCCCTGTCTGTCTGTCTGTCTCTCTCTCTTTCTCTCTTTTCTATTCTCTCTCTCTCTCTCTCTCTTTCTAATGCTCTCTCTAAATCACTCTCTCCCCATCCATCTCACTTTCTCCGCTAATCTTGATTTGTGTCCATCACCTTCGATACATCTATACTGTTCATTGTTTCGCTTAAACGTATTATTAAAGAATTGCACACATTGGCTAATCCTACTTACCATTTCAAGCAATGTTATTCATTCTGTTAACCTTTGTCATACATTAAAACATAATCCTTTCTAAAAGTTTGATGTTTGACATTTGCGTTGATTTTTTCCCCCTCATTTTTCTCCTTTTATTCTTTTATTTTCTTTCTTCGACTTCTTATGAAATTCATTTTCCGAACCTTTTGTTGGACGAAATCGTAAGAAGGCAGTGCAAATAATTATATTGAACCGCAATTGCAGTATATTTTGCGCACGAAATCCGAATTACAGATGGAAAAAAAAATCTTATAATATCCACATTGCCTGTGGCATATCGTAAGTAAGTATTCATCGAGTGCTTAAGCAAAGTGATTTTTCATCTTTTTTTAAAGTAAAATGATTTGCGAAAGAGCAAAATCCTCAAATCCCGCTTACGACTATCAAACACAGCCTATTAAGATGTCACAGTGTCTGTACCAGTGGCATGTCCATAAATTAATGAAAGGAGGTGTGCATCCTCCTCAGACGGACTCGAGGTACGAAATGTATCTGGGCAGCCCCGCGTTCTTTAAACTTAGTGCAAAATGTATTTATAATTTCTTTGGTCTTAAAACGGGGGGGGGGGGGGTCCGCTGGCTCCACTGCGTGTGTGCTTACCGTGTGTTGTTTCTGTCTTTTTTATATAAAGATATAGTTTGGGGGTTGTTTTGTTTTTGTTTTTGTTTTTTTCTTCTTCTTTGGTTCTTTTTAGCATTGAAGCGAGAAATAGAACATTCTTCAAACTCCGTAAGACAGCCATAAGGAACATTGAAAGTGTTTGCACAGTCAGCAGAGGTCATAATTATGTGATGTTTGAAAATATGTTTGGGATTTTATCTCAAACGTAGAGCAACATTCACAAATCATGCTCACGAATGTATCTCACTTTGACTATTTTTTTTATGATCTTAGAGCAGGTATTGTAGTTTAAGCGCACGAGAAACAAAACCTTCAGAACCCCGCTTATAACAGTGAAACATAGCCTGCAACGGTTTCGAACTGTCACTAAAATGTTTCTTTCATTTAGAGAATGTTTTGGGCGTTTCAGCTCGCATGGAGAGCAACATTCTCAAATCTCGCTTGCGATAAGCAAACATAACCTTTGGACAGAAGGTGTCACACTTAGACTGATATTTTTTCATGATATTACAGCATGTTTTGTATATCAAGCGCATAAGAACATATTCTTCATAATACCGCTTATAACAACGAAGCATAACCTTCAAATGTTTCGAACTGTCACTAATATGTTTCTTTCATTTAGAGAATGTTTGGGGGTTTCAGCTCGAATGGAGAGCAACATTCTCCAATTACGCTAGCGACAATTCAACATAACCTTTGGAGGTATCACATTTTCTTTCGCCATGTTGAACACGTCGGAATGTTTATTTTAGCAAGCTGTGTTAATCTTCCCGCCGAAAGAGGCTCTCTTCAAAACAGATAAAATTCGTGCCTCGCTGCACGCTAATGTTAACAGAAACAAACTCTCTAACGCCAGATTCATCACCCGTGGAAGAAAGTGAACGATTTGTGATACGCTTTGTCATGTCTTCTCTCAATGCTTTGAGCTGAAGTGACTGTGAGCTTACTTGTTCACCATCTTCGTTGTGTCACAATGTATATCAAACTCGCTTTCAGGGACACAGTTATGTAAAACCATTGCTGATGGTTAACATTTAATACATTTTACATCTTCTAGAGAAAAAAATATAAGTTAAAATAATTATACAAAGTTTGTAATTAGATAGTGATTCGATTAAGTTAAATGTACCAAAAGAAAAGACAGGAGCCAGAAAACGAAAAAAAATATAATAATAATTTAGAATAGTTGTATCTCAAGTTGTGATTTTAAAGTTAAATTCATCCCTCAAAAAAGTATAGGTCTACATTTTCAGAATGATTCAGATCTATAAAAATGCATGTGTAGAAATGCCCCTAAAAACGGAAATCCCATACCGAGTGTATCCTTAAGGGGAGCAAAAGAGACGCTGCTTATTATTGTTGCCAAGTATTATCAATACAATTCTTATTGAGACCTATCTCACAATTCTTTGTCCGGTGACTGTCGTCTAAGTTTTTTGCATTTGAAGGGACTTGAGAGAAACCTTGATTGGTGAATAATTGTCGAAGGACGCCTGTTCCTTTTCATCTGCTCAATCTCGCTTGAAGACGGAATAGGTGTAAATATATCGATTGGAAACACATTGTGGAATATAGACGATCGATTGCGCTTCTCACTCTCTTTACTCTCTCTCTCTCTCTCTCCCTCTCGTTTATTCTCTTTCTCTCTCACTCCCTCGCTCCCTCTTCTCCTATCGCTCTCTCTCTCTCCCTATCTCTCTCTTTCTCTTTCTTTCTCTCTCTCTCTCTCTAACTTCCTCTATGCCTCTCTTCTTGTGCGCTCTCTTTCTCTCTCTTCCACTCTTACTACTTCCATTTCTCTCTCTTCCCTCCTCTCCCTCCCTCCCCCTCTCTTTCTCTCTCTCTCCCTTTCTCCCTCTTTCTCACCCTCCTTTTCATTTCTCTCTTCCTCTCACTTGCTTTCTTTCCCCTCTGTCTCACGCCCTCTTGCTCTCTCCTTCATATTTTCATCGTCTTCTTCCTTAATCATATTAGCTTTTGGGAGGAATCTTCTGTATATACATGTATCTCTTCTTTTTGAAACAATTTTTGATCATTCACGGGAGCTGGGAAATTTTTCATTTCATTTCATTTTCATTTATTTTCTCATGTTACATTTACATTTCAAAAATAAATACATACATGAATAACATAGAGATGAATGGTCAATATAATGTAGTCATTTTACTGAGAGAAATGTGATGGGACCTACATAAAAAGCAAGCTTGTATATAAGGCTGTAGGCCCCGGTGAAATAATTTGTGGTAATGAATGGAGGACGGGTATTAGTGAATAATGACCGATAATATAGGTTTTCCCGGTCAATTTCGCAGATTTGTCATTCAATTTGATAAGGGAGTCATTCAAATTCGCGAAAAAGATCTGTGCCATGAAATTTATCATTCAAATTCATTTTGAGGTCATTCAAATTCGCACTTCGGTCAAGACATTTAGCGTTTACATCATTCAAATTCAAATATGCGTGGAGAGCATTCAAATTCGCTACCTCGCTTGGAAGCGTCTTTTCGAGCATTCAAATTCGCACGTGGGCATTCGAATTCGTAATGAGTTCATTCAATTTAGCATGTATTTAGCGTTTGTGTGTTTTTGCCCAACATGACATAGGCCTACTATACAAAGGAAACATTATATATATAACATAATTCATGATAACTACATGTACGTTATGAATAACATTTTTCAGAGTATACATTGACGGCCAACACAGTGACACACTCACTATATATATATATAGTTAGACATGAAAAAACAGATTATGAAAAAGAATAAAAATCAATCAAGAAAATAAATGAAAAAACAAGATTATGAAAAAATATAAAAATCAATCAAGAAAATCTGCAATTCTGCAGGCACTATAAACGTTAGAAATGAAGAACAAAAATTCCTAGAACTAAATTTCAAAATGATGATAAATCAGAAGAAAATAAAATAAAAATAATAAATCAGAAGAAAAATAAAAGAATGTTATTGATTATAGAAAAACACACCCATGTGTGCAGAAAACTCATAAGGAAAGAATGAAAATACCAAATAATTATCAACTGACAAAATTTACTGGAACTACATTTGATTTTGAATGCTCAACGTGTTAAGTTGAATGATCCGAAATGAAATTGAATGCTGGAATAACAGTATTGCGCAATTCCCTTGCCATTCTTTGCTAAATTGAATGAACGTTTTGTGAACTAGGTGCATTTAGTGCGAATTTGATTGACAAAAACTTAGATTCAAATGACATAAATACAAATTCGAATGATATGAAAATGAATTTGAATTACAAATCGGCTGTGCGCGACCTAAATCCTTGAAATTGAATGCACGCAAAATGAAATTGACTGACGATCTTACGAAATTGACCGGGAAAACCTATAATACATCCGAAAATTAATACAGGAAAGAAAAAAGATAACATGCAGTGATGTTGTATTTTCTTTCCTTTTCTTACAATGCAGACAAATGTACTTTAATTATTGTACAATTATGGGTGCTCAGCTGGTAAACGAACATTACGGATAATAAAAACACGACTTCATCTGTACGTACATATACATGACTCAAATAAACATGACTCAAGTGGCTGCCTCTAATCATATAGCAAGCGAGGGACAGGCAAATTGATTCTTATTAACTTATAATTGATATTACATGGTATAATAGACTCCGTTTTATTAATAAGAATGAACATGACTATGGCAGATGTGGTTTCTCTTCCGTCTTTCAATTTGTACGCTTCACAACACAGTTTTATTTGGTTCATTTTCTATATCCATTGATGCTTTCCTAAACGATACAATATTAATGAGATGGAATTAATGTGGCAGTGATGATATAGAAATGATGAAACAAAATGATTGGAAAATAATGGGGCACTATACTCCACATTGCTGTTGAAAACAGGTCTTCAATTAACTATCTCTACATAATATATACCTTAATTAATACCGGTTAGGGCGTCTATAATGACTCCGCTGACATAACCACTTCGAGGATGGGATGATATCAATGTGAAGGTGTTGGGCTAGATAGAAAAAAATGCGGGCAGCTTTGTTAGGTTCAGGTTGGCGATGTGAACGAATCTTCGCTTAAATCTTAGATTAATTATCTTATTTAGTTACAGGTACGTGCATCTAAGTTATACTGGAAATAACACCTAAATATTCCACCTGCACAACCACAATATTCTTGTAGGCCTATAAGTGATCTTTTCGGCAGCAGGTGGGTGTGTTGCCGGCTTCTTCTTGGTGACCTTCTTGGTGCTATCCTTCTCAGCCATCTTGGTAGCTATTCTCACACAATAGTCAATAATATCTGCGCCAATATTCACGACTGCATGGCAAATATTGTAGCAGATATTCGCGATTTACGATGTCACTTCAGGGCCACCATAGATATTTCAGTAACTTGCGCTTGATTGTCAAGGGCGTTCCCAACACAGGCTTTGCTTTCCGGGGTTTCTCCTCCTTCAATTTTCTTAATTATTTACTGTATTGTACTCTATACTCACCACATTGCTACACATGTATCCTTTGTATATCACATTTTACCGATGAGAAGGAAATAAAAATTAATTTCAATTCAATTCGATCCCCACCATCCAGGTCAAATATTGATATTGAGAAAAAAAAGTGTCATGGACTGAACTCACGAAATCATATAGACTACAAACGTAAAGAAAGCCTGGGGGTATTTCATAAAGCTGTTCGTAAAGTTACGAATGACTTTACGAACGACTGGAACATGTTCTTGGGTGCTATACTAACTAGATTCTCAATCATTTAGCACAAGAACTGATCACCAGTCGTGCGTAAAGTCGTGCGTAACTTACGAATAGCTTTATGAAACACCCCCAGATGAAATAAAGTAGGCCCCATCCTTAGCCGGGACCCCCACAATAATATCTCATCTATATTCAGTCACTCATGAATAGCTCCCCTGACTATTTACCAAATTATAGACCACTTCGTAATTATACCACATGTTAATGACCCCAAACATCCACTAATCTTTTAAACATGAGGGTCCCCTTTTTGTGCACTTTAGAAATATTACTCTAGGAGTGATAGGGGTGCCTCATGAATATATTTTGTTTCCTTCTTTAAAAAGAATACTTCCACCTGGATATCATGGAATGCAGTATTGGTGCATAATTGAATAATGATTACATGACATTCATGAGCACATATCAAGTATTCGTGCCAGTGGGTGTTAGAATTTATCACAGATGGCCTTTATTTGCTCATGCTCAGATTGCATCTACGAACTGGCTTATTTGTATGTGAGTGTGTGGGCGAGTGAGGGATGGGTTTATGTGTTGTAGAAGGTCCGATTTCAATGCTGTTTATATTTTAAAACCTAGTTATATTTGACATGAAGCCAAGGAATATTGTATCATCTCACGGAGTGTGTAACGTTTTACATAACCACAGTGCTGATCCCCACTTTGTCTTTGCTAGCCTAAACCCATCGAAATTTTTCTTCAGGTTTTGTTCGAAATGTTTAATTTGAAACATACTGTTAATTAATACATGGAAAATATTGCATTCAACAAGAAAGTGTGTTTAGGGGATTACTCTGTTCATAGGCATTTTCCAGTTGCTTAATATAAAATTTAATTTGTCATAAGCCCCTAATATGCTTTCCTTTTATTTTGTTATCATTTTTAATCTATTCTTTGTTATGTTTGTAGAAGAATGAGTGGGAAATCTGAATTCTTATAATCATACTGGAAAGGGGATAAAGCCGATTGAACCTGCATGTATCAAAGGAAGCGACATGTGATAGCCAGAAGCTATATACACTCATGCGTAATGAATGTTCATGTTTGCATCCTGAAGGATGCAATAAGTACACATTAATGAAGCTTTGAAGGACTCCTATTATTATATCCGTTGCATCCTAACAGTCTGCTTTTAGGGCCGCACGCCTGTAATTAGATCCAGTCAATTTCGGTAATTCACCTGCCACCCGTACCAAAGATGATGTCATTGTTGAAAAAAGAATGCATATAAAATCATTGATACCTATTTTCATAATAGTTATGGCTGTAAGAGGGATAGCTACTGGTTCATATCAGTACCATGAGAGAGCAGGAGTTGATTTTATGGGGACTTTATTATAGCAGCCAACGAAACCTCATAACCACTGCACCTAGACCAGAATTCTGGGTAGTCTAAGTTGTAACCACTGTAAAGAGACAAAATGCTGAGAAACACAAATTCATATTTTCAGAACGTAAAGGAAATTGTATGAACTAATCAAGACCCAAGTTTGAATGGTGCTATTGTTAGCAATTACTTTTCATTTTTCATTTTTTTTATTTCTCATTTTAGCACATAAGCCATTGAGGAAATAATCACAAGTGTGCGCCCTTAGGACTTTGGACGAAGTCCGACTAATGAGGGTACAAAAAGTATACACGGTGGTGCAAAATTTTACCTTTTAAAAGGAAATCCCACTTTAATGGCAAGTTGTTCTGAAAGAAAGAGGAAAAATTCAGAGAAGCAGATTAGTGGTAGCTTGTACGAAATCCCGTCAGCAATAAGAATGTTATGAATTGTTATGAACGTTGCAATCACTATACATACTGGAATTTCAAATTGGCCGAATAGGTAATGTCACTTTGATGTAGTGGCGGACAACTCCCCCATTTGCTCCAAAACACAAAAAAGTGTAATTTTTCTTCAAAGTGTATTACTCAGTAGAAAAGCAACTTCTGGAAGCTTAATGAAAAGAAAACGGAGTTTCTTGTTCTTTCTTCCCCACACATGAGAAATACTATCACTGGTGTTCCTGTCCTATTTGGCGAGGAAGCTGTATCTCCCAACAGCAAGGCTAGAAATCTTGGAGTAGTCTTTGACAGAACGATGAGCATGGAGAAGCAAATATCCTACGTTTGTCAGTCTGCATACTACCATCTCCGTAGGATTCCAGAGATCAGACCCTGTCTGACACGAGGTGCTACAGAAAATATCATTCATGCTCTAATAACATCAAGACTATCTTCTGCAACTGTCTCCTTGCTGGTCTACCAACATCGGCCATCAAACGTCTCCAGGGTGTCCTGCACGCCTACTTATGGGCATCAGGAAGTTCTATCATATCTCGCCAACATTCCTTGAGCTTCATTGGGAGCCAGTGCAATGCAGAGTGCAGTATAAGATTTTGCTGCTTACCTATTAGGCTCTCCATAACCTGTCCCCCAGCTATGTGTCTGCTCTTATCGGTGTACGTCAGCTACGGCCAGGATTACGTTCTGCAGGACTGATTCTGCAAGTTCCCAATACCCACCTGAAACATACGGGGATAGGGCCTTTTCTTCAGTCGGTCTACGCCTATGGAACTCTCTACCAATCCACCTTCGTAACTGTACCAACCTTGATACCTTCAAATCAGAACTTAAAACCTATATTTTCCAGCAACTATGTGAATGATGTGTGACATATTGAGGGAGCTGGGCGCCTTTGAATGTTTCTGCAGCTTAATGGCGCTATATACATGCTGTTCATTATCATCATCATCATCATCTTTTTCTTTTATGAGGACCGATGAAAATATACTATCAACAATATATTTTGAGTACTGCCCCGAGGGAAAAGGCCGCTTAAGAATAACCGCAAACTAATGATATTTTAGTGTCTGACAAACGGGAGAGTTGACCGCCAATTATGTCACAATCGACTCACCAAATTGCCAATTTGAGATTTGCATACATTAATCTCATTTTTTTCAAAAACTCATTACCTCCTTATCCCTTGTCGGATTTCTTTCAAAATTTCACCATTTTCTTATTTTTCTGCTTTCACTCAAAGCATCTTTAATAATACCGATGTTGGATTGCCCTTTAAAGTTAAAAAAATCAGACTTTAACCCAAACAGGTTAAGCATTTCACACTTACGGATACTCCTATTTCTCAAGGTATATAGGGGAAACCTTGAACCTTCGTTTCTTCATGTGAAAGGACAATCGCAAGGAAAAGGCATGAATGCTTGCAGTGTGAGAGAAACTAAAATCGTTCTGAATTTAGAATGGATCATGACTTGTAATGATAATGTAACCCGTCCGAATCCTCCTGAAATTAAAACTTCAAGTACAATGATTAGAATTAATGTATAATTTGAAGGAATGCATTTCTTCCATTGGCGCCACGGTAGGCTGATCATCATGAAAATTCTAGCTTGTCCCTTATTTACATTAGAGACTGGGTTAGGTAATAGGAAGTAATACTTGACGACATTGAATTAAAACATTGATACCATTGCTAGCCCTGGATCAGGTGTAGTTGGATTTAAATTTCATGGCAGCCGTCTTCATTTTAAAAATAAGGAACTTAAAGACAGTTAATGGTGTACCAAACATATTGGATGGAGAAGACGTACGGTACGTCTTCCCCCCCCCCCCCCCCCAAAAAAAAAGGAAAAGAGAAAAGGAAAGATGATACTACTTGCAGTATTCTAAGGGCGTGTTCATGTCCTTTCTGCCTTCCAGTTTGGAAGAAATTCTACGCCACACCCCCCCCCCCCCCCTTTAATAAATGTCTGGATATACCGCAATCGTCTTTTGTAGTTCTTCAAATGAGGATTATACAGAGACTGAAAAATAAACTCTACTGTACAAAAAAAATAAATGAAATACCGTATTTTTTTTTTCTTCAATATTCTTTTGAGAAGGAATTATTGTTATAGCTCAGACAATATATATATATATATATAAACTCCTCAAAAAAGTTTGGAAATCTGACTTTGATCGATCATTTCTCCCGAGTCTTAGTGAATATTGATGTTTGAATGATACCAGTGAAAAGATGATAATCCTCTTTAAAATGATACCCTACATGATATGATTATCGTTCACATGGAGGTGCAGTGCCTTGAAATGTGGGGCAAGGTCAAAATTCAAAAGTTGCAAAATGACACAATATTGAAAGTCACTGTTCTTTTTTACCGTGGTGATGAGTGAGTTTCCCCGTTGTTTCTTTTGTTTTCATGCATCTTAACATCAACATTAACATGGAATCAAACAAACCTCTGCACAAGCAAACACATAACAAACAAACAAACATGCATGCATGGGTATTTCAAAACACGACTCAAACCATGTTATCTCACAGAACCATCACTACATAAACCACAACAAAACATAAAAAATGAAGAGACAGGGGCTTGATTGAATGGATTTTCATCTTTATTGTCACATACAGAGATCTTTGATTTCATCAATTAACATGATCAAGGCTCAGTAACAGGTGGACGACCCAAGTGCTTGCACCACCGCCATTTGGGGCCATTTAGACGTTTTCTTGCATTGCCAGGTTCCATGACCGCCATAACACATTATAAATGGTCTGAATGAATTTCTGACCCCTCAAACCTAGGTATAGACACTAAAATAATCTCTAGGACAGATATGTCATGATTTTGAAAATAACCACTTTCCGGAGGTCTGATTTTCTTAGATTTTTAGTATGTTAATTGTTCCTGAAGTCAAACAGTATTGAAAACCGTTAAAAACCTTCTTGGTGCATTTTTTTTGGATGTTGGGGTACTTTTATTTACACTAAATGCATTACTTAAAAATGAAAACTGGTGTCATAAATGAATTCCTCGTCATAGAAAACCCAAGAAAAACTTGTGTTACTTATGTTTTCAGGCTTTCGGGATAAACAATGACAAAGAAATCCATATATTACACATATGTATATGCTAATTCGCTCACTAAGCTAATTATGCTATTTACACTAATTTCATTACTTTAAAAAGACAACTGGTGTCATAATGAATTCCTCGTCATAGAAAACCCTAGAAAAATTGTATTACTTATGTTTTCAGGCTTTTGGGATAAACAAAGACAAAGAACTCCATATATTGCGCATATATGCTAATTAGCTAATTATTCTAATTATGCTATTTACACTAATTGCATTACTTGAAATTAAAAACTGGTGTCATAAATTAATTCCTCATCATGGAAAACCCTAGGAAAGTTGTATTATTTATGTTTTCAGGATTTCTGGATAAACAATGACAAGAATTCCATATAATTATTGTCATATGCTAATTAACTTATTATGCTAATTATGCTATTTACGACAATAGACCTGTTTACTAAGTTATTCAAATTTTATGCACACTTTTGAAACAAAGGTTGTTCTTGACAACCTGAAAGCTTGCCAGATATTTGTCAGATATACCAACAAGTAATGTATGCAAACTGGATTCCAAGTATTGTAGTTCATTCATTAATAACAGGTTAATGGAATACCTAGTTACTAGGTCCCCAGGAAAGAAACATCCATGAATTTGAATCACTTAGTAAACAGGTCTATTGCATTACTTAAAATTGAAAATTGGTGTCATAAATTAATTCCTCGTCATAGAAAACCCTAGAAGAGTTGTTTTATTTATGTTTTCAGGCTTTGTTGCTTAAGATTAGCAACATATTATATATTGCACATATGCTAATTAGATGGTTATGCTAATTAGACTAATTTTTAAAAAATGCTCAAGGTTGCCAAGGTGGCAACCCAGCTGAATTTATTTCAATACACATCTAGAACACAAATCAACAAAAAAACCTTGTACGTAACAACTTTTCCCGGTCATGTACATGATATATGCACTATGAACATGACGAACAAAGAAGCGGACAATTTATGCTGCTCCTCATTGTACCCTTCACAATTGCACTGGTTAACAAAAGAACATCCATTCATTGCTATCCTGTAAAAATATGTAGAACAGGTGTCACATAATAGCAGTGAAGGGATGTCCTTTTGTTTACTAGAGCTATTGTGGAGGGTACAATGAGGAGCTGCATAAATTGTCCGCTCTCTTTGCCACCGTGTTCATAGTGATGGTACCGTCTACTGGACTATAGGCCAGTCTGTACGGAAGAGAGTCACCAATGAGACGACACTGGCAGGACTGCGTCAGATTCTGATTGAAGAATGGAATGCCGTTCCACAGCAACGAATCACAAAGCTCATCAGCAGCATGAGAAGGCGGTGCCAGGCGGTGGTGCAAGCACTTGGGTCGTCCACCTGTTACTGAGCCTTGATCATGTTAATTGATGAAATCAAAGATCTCTGTATGTGACAATAAAGATGAAAATCCATTCAATCAAGCCCCTGTCTCTTCATTTTTTATGTTTTGTTGTGGTTTATGTAGTGATGGTTCTGTGAGATAACATGGTTTGAGTCGTGTTTTGAAATACCCATGCATGCATGTTTGTTTGTTTGTTATGTGTTTGCTTGTGCAGAGGTTTGTTTGATTCCATGTTAATGTTGATGTTAAGATGCATGAAAACAAAAGAAACAACGGGGAAACTCACTCATCACCACGGTAAAAAAGAACAGTGACTTTCAATATTGTGTCATTTTGCAACTTTTGAATTTTGACCTTGCCCACATTTCAAGGCACTGCACCTCCATGTGAACGATAATCATATCATGTAGGGTATCATTTTAAAGAGAATTACATGATCTTTTCAGTGGTATCGATCAAACATCAATATTCACTAAGACTCGGGAGAAATAATCGATCAAAGTCAGATTTCCAAACTTTTTTTGAGGAGTTTATATAATCATATTTTAGATAAGTTAAAAATTTCGAATTCCAAGGCAAGATTTTTGAAGAATTGAAGTTTTAAAATGGTCTATGATTTACATGCATCCCATTTCCATTATTGAAGTGTTTTCAGTGACCTGTATGCTTAATATTTCATGATAATAAATTATACATTTTTTTTAAATAATAAGTTGCGCATTAATTTCACCAATGTACATGCTGTACAACAAACTTTCTCTGTGATAAATTGGATGATTTACATAAAGGAATACATGATATCATACACATCGATAATCCGTTCAAACATTCAAAACCTAATTCACCCGGCAGGCAAAATACATCGGAACATATCCGGTATGCGCATCTTCAAATGGATCTCTTTAATGCATTTACTTGGATCAAGTTCTGAAAGAATTACCGTTATTTCCGAATAATGCTAACTGGTTTGGGAGATATCTTTTATCCCCAAGGATCCACTTGTCAGTGCATTTGCATGAAAATATTTATCTTCCTGTTAACCTGATTTTTTTTTTTTACATATATCTTTACTATTTGTCAGTCGGCAGAGAGATTTTGCGCTTTTTCGCACCCCAGATATAATGTATTCAACCACAGAAGTAATCTTTAACAAAAATACTGCAATTTATCTAACAACACTCGTAAGATCAATTAGATTTCATTGTTTTTGCAGTAGAAACATTTTTTTTAAATCGTCTTTTTTTGCTCCAGCTTTTACCGTCATCGCTTTTGATCATTGTGTTTTTCCAAGGACGGTATTCATACTCTTCAGGCTATTTATCTGGATGCATTTGTCATCAGTGTAACATAATCTAACTGGCTGGCCCAGGATTTTGTAAAAGAGGGGGCTCAATATTTATATAGCGCATAATACATCTACGATGGCTCTTAGCACTTTACAGATTTATCATTACCCCGGTCATTAGATTAAGGATTGCCTGCATACAATGTATGCACCTTCTCCACTCCCTGGGGAGCATTCCAGCCAGGTTCCTTCTTACAGACGCTCACAATTCTGCAGTACCAAGAAATTATTTGTGTAATTCCTTTTTTACTATTCAGGGGGGGCAAGTGCCCCATCCAGCCCTTGACTATACGCCGAAGCCATCTTGCAAGTCAAAAATGTTTCAGTCAGAATAGTCATGATAGTTGGGATTAACTTTTCATGCGGAAAATCTTGGACAGATGCTAATACGAAATGCTACGACCAACTATCAATAAGATATCAAGTATTTTGACATCCGACTGTCCCTCAGAGTAACAACCTTAAAGTTATATTCGACGCAATGATGAATAGCAGCATTAAGAATTTATCTTACATTTTCATTTCCAATGCAGTACTGTTGTGCAAGATGTTTGGCATGGACGGATAGCGTTTATTGGAATCTCAATCCATGAAAAGTCGTTGCTTTATTTCTCTTGTTTCACTTTCTTTGTTAATTCTTTTACAATCTGTTGACAGCTTTTAGACACAATTTTGTGGCCACATAACGAATTTACGAACCACCTGATCCCCCTGACTGACTGACGTCTGGCAGACAAACCCACGAGTTTTCCAGGTTGATTCTATTTCATGTACATCTTAACACTTTTTACAGCGGGTTTACATGTGAGCGTAGACGAATAATGAAGTGAATGGCACAATAAGAGGTATAGGATGGGGAGAGAGAAAGAGAGAGGGAGACAGAGAGAGAGTAGAGAAGGAGGAGGGGAAGAGAAAGAAAGGCGAGAGCGAGAGAGAGAGAGAGAGAGAGGGGAGAGAGTAGAGAAGGAGGAGAGAAGGGGAAAGAGAAAGAAAGGGTAGAGCGAAAGCGAGAGAGAGAGAGGGGGGCTACGAGTGAGGGGACAGGCAGAAAAAAGGAAGAAGAAGAAGAAGAAAAGAGAGCAATAAAGAAAGGAAATAGACAATTATAATCCAATCAAAAATTATTTCAGTATTCGATCTTCTTCTAATCCCCATACGCATTTGAGATAAGGGCATACTATTCACCGAAATCTTATTATTTAATGCATTGTTTTGTGGTTGGGGAAAGGCTATTCTGGTGGAAAAAACGTCAGTGCTTGCCCATTTTTAATTTATTTAAACCTTATAAGAAAAAATACAAATTTGTTTGACTTTGCAGTAAGTCTGTAAGGCCACAGCGAGCTATTTTCTCCTAGTAGAAAGAGTAACTGTTGCTTTTGAAGACCTTTTTATAGACATATTTTCTGTCTGCTCTGAGCTGATCAATTTCAAAGAGGTCCTTTATAAAGCAGAATTGACAAAATACCCATCTTAATAATTTATATTTGCATCCTGTGGGCATGCAGCATGCGGTGGAAGACACGTATATTGTCGTTATTCTGTTTTTAATTTCATATGGCGTGTCCTGTCCAACGATTGAAATGAAAGATGACCTAGAACGTGACGTATTGATTTTGACCCTATTTTCTAGGACTTCTGGAGGCATGACTGAATATTTTTTTTTTGATGAATATTCTTCCCCAAATAACATTTTGCAATCAATAAATTTAAGTTTTCGGATGACGTCTGATCCTGTATCATGTTGGTGAACCCCTTTTGTTGTTTATCCAATAAAATATGGGCAATATTAGGTGAAGCAGGCAGTCTTGTTTTTTTTACAGGTATGTACATATGTTTGAAAAGGCGTTAAAAAGACATTTATCATAATCTCTGTCATAACAATACAAACCAAAAAAATAATTTAACGTCGCTGTTCGCATCATTTTTGAATGAGTATGCTACGCAAGACAAATCCCACATCAGTTTTCTCTTTCCGTTCTTTTTTCCTGTATCCCGACCTGGTAAACTTTGAACAAAGTCACGGGCTACAGCCTTATAATGATTTTGTTCAATCTGAGCGAAGCGGAAAGAAATGGAGCGAACAAATATTATTGATAGAGCACATCCCTCAAAGTCCCTTGCGTATTGTGTTCCTCTTTCACAGTAAAATCAACAATACGCTAATCACAAACATGGCGACGTGGTCTTTTGTCGAGTTGAGACTTACAGAAAAGGGAGAAAGATGACCGATAAAAATTTGTCATCAGATTACGAAGTGCCACAGGGAAGCCACGGAAGACTTCAGTTTCAAATTCGCAGTTTGTTTAGAAAATCAGTTCACCAAAAATTTGTTAACAAAGCAAAAGGAAGGTTTGCTGAAAAACAAGGCTGGCGCAGTCACCCACTCACTGTACAGACAAGGTGATGTTTGACTAGAAAGGTTACGGTGCTTTATCATTTGGTTTCGATCAGACAGTATTGGAAAATAAAGATGGGAATGCATAAGGATATAGCAAGAGAAATGTATGCGTGCAATAGAAGTAAATACTTGAATGCATGTTAAGAGAGAAGAGTCGAGACAGGGGGGGGGGGAGTAGGAAAGGAAATGGTGGCGTGATTGTGTTGGTTTAACACTGTGAATGAGTAGCCGAAAGGATGTTAGGGGAGAGAAATATGACGCTTGTCCGATGATGAATTATTTATCTTTTGCGTCCAAGATAAATCATCATTGTCTATGCAAAAGCTTCCGTCAGGAAGCTACATTATAGACAGTGTTCTGCATGCATCCGAAAGAACCTAGCTACAAACCTTGCCGAACAGAGAAATGTGAGCGTAATAGATTCTTTTCTTTTTTCAACTGTGTCCCTCTTTCAAAAAAGGTCGGAAGTATTCCACCTTATTTTTTCCTTGATAAATTATAAATCGTTTGCTAGCAAAAATAAAACGTCATTGTCTATGTAACAGCTTCCGTCAAGGAATTACCCCATTACAAAGTGTCGTGCAAGCGTATGAAAAGACCTAGCTGCAAACCCTGAAGAACTACAAACAACGTCATAAATTATCCCCTTTGTCATGAATCCCTTTGTCAATGACAAGTTGCAATAACTGTTATAAGCTACTGAAATCATTGTATCTGATTGGCTGAGAGCAATTTTGTCAGTAAAAATAACTGACAAGACACTTGATGAAACGCCCCCCCCCCCCCCTAAGTCTCACACTTATCAAGTGATAAATAAAAAAACTTGAGATTTATGGGGAATCGTGTTGCATGTATATCTATACAAAGACCTAAAGGGCCAGGTTACAAGCCTTGCATAACATACGACTGGCAAAAACGTCAAAGAAAGAATCTCTGTCTCTGAATCGTGAGCTTCTTTAACAAAGTGGCTTGAAGTATTACACTTGTACTATGATGAATTATTAATCTTTTTCTTCGGAAATAAATCATCGTAGCTTATGCAGCCGTTTTCGTTCTACACCGTAATAAGGTATCAAGAGTATACGAAGGATTCGAGTTTTAGTTGCAAACCTTTAAGATCCTACAAAAGTGAACATCATACGTTATCCCCTTAATCGTCCATCTTTTAAAATTACTGGTTCATCTATGCAACAGTTTCTTTCAAGGAAAAAAAAACCCTGCAGAACTACAAACGTGAAAGTCATAAATTATCTCCTTTAGTGCATGTGCCTTTCTTTTCAGAAAATGTGGGAATTATCACACTTATCCCATGATGAATTATAAATCTTTTGCTTCAAAAATAAATAAATAACTTTTACATTTGTACCGTCATAAATCATAAATCTTTGTCACCCAAGAAAAATCTTTTCTTTGTCCACGCAAGAGCTTCCGTCAATGAATGACACTATTCAAACGTTGTGGTACTTAGTTACGAACCTCGATGAACCCACAAACATGAACGTCATCGATTCTCTCTGAACCGTGACCCTCTCGCAAAAGCGAGGCAAGTATTATACTTGTACCGAGATAAATAATAAATCTTTTGCATCCAAGAAAAATCATAGTCTACGAAACAGATTCAGTCAATAAACTACACTACTCGAAACGTTGTTATAATTATAATATGACATAGTTACGAACCCTACTGAACCCACAAACATGAACGTCATCTCTTCTCTCCAAGCCGTGATGACCCTCTTTCAAAAAGTCAAGTTTGATATCCATACCTAAAGCGGGTATGAAGTTGATTCTCGATGAAAGCACTCAACAATTCCCATGCTACGCCCTTCTATCGATTGAAATTGTCAAGCTTCTCGGTTGCAGCTATATCTTTACATCCCGCTGGAACCACACACGAAACAAGACAATCATCGGCGAAAATTACTTATTGAGCGATGGTAATAGAATGAGTTAGCTCGGAGTATCATGTGAGAGTTAGAATGAGAGCAATGATACCGAACACTTATACCAACAGCTTTTTACAGATTACAATTATTTTATTTTTTCTGATATTATCTGCCCTTTTATCTGAAAGTTGTATCAGGGTGCAAATAATGATCAATTGTCATGTTTATATTTTGTAGGAAAATTTCATCCATGTGGATAGCTTGGTCTCTTTTATCGAAAGGCACCCCAACCAAAAAAAAAACACCTGAATATATTTTAAGATCGAGTGAACAAAAGCGACTTTTTGCGAAAGGGTGTAAAACACAGACTTGACAAGAATTGGTATTTCTTCTGGCTGGTATCAACAAATTTTAGAATCGTTAAAAGTTGAAAGTTTGGAAAAAATCTCCCCAAATGAACATTTCAAAATATGTTCATGAAATGTTCATGCCTATGGATAACTGGATGGATGACACAAAACATCTAACGATATTTCATGCTTCAGTGAGCAAAAGCCAATGTTGTGGAAAGGTGCAGTGTATTAGTTCTGGCTTGTATCCAGTTCTGTGCTATGTTCATATCTACATTAGACGAACTAAGAGTCATGTTCACATAGAGTATATGAAATAAGTGTTATCTTCATTTCTGCAGTAGATAAACTAAGTGTAAAGTCCATATCTAGAGTATATGAACTAAGTGCTATGTTCATATCTACATTAGACGAACTAAGTGTTATGTTCATATAGAGTATATGAAATAAGTGTTATGTTCATTTCAACAGTAGATGAACTAAGTGCTAAGTTCATATCTAGAGTATATGAACTAAGTGTCATGTTCACATAGAGTATATGAAATAAGTGTTATCTTAATTTCTGCAGTAGATAAACTAAGTGTAAAGTCCATATCTAGAGTATATGAACTAAGTGCTATGTTCATATCTACATTAGACTACATTAGACATATCTACATTCCGAACTAAGTGTTATGTTCATATAGAGTATATGAAATAAGTGTTATGTTCATTTCAACAGTAGATGAACTAAGTGCAAAGTTCATATCTAGAGTATATGAACTAAGTGTTATGTTCCTATAGAGTATAATCAATAAGTGTTATCTTCATTTCTGCAGTAGATTAACTAAGTGTAAAGTCCATATCTAGAGTATATGAACTAAGTGCTATGTTCATATCTACATTAGCCGAACTAAGTGTTATCTTCATTTCTGCAGTAGATAAACTAAGTGTAAAGTCCATATCTAGAGTATATGAACTAAGTGCTATGTTCATATCTACATTAGACGAACTAAGTGTTATGTTCATATAGAGTATATGAAATAAGTGTTATGTTCATTTCAACAGTAGATGAACTAAGTGCTAAGTTCATATCTAGAGTATATGAACTAAGTGTCATGTTCACATAGAGTATATGAAATAAGTGTTATCTTAATTTCTGCAGTAGATAAACTAAGTGTAAAGTCCATATCTAGAGTATATGAACTAAGTGCTATGTTCATATCTACATTAGACGAACTAAGTGTTATGTTCATATAGAATATATGAAATAAGTGTTATCTTCATTTCAACAGTAGATGAACTAAGTGCAAAGTTCATATCTAGAGTATATGAACTAAGTGTTATGTTCATATATAAAAATAAGTGTAAAGATCATATCTAGAGTACATGAACTAAGTGTTATGTTCATATAGAGTATATTAAATAAGTGTAAAGTATCTAGAGTATATGAACTAAGTGCTATGTTCATATCTACAGTTGACGAACTAAGTGTTATGGTCATATAGAGTATATGAAATAAGTGCTATGTTCATATCTACAGTTGACGAACTAAGTGTTATAGTAATATAGAGTATATGAAATAAGTGTTATGTTCATTTCAACAGTAGATGAACTAAGTGCAAATTTCATATCTAGAGTATATGAACTAAGTGTTGTGTTCATATAGAGTATATTAAATAAGTGTAATGTTCATTTCAACAGAAGATGAACCAACTGTCATGTTCATATCTACTTTAGATAAAACGATGTCTGCAAGGAATGTAACACTGTATGAATCGGATTGGATTGGATTTGAATGGATATCATTTTTGGCCAAAAGTTAACTAGTACCTTTAACCAGACCACAAGAGGCATCAACCTATACGGGGTGACAAGACATGTATCTGATTGATGGTCTTCCTCCCATGAAGCATCCCTCATCAATCTCCCTTCTTCCTTCCACTTCCAATCAAAATTTCACCCGCTAAAATAACTTGGACATAAATCTGTCAAACGACACACGTTTCTCCTCTTGTTAATACCCGATGACCAGTTTTAATTCCCACTTCTCCGAATGCCTTCAAAGTGCTGATCTAGCTTCAAGATTGTCTCGAAAGATAAGAGGTTTTTCTCTTCGGAGGGGTACCAACCCTCGAGAGAGGTAGACGTCGTATAGAAAAATGGTTGTCTCCCTTCCGAATTGTGTGTAGAGGTGAGAAAATGTGTTCCTTCCTTCCGAACTTTGATTATTAGAGATGTCGTAACAAAGTGGTGGAATGATGATGATGATGATGATAAAACACCGATGATGTTGATGGCTTCTTATGTAATGCCGGTATCCGCCTCTGTTGGGCACTCCTGGCGCTCTCTCAACAGTTGCAAAGTATTCAGTAAGTGTGTTTATCAATAGAGTTTCTTTTCCATTATTATTTGTGTTAGTGATAGCAGTGCCTGTGTTGAAGTATAGCATCAGAGAACAGATAGGTCTTTAGAGTTGACATAAAAGTTGAAAGGAACTCGGCCCTTCTGAGACACTGCGTATAAGGTTATTCCAAAACTCAGATCAAGAGAATACGGCTTAATCACTTTGACTAGGGATGCGAGGGTTGTGGGTTCGAGCCCCGGCACGGCACTATAATGTCCTTTGACAAGATATCAATTTCAGTTTGCCCCTTCGCATGCACCCAGGAGAAAATGCGGACCAGGGTCCCGTTTCATAAAAATTGTTATCAGTAACAACCGCCACATTTCTATGACAAATTTGCTCTCAGCCAATCAGATGCAAGGATTTCAGTAGCTTATAACAACTATCGTAACTTGTTATGGATAACAAGTTTTATGAAACGGGGCCCTGATAAGATGCAAAACTTCCATACTTTTGTAACCCTATACTCTGATACACGACATGTTCATCGTGTCCTCTCTCAAAGAGAAATAGTAGAAATTCTCCCCACGGAATGTTGATGGTGGAAGCACTATGTGCGTGAAAATATTCGTTGGCCAGTAAAATTGCCAATGGGCTTACATTAAAACTACAGACAATTTAAGAGTTAAAGCTTCCTTTAATATCCTCTCTCTCTCTCTCTCTCTCTCTCTCTCACTCTCTCTCTAGGTCTCTATTTTCTCTTTATTTTTGTCTCGAGTTGTCTCTCTGTCACTTCTCTCATGATTTCTACGCATCTCTCTTCTCTCTATCTTTACATTCTTTATTTTCTTCTCTATCCACCTCTCTATCTCTCCTATCTCTCTCTCCTCTTTCACTCTATATATTCATGTCTCGTTTGTCACTTGTCTCATACTTACGCATACATACTCTACGTATCTCTCTTCTCTCCCCCCCCCCCCCCCCCTCTGTCTCTCTCTCTCTCTATTCCCCCTCTCTATATCTTTCTCTCTATCTACCTCTCTATTTTCTCTCCATTCTTGTCTCGTCTGTCTGTCACTTCTCTCATATGATTTCTAGGCATCTCTTTTCTCTCTATCTTTACCTTTTTTTACTTTCTTCTTTCTTTCTCTTCTCTCTGTATCTCTCTCTCTCTCTCTTTCTAACCCGCTCTTTCTCTCTTTCTATCTCCCATTTTCTTGTCTCTGTCTATCTCTTTAAGGACATGCCCTTATCACAACTGCAATTTGTTCGATTTTTCTTTTCTCTCCTGACCGTTGCCAAGAGTTGAGAGCGGAGATCACGGTTTACTTTACTTCAAGAGTCCCACCGGGGAATTAATGAATTAAAGAGTGAGAATCTAACGTCATCCTGAGGTTAAAACACGTTGACTGTTTAGCAGATCAGGAGGAGGTGTGTTGGTTTAGGGTCGTTGGATCGGCTGACGGGATGGGAGTGAGCGGTAGGAGATTGAGCGAAATGAGAGAAGAGGGACAGGGGTGATTTTATGCGTTGCTTGAAGTTAAGAACCTCTTGGTATTGATTTCTGTACATTTGGCATAAAATATTGGACAAAACTGTTCCGATAAAGAGAGTTAATTGATTAGTTCGTATTTATGTACTATACTCAACTGTTGTTTTACGATATAACGGCTGCCTATAAAATTATAGAAACACTATCATCGATTTTGCTGCATTGTCTATTCTTATGCAGGCTTTGAGCTTCATGCAATTGCATTTTTTTTTTTAAGTGAGATATCATGAACATTTTTCTCTTTTCCTTCGTGAAGATTCTGAATTTATGTCGATCAACGATTGCTTATTTTGACAGTTAATTCTCTCCCCCCCCCCCCCCCCCCCCCACTCACATCACTCATTTTGTTGGGGGCACTGCTTCTACTTGATGCCATCATTAATCATTTATGGGACGTCCATGCACTTAACTTTAAAAGGTGAAAGACGCTTGCGGGAGCAGTTATTAATTATTTACAGAAAGTGTGATAAACTGAGCCGCGCAAAACATCATTAGCATATGGCTCTCCGAGCGACTGCTCTTTGTTGTTGTTGTTGTTGTAACTGTTGTTTCTTTGTTTTGTTTATTTTGTTTTTGAATTTTTTATTGAAGTAGAATTTTCCCTAATCCGAAAAAAGAAAGTGTGATAAACTGAGCCGCGCAAAACATAACTAGCATTTCGCTCTCCGAGCGACTGCTCTTTGTTGTTGTTGTTACTGTTGTTTCTTTGTTTCTTTTGTTTTTGAGATCTATAATTATTGAAGTAGAATTTTTCCCTAATCCGAAAAAGAGAAATAACATACCAGTTCCTTTTAAGTAGATTTGAATTTAAGAAGCTTAAAGATTTTGAATTCATGTTTATTCCAATATAGATTTGATGTCTTAAGAAAAGAAGATTAGAATCTTTTGGCCGGAGGAAAAACGATTTGATAAGAAAAATAAAATGAATACACGAGAGAACTAGGATCATCAAATCGGTGGGGGCAGGGTGCAGTTGCAAAAAAAAATGATGATGAAGTTGAGAATAATATGCCACATAGCTAGAGGAAAACTAGAGGATGTCAGCATTTCTTTTAAGGGGTACTTCGTGAAAACATACTTATTGTGTATCACTATATAAAAAGTTCTTGAGGCTTTTTCATCGTCAGCCTTTTTTTTTACTGGTAACATGTCGCCATTTTCTCAATCCCTCTTTCAAAAAGTTGACGTAAAGGCTAATATTGCAGATGAAGACTCGCACTTATGACAAAATACACTTCTTTATAACTCCAAGCGCATAACTATTTAAGGCAGTGGGCCACGGGGGTCCGGACTCACTTTTTTTTTGCCCGACAGAATATTTTATTTTGCGGGAATCGAAACGCCTCTTACTTTTCCTTACTTTTTATTTGCTCGATTACCATCTTTATCAGACTGTTTTAGAATGACTGTACCCCTCCTTTTACAAAAGACTTGATCCGCCTCCGTGGGTTAACCTTTCAACATATTTCTATGCAGGTGCATGAATAGCCATACATTTGACATCTTGCTATATGGGGGAAAATTTTCTCGAGTATAGGAGTTGCGCTCTGGGAAAATATATCTTAATCTGCAAGGGGGATTATTGGGGATTCTGTAAACTTCGTTTATGCATTTGTGAGGATTTACCTCGTGTTCCGCTAATCCATCGATATGCATGCCTCATTCACTTTGCGTCTTTCAAAGGTACAATCTTGAGTCCCGGTAATGATGGGAAATAGATTCTCACAGAATATAACGAAAACTGACACTAAATGTTCCAGAGTACAAATAAATGCTACATGTACATGTACCTGCCTAACAAATTTTGACTTTTAGAGGTATTATCTTACGTCCCGGTTATAATGGTGAAAATAGATTCCAACAGAATATTACACTGAATGTTCCAGAGTAGAAATTAATGCTACATGTCTACATGCACCTATATCAAACATGTTTGCTAGATATACAGCCTACTGTCTGAGCAATGATTAAAGACAGATAAGTTTTGCCCGTTGCACACGAGTTGTCATTTCCAGTGCGTTATTACCTGCTCTAATTATCCTTGTAAAGGCAGTGAACATATATATATATATTATACGTCTGTAAATTGATGCATCGTTTGCGTTGTTCATATAGCAATTACTATTTTTAATGATGTATTCCGCGCCAAAGACAGCACCAATCAGTGACGCAGTCCTACACCATCAACACTCACATTGTTAGAGCTCGAACGTGAATGTGAAAGCACAGCCGGCCCTGTGCCCCGTTTCCTTAAACTTGTTATCAATTAAACAAGTTACAATAATTATTATAAGCTACTGAAATCCTTGAATCTGATTGGCTGAGAGCGAATTTGTCATAGAAATGGGGCAGCTGTTGTTGATAACAAGTTTTATGAAACGGGGCCCAGAAGTCCTGACTCAAGTAATGACGCAATCTCGTAGGAGTTGTGCTTTACAGCGAATGTGATTACTAAAACATTAAATTTTGCTTGTCCCAATAACCATCTACGCCATGAAAAATAACGTAGGAGTAATTTCACCCAGCTTCTACAGGCATCATGTAATCCCTTTACCATTACTCGAAAGTAGCATTAACATTTAAACTCCAAGTTTTCATCATCATGCATTGAGTACCTCAGAGAAAATCCGATTTACCTATAGTTACTAAGGGTTTGAGAGAAAAAAAATGCTCGGATGATGCGAGATTATTCTAACCCACTGTGAATACCTCTCTGTTTTTAGCGTACCTCCCCACCCCCCCCCCCCAAAAAAAAATGCTGGTTATACTTGCTCCAATTAACCAAATAATTTTTAAAAAATAGTGTTTATCATGTTGAAGTTAATAGTGAGGTGTGCAATATTCACAACAGTATTCGAGCAGGTATAAAATTGTCGCTTGTTCTGGAAATCAATAAATTTGTTTGCAGTCTTTGGGTTTTTTGCGGTCTATCGTTCTAATATACCGGTACGTCCATGTAGGATACATTTCGCAGAGGATGGCTTACTTTTCATAACCTCGCTGATTTTTCTTCTTTCCTGCAGAGTTTTGTGATAAACAAAGAAAATGCCCTTTTGGGGGGGGGGGCTTAATAATATAAAAATAACTGATGCTATTCAGATTTGACAGACAATCTACTGTTCTCAATAAACATATTTTCAAAAATGTATTCACGCAGTAAACACACACCTGAGAGGGTGAACGTTCTTGTATATATACATTATTACAGTTGTGGTTAAAAGTAAGAGTTTGTTGAAAAAAATATATTGATATTTGGTATATACATGCTTGACTTGAGGTTTTTGTACGACGTTTCCACATGTTAAATGCAATCGATAGCAGGAAATGAAAAAGGTTTTCACAAATAAAAGAAAAAGTAACAAATAAAAGAAATAAAAAAAGAAATTCACAAATAAAATAATGGTACGAGTAAAATTCTAAGACCAGTGACGCCCCCCTCCCATTTACACTAGTGGCCCCTATAGTGGCTGAACTGAAGCAAGCTACGCCATTCTTAGTTGAACAGTGTATGATAGAGAATGTTCTCCTTTAAAAATTGAACATGTGAACGTGTTGCATCCGTGCGTCATATACATTCCACAATCCATTATTATTGGCTTCCATTGCATTGTATAAATTATGATACTCATAAAAAGATTTGTGTATCTTTTGCGAGAGAGCGAGAGAGAGCGAGAGAGAGAGAAGGCGTCTACGTAACATGTAAACCATGAAGTGGCATAGCCTGGGTCCAGACATTGAGGGGGCACACACTGTAAAAAATTACTGTAGGAATTTACAGTAAATTACTGGCAACCCGGCTGCACTGTAAAATACTGTATCATTTACAGTTATATACTGCTTTTTACAGTTTAACTGTAGAATAAACAGTATAATACCGTGAAAAATACAGTAATTTACTGTGCAGCGGGTTGCCAGTAATTTACTGTAAATTCCTACAGCAATTTTTTTTACAGTGCAGGCATCATGGGGGGGCAACAGCCTTACTCGATGGATGCTATTCCATTTATTAAGGAAGTGTGTGGGGTGGTATCTCCTTCTGTTTACGTTCCCTTCCCCTCTCACTTGTTTTTCTCTGCCCCCCCCCCCCCTTTCTTTCCTTTTCCCTTTCTTCTGTTTGCACCATCCCCCTCACCCCCCCCCCCCCCCAACCTCACCCCCATAGCTGTGCCACTGTCGATACGCATGCCAAATGTATTCTTAACTCTCTTGTGGTTCGCTTGACAAGTTTATAGAATCTGTGCTTCGTGTAAACCCTTTCACGTATGTTTCAGATTTCGAACATATAACTCTGCATAATAATGTTCAGTAGACGATCCCCTCAAGCTTTTCCGAAGCTTTCCCAGCATATACATGCTGCAGTATTATATTTCCTGACAGTTGATATCCATTAGAATTTCAAGAGGTGAATACAAGAATTAGTTCAAGTTCAAAAAGAAATTTCGTATACATAAATCTATAGAACTGGTTGCTTGTGACGTCATATTTAAGCTCGTCTGAAACTTTCCCGATGGGGCGATGATTTATGTCGGCATTCTGGGTTCTGACCATTGCAATAAAATGACTTGATACAAATAAATACAGTGGTTTATCACCAGTGGTGGAACCACAGGGGAGAGGGTAGAAGGCACGCCACCCCCACCCCATCGATGAGACAAGGAGGAAGAAGGCAGGAAGAGAAGAAGGGGTGTGACAAGAAGAAGAATAACACGGACCCCCCCCCCCCCCCTCTTCTCAGACCCACCACCAAATTTGGTGGCCTTGTTTTTGTCGTATTTCATCCACCAAAAAAGAGTGATCCCCCTCAAAAAAACCACAAAAAAACAGTGCCTCCTCAAGTACTTTTTTTTATCACTGTATAAGGACAAGACCATGGTATATTCCACAGGTTACAAATTATTATAGAATTGTGAAGATAGATTTAACATAAAAATAGAATTCTACTTAATTTCTTTCTTAATCAAGCTTTACGAGGTCTATCAGCAATACAGTCATCAGATATTCTAACAACTTAGATGTGATCGGTGACATCTTGGACTTGCCCATGTGTACTTGGGGGGAAGAAGCATTAATGAACTTTCCATATGTGAACGGGGTGGGTGAGAATAAACACATAGTAGGTGGAATCAATGCTCGGGCCCTAAGCCCCACTTGTTTGTTAAGCTGTGTCAACGCCGTCGGTCAAGTTAGACACGAGAAGTCGCCAACTTTGCGCCCAGGCAGCCACTGACCTAGGCCTCTACGTGTCAAAGCATTCCCATGGACGCATACAACACCTTCCACAATGGGAGGTTGGATGGTCCTGCTGCTGTCTGGGAGAGATTTCTAATAAATTCCTTCGGTTGGAAATAGAGAAAGAAAGTCGTAATGTACCACGAGGGTCTTCGCCATATTCATAGGCGGACAAGTGGGCTGAAACGGCTGCCTTAGATCTCAGATTCGGATTTCAGATTTCGTTTATTCACCATTTTCAATCATATAAACACAATGTAGTGCATAATATGAAATAAATACAATACAGTAACAACAATCATATCAATGATTCATTTTTTTTATAGATCTGACTAATAATAAGATATAAATAAGTAAAATATATGATGCGCAAATGATTTGATTTGAATTTTTTGATTTGAATTTATTCTCATATTTCACAAAATAAGTAAAATATCAACACAATATAAGACAATACATCTGATTATAACAATACAGTGTGGCAAAGTAATTCAGTATAGCAAAAAATGCCAGTAGATTGTAACAATGACAATAAATGAGTTCGAAATATGAAGGAACCTGCATAAAATGCAGAGCTTGTAAAGTCTGCAGGTTCCTTTAAAATATTATGAAATCAGCAATCAAGGAGACGGAACACAAAAAATCAGACTACATTGGAAGAGCCAAAGGTAATTGAAAAGAAATTATGGGGTAAAGAATGAGAAGAAAAATGGAGAAGCTATAAGAATAAGAGAGAGAGAGGGGGGGGGTAAGAAAAGAGAGAGAAAATTCAATACTAACGCAGTAACGTACTTTTAAAAAAAGATACAAGGGTAGAAAACAAGGGAAATAAATAATTCATATTTGTTCAGCCAGTGCGTCTTAACTGGGTCCATAGCTGGACAAAAGAAAGGATTTTAATTTACATTTAAACGTATTTAAGAATAAACAGTTAATTATTTCGTTAGAGAGATGATTCCAAAACCTGGGTCCTTCGAATACAATTGTTCTTTGAGCAAATAATGTACGAGTACGTGGAAGGTGGAATGAGTCCCGTTGGCGGGTAGGATAAGAATGGATGAGGTTGTTTCTTTCAAATAAAGATGAAAAAATTTCCGGTAGATCGTCTTTTGAGAGTTGAAACATAAATATACCCAAGTGAAATTCGTATAGATCATGAATTTTTAGGATTTTATTTTTTAGAAATAATGGATTTGTGTGAGCATAAAAGTCAGATTGGTTAATCAACCTAATAGACCGCTTTTGCAATTTAAATAACTTTTCTAATAGGGTCTTGTTTGTATTTCCCCAAGCCAATATACCATAATTTAATCGTGATGAAATGAGAGTCATATATAAGTTTAACAGAATATAATCAGGAAAAAAAGAATTTTAGTTTGTTTAGAATACCGATATTTCTAGAAATCAAGTGACATAAGTAATTGATGTGACACTTCCAAGACAAATCATGATCGATATAGAGTCGAAGAAATTTGGTAGATTCAACCTGTAATAAATTGACATTATCCATAACTACTTGACTAGGTAAACTTTTAAGAGAATTTCTAAATATCATAAAATTGTTTTTCCTAACATTAAGTGATAACTTGTTAGCTCTTATCCAAGACTGAACTGAATGAAGTTCTCTATTCAAAAGATTAAGTAGTGTATGTGGGTCACGGTGAGATAGAAAAAGATTAGAATCATCAGCAAACAAAATAAATGACAAAATATTGGAAGAATTTTTAAAATCATTAATGTAAAAAATAAAAAGTAAGGGGCCAAGGAGTGATCCTTGGGGTACTCCGCAAGATATTGATTTCACTCTGGAATTTTTACCTGCTAAAGAAACAAATTGTTTACGAGAAGTGGGGTAGCTCCTGAACCAATCCAAGGCCCTCCCACGAATACCATAATGTGATAATTTATATAACAAAATATCATGGTTGATCGTGTCGAAGGCCTTGGAAAGGTCCAGGAATATACCAACAGTGTGTAAGGACTTATCAACAGCACATATGCAACCTTATCAATAAAAGGAAGTAAAGCATGAACAGTTGAATGTTTTTTCCTAAAACCAAACTGAGAATCACATATTATTTTACAGTCTGTTAAAAATTTAATTAAGCGCGAGTACATTAATTTTTCAAGTAACTTTTAAATGGATGTGAGAAGTGAGATTGGACGATAATTGCAAATATCTCGTTTATCATCTTTTTTAAAAACGGGTATAACTTTTGCTACTTTCATATTACAAGGAACAACGCCATTTAGTAAAGACAGATTAAAAATATGTGTCAATGGTGAGAGAGTTACATTAATTACGTTTTTCAAAAGGAAATTTGTAAGTTCATCACTTCCAGGACTCTTGTTACATTTTAAATTATTAACAGTGTCTTTAAGTTCGTATTCAAGTATTGGGGTAAGGAAAATAGATTGCGGACTAGGATTCTTTAAAAACGATTTAAATCCTCTATCAGATTCAGGGAAATTCTTTGAAAGGTTGGTACCAATTTGAACAAAGTAATTGTTAAACAACTCAGCCATAACGGCAGGATCTTCGATTATTTCCCCATTGTGTGAGATTTCCTTTGTTGGTTCGGAATTCATGTTTGAATGTAGGACCTTATTTATCACCTTCCACGTACTCGAAATATCATTCTTGTACTTGTTAAATTGATCAGAAAAATACATTTTTTGGGCAAGACGTAGGGAAGTTGTCAGAACATTACGATATCGATATCATCATCCTTATGATGACATAAGGCATAATTGAATAGGACATGTTTAAAAGCAAGGTTTGTATGTTACACGTCCAAAATCTTAGACTCCTGCCCAGCTGTTAAAGGAGAAAATATATTGTATTCTGTAGAAATGGAAGGGCCCAGGCCAGGTCACAGACCATGTTGACTCTATATTCATTAACAAATAACTATATTGCACAATTTTTAAGTATAGTAAATGTTATATAGTAAAGCAAGGGCGGATCCAGGATTTAAAAAAAAGGGGGAGGCAGAGCCCGAAAAGTACACAATTAAGGAGGCAATTTTTGTTATTGTGTACTTAAGGTATGCCAGTTGGGTTTCAAAAAAGGGGGGCCCGCAGCTGATTCGCCCCCCCCCCCCTCCCTGGATCCGCCCCTGTAAAGGTTGCAGGGAAAGAAACATTAACTTTCTTATAGACCGAGTGCTTGCGATTGTATGATAAAGAGAATAAGAAAACAGCCCCTTGATATTTGTTTCTAAAGAAATCCTATTCACCTTTAAAATATTTATGCAAACCAAAAAGGAGTATCCATGATTCATGTGTTTTTAAGCATTTTATTTTCACCTTTCAAACATTTCTATAAACCAAAATGAAGCAAATTGTATAATACACCCACGATCCATGTATTTTCAAACTTTTTTTCTTCTCTTAAACAATAATACAAACACATAAAGGGAGTGAACCGAATACACCCATAATCCTTTTTTTTTTTTTTTTTTTTTTGGCTATTTTTCTGCTTTTTAGAAAGCCTTTCAGAAGCACAACCACTAAAAGTGAAGGTCAAAGAGCATTGAGCCTTACACGTTGCTAACAGCTCGTGTATTACATTAGAGTGAAGTTGAATAAACATTGATGACATTTTTACTTCAAAAATCAGCTTTCTTCTAGCCTTTCAGCATCTCAACAATATAATTTTAATAGTTGGAAGCATGGTAGAATATAGAATTCAGATTTTAACTTCTCTTAATTCTCTTTTTTTTTTCATTGCAGTTATGGCCTTAGCAACAAAAAGACGATATGCAATACCAGCTCCGCTGACAGGTTGTGCAGGTAAAATATGTTTGTTTCATTATACTTTTTTGTAAATTTCATTCTTATTGTTATTTTCATTTTATGATTTAAAATATGTAATACCAATATCGAAATGGAAACATGTTTCGACCCCTGATGAGGGAGAAACAGTACAAGTTGAGGATTTTATTTTTAATCGGGAACAATGAATTTATACCTAACACACACACACACACACAAACTCTCTCTCTCTCTCTCTCTCTCTGTTATCAACCCTATTTATCATCCCTCATCCTACTCTTAGTCATTTTATCCCCTCTACTCCCTCCCTCTCTCTCTCTCTCTCTCTTTCTCTGTCTTACAATTCCATCAATTTCTTCTCATCCTTATTTTATTCTTTCTCACCTCTCTCTCTCTTTCTCTGTCTTACAATTCCATCAATTTCTTCTCATCCTTATTTTATTCTTTCTCACCTCCCTCTCTTTATCTCTCTCTCTTCTCTGTCTTACAATTCGATCAATTTCTTCTCATCCTCCTTTTATTCTTTCTCACCTCTCTCTCTCTCTCTCTTTCTCTATCTTACAATTCGATCAATTTCTTCTCATCCTCCTTTTATTCTTTCTCACCTCTCTCTCTCTCTTTCTCTATCTTACAATTCGATTAATTTCTTCTCATCCTCCTTTTATTCTTTCTCACCTCTCTCTCTCTCTTTCTCTATCTTACAATTCAATCAATTTCTTCTCATCCTCCTTTTATTCTTTCTCACCTCTCTCTCTCTTTCTCTATCTTACAATTCGATCAATTTCTTCTCATCCTCCTTTTATTCTTTCTCACCTCCCTCTCTTTCTCTCTCTCTTTCTCTATCTTACAATTCGATCAATTTCTTCTCATCCTCCTTTTATTCTTTCTCACCTCTCTCTCTCTCTTTCTCTATCTTACAATTCGATCAATTTCTTCTCATCCTTCTTTTATTCCATATCACCTCTCTCTCTCTCTCTCTCTCTTTCTCTATCTTACAATTCCATCAATTTTTTCTCATCCTTATTTTATTCTTTCTCACCTCTCTCTCTCTTTCTCTATCTTACAATTCGATCAATTTCTTCTCATCCTTCTTTTATTCCATATCACCTCTCTCTCTCTCTCTCTCTCTCTTTCTCTATCTTACAATTCCATCAATTTTTTCTCATCCTTATTTTATTCTTTCTCACCTCTCTCTCTCTTTCTCTATCTTACAATTCGATCAATTTCTTCTCATCCTCCTTTTATTCTTTCTCACCTCTCTCTCTCTCTTTCTCTATCTTACAATTCGATCAATTTCTTCTCATCCTTCTTTTATTCCATATCACCTCTCTCTCTCTCTCTCTCTCTTTCTCTATCTTACAATTCCATCAATTTTTTCTCATCCTTATTTTATTCTTTCTCACCTCTCTCTCTCTTTCTCTATCTTACAATTCGATCAATTTCTTCTCATCCTCCTTTTATTCTTTCTCACCTCTCTCTCTCTCTTTCTCTATCTTACAATTCGATCAATTTCTTCTCATCCTTCTTTTATTCCATATCACCTCTCTCTCTCTCTCTCTCTTTCTCTATCTTACAATTCCATCAATTTCTTCTCATCCTCCTTTTATTCTTTCTCACCTCCCTCTCTTTATCTCTCTCTCTTCTCTATCTTACAATTCGATCAATTTCTTCTCATCCTCCTTTTATTCTTTCTCACCTCTCTCTCTCTCTTTCTCTATCTTACAATTCGATCAATTTCTTCTGATCCTTCTTTTATTCTTTCTCACCTCTCTCTCTCTCTTTCTCTATCTTACAATTCGATCAATTTCTTCTCATCCTCCTTTTATTCTTTCTCACCTCTCTCTCTCTCTCTTTCTCTATCTTACAATTCGATCAATTTCTTCTCATCCTCCTTTTATTCTTTCTCACCTCCCTCTCTTTATCTCTCTCTCTTCTCTATCTTACAATTCGATCAATTTCTTCTCATCCTCCTTTTATTCTTTCTCACCTCTCTCTCTCTCTTTCTCTATCTTACAATTCGATCAATTTCTTCTGATCCTTCTTTTATTCTTTCTCACCTCTCTCTCTCTCTTTCTCTATCTTACAATTCGATCAATTTCTTCTCATCCTCCTTTTATTCTTTCTCACCTCTCTCTCTCTCTTTCTCTATCTTACAATTCGATCAATTTTTTCTCATCCTTATTTTATTCTTTCTCACCTCTCTCTCTCTCTTTCTCTATCTTACAATTCGATCAATTTCTTCTCATCCTCCTTTTATTCTTTCTCACCTCTCTCTCTCTCTCTTTCTCTATCTTACAATTCGATCAATTTCTTCTCATCCTCCTTTTATTCTTTCTCACCTCTCTCTCTCTCTTTCTCTATCTTACAATTCGATCAATTTCTTCTCATCCTCCTTTTATTCTTTCTCACCTCTCTCTCTCTCTTTCTCTATCTTACAATTCGATTAATTTCTTCTCATCCTCCTTTTATTCTTTCTCACCTCTCTCTCTCTCTTTCTCTATCTTACAATTCGATCAATTTCTTCTCATCCTTCTTTTATTCCATATCACCTCTCTCTCTCTCTCTCTCTCTCTCTTTCTCTATCTTACAATTCCATCAATTTTTTCTCATCCTTATTTTATTCTTTCTCACCTCTCTCTCTCTTTCTCTATCTTACAATTCGATCAATTTCTTCTCATCCTTCTTTTATTCCATATCACCTCTCTCTCTCTCTCTCTCTCTTTCTCTATCTTACAATTCCATCAATTTTTTCTCATCCTTATTTTATTCTTTCTCACCTCTCTCTCTCTTTCTCTATCTTACAATTCGATCAATTTCTTCTCATCCTCCTTTTATTCTTTCTCACCTCTCTCTCTCTCTCTTTCTCTATCTTACAATTCGATCAATTTCTTCTCATCCTTCTTTTATTCCATATCACCTCTCTCTCTCTCTCTCTCTCTTTCTCTATCTTACAATTCGATCAATTTCTTCTCATCCTCCTTTTATTCTTTCTCACCTCTCTCTCTCTCTTTCTCTATCTTACAATTCGATTAATTTCTTCTCATCCTCCTTTTATTCTTTCTCACCTCTCTCTCTCTCTTTCTCTATCTTACAATTCAATCAATTTCTTCTCATCCTCCTTTTATTCTTTCTCACCTCTCTCTCTCTCTTTCTCTATCTTACAATTCGATCAATTTCTTCTCATCCTTCTTTTATTCCATATCACCTCTCTCTCTCTCTCTCATTCTCTCTTTCTCTATCTTACAATTCCATCAATTTCTTCTCATCCTCCTTTTATTCTTTCTCACCTCCCTCTCTTTATCTCTCTCTCTTCTCTATCTTACAATTCGATCAATTTCTTCTCATCCTCCTTTTATTCTTTCTCACCTCTCTCTCTCTTTCTCTATCTTACAATTCGATCAATTTCTTCTCATCCTCCTTTTATTCTTTCTCACCTCTCTCTCTCTCTTTCTCTATCTTACAATTCGATCAATTTCTTCTCATCCTTCTTTTATTCCATATCACCTCTCTCTCTCTCTCTCTTTCTCTATCTTACAATTCCATCAATTTCTTCTCATCCTCCTTTTATTCTTTCTCACCTCCCTCTCTTTATCTCTCTCTCTTCTCTATCTTACAATTCGATCAATTTCTTCTCATCCTCCTTTTATTCTTTCTCACCTCTCTCTCTCTTTCTCTATCTTACAATTCGATCAATTTCTTCTCATCCTCCTTTTATTCTTTCTCACCTCTCTCTCTCTTTCTCTATCTTACAATTCGATCAATTTCTTCTCATCCTCCTTTTATTCTTTCTCACCTCTCTCTCTCTCTTTCTCTATCTTACAATTCGATCAATTTCTTCTCATCCTTCTTTTATTCCATATCACCTCTCTCTCTCTCTCTCTCTTTCTCTATCTTACAATTCCATCAATTTTTTCTCATCCTTATTTTATTCTTTCTCACCTCCCTCTCTTTCTCTCTCTCTCTTCTCTATCTTACAATTCGATTAATTTCTTCTCATCCTCCTTTTATTCTTTCTCACCTCTCTCTCTCTCTTTCTCTATCTTACAATTCAATCAATTTCTTATCATCCTCCTTTTATTCCATATCACCTCTCTCTATCTTTCTCTATCTTACAATTCGATCAATTTCTTCTCATCCTCCTTTTATTCCATATCACCTCTCTCTCTCTTTCTCTATCTTACAATTCAATCAATTTCTTCTCATCCTCCTTTTATTCCATATTTCTTTCTCTCTCTCTCTTCTCTATCTTACAATTCGATCAATTTCTTCTCATCCTTATTTTATTCTTTCTCACCTCTCTCTCTCTCTTTCTCTATCTTACAATTCGATCAATTTCTTCTCATCCTCCTTTTATTCTTTCTCACCTCTCTCTCTCTCTTTCTCTATCTTACAATTCAATCAATTTCTTCTCATCCTCCTTTTATTCTTCCTCACCTCTCTCTCTCTTTCTCTATCTTACAATTCAATCAATTTCTTCTCATCCTTCTTTTATTCCATATCACCTCTCTCTCTCTCTCTCTCTCTCTCTTTCTCTATGTTACAATTCCATCAATTTCTTCTCATCCTTATTTTATTCTTTCTCACCTCCCTCTCTTTCTCTCTCTCTCTTCTCTATCTTACAATTCGATTAATTTCTTCTCATCCTCCTTTTATTCTTTCTCACCTCTCTCTCTCTCTCTTTCTCTATCTTACAATTCGATCAATTTCTTCTCATCCTTCTTTTATTCCATATCACCTCTCTCTCTCTCTCTCTCTTTCTCTATCTTACAATTCCATCAATTTTTTCTCATCCTTATTTTATTCTTTCTCACCTCCCTCTCTTTCTCTCTCTCTCTTCTCTATCTTACAATTCGATTAATTTCTTCTCATCCTCCTTTTATTCTTTCTCACCTCTCTCTCTCTCTTTCTCTATCTTACAATTCAATCAATTTCTTCTCATCCTTCTTTTATTCCATATCACCTCTCTCTCTCTCTCTCTCTCTCTTTCTCTATCTTACAATTCGATCAATTTCTTCTCATCCTCCTTTTATTCTTTCTCACCTCTCTCTCTCTCTTTCTCTATCTTACAATTCAATCAATTTCTTCTCATCCTCCTTTTATTCTTACTCACCTCTCTCTCTCTCTTTCTCTATCTTACAATTCGATCAATTTCTTCTAATCCTTCTTTTATTCCATATCACCTCTCTCTCTCTCTCTCTCTCTCTTTCTCTATCTTACAATTCAATCAATTTCTTCTCATCCTCCTTTTATTCTTCCTCACCTCTCTCTCTCTTTCTCTATCTTACAATTCCATCAATTTTTTCTCATCCTTATTTTATTCTTTCTCACCTCTCTCTCTCTTTCTCTATCTTACAATTCGATCAATTTCTTCTCATCCTCCTTTTATTCTTTCTCACCTCTCTCTCTCTCTCTTTCTCTATCTTACAATTCGATCAATTTCTTCTCATCCTTCTTTTATTCCATATCACCTCTCTCTCTCTCTCTCTCTCTTTCTCTATCTTACAATTCGATCAATTTCTTCTCATCCTCCTTTTATTCTTTCTCACCTCTCTCTCTCTCTTTCTCTATCTTACAATTCGATTAATTTCTTCTCATCCTCCTTTTATTCTTTCTCACCTCTCTCTCTCTCTTTCTCTATCTTACAATTCAATCAATTTCTTCTCATCCTCCTTTTATTCTTTCTCACCTCTCTCTCTCTCTTTCTCTATCTTACAATTCGATCAATTTCTTCTCATCCTTCTTTTATTCCATATCACCTCTCTCTCTCTCTCTCATTCTCTCTTTCTCTATCTTACAATTCCATCAATTTCTTCTCATCCTCCTTTTATTCTTTCTCACCTCCCTCTCTTTATCTCTCTCTCTTCTCTATCTTACAATTCGATCAATTTCTTCTCATCCTCCTTTTATTCTTTCTCACCTCTCTCTCTCTTTCTCTATCTTACAATTCGATCAATTTCTTCTCATCCTCCTTTTATTCTTTCTCACCTCTCTCTCTCTCTTTCTCTATCTTACAATTCGATCAATTTCTTCTCATCCTTCTTTTATTCCATATCACCTCTCTCTCTCTCTTTCTCTATCTTACAATTCCATCAATTTTTTCTCATCCTTATTTTATTCTTTCTCACCTCCCTCTCTTTCTCTCTCTCTCTTCTCTATCTTACAATTCGATTAATTTCTTCTCATCCTCCTTTTATTCTTTCTCACCTCTCTCTCTCTCTTTCTCTATCTTACAATTCAATCAATTTCTTCTCATCCTCCTTTTATTCCATATCACCTCTCTCTCTCTTTCTCTATCTTACAATTCGATCAATTTCTTCTCATCCTTCTTTTATTCCATATCACCTCTCTCTCTCTTTCTCTATCTTACAATTCAATCAATTTCTTCTCATCCTCCTTTTATTCCATATTTCTTTCTCTCTCTCTCTTCTCTATCTTACAATTCGATCAATTTCTTCTCATCCTTATTTTATTCTTTCTCACCTCTCTCTCTCTCTTTCTCTATCTTACAATTCGATCAATTTCTTCTCATCCTCCTTTTATTCTTTCTCACCTCTCTCTCTCTCTTTCTCTATCTTACAATTCAATCAATTTCTTCTCATCCTCCTTTTATTCTTCCTCACCTCTCTCTCTCTTTCTCTATCTTACAATTCAATCAATTTCTTCTCATCCTTCTTTTATTCCATATCACCTCTCTCTCTCTCTCTCTCTCTTTCTCTATCTTACAATTCCATCAATTTCTTCTCATCCTTATTTTATTCTTTCTCACCTCCCTCTCTTTCTCTCTCTCTCTTCTCTATCTTACAATTCGATTAATTTCTTCTCATCCTCCTTTTATTCTTTCTCACCTCTCTCTCTCTCTCTTTCTCTATCTTACAATTCGATCAATTTCTTCTCATCCTTCTTTTATTCCATATCACCTCTCTCTCTCTCTCTCTCTTTCTCTATCTTACAATTCCATCAATTTTTTCTCATCCTTATTTTATTCTTTCTCACCTCCCTCTCTTTCTCTCTCTCTCTTCTCTATCTTACAATTCGATTAATTTCTTCTCATCCTCCTTTTATTCTTTCTCACCTCTCTCTCTCTCTTTCTCTATCTTACAATTCAATCAATTTCTTATCATCCTTCTTTTATTCCATATCACCTCTCTCTCTCTCTCTCTCTCTCTCTCTCTCTTTCTCTATCTTACAATTCGATCAATTTCTTCTCATCCTCCTTTTATTCTTTCTCACCTCTCTCTCTCTCTTTCTCTATCTTACAATTCGATCAATTTCTTCTCATCCTCCTTTTATTCTTTCTCACCTCTCTCTCTCTCTTTCTCTATCTTACAATTCGATCAATTTCTTCTCATCCTTCTTTTATTCCATATCACCTCTCTCTCTCTCTCTCTCTCTCTCTTTCTCTATCTTACAATTCAATCAATTTCTTCTCATCCTCCTTTTATTCTTCCTCACCTCTCTCTCTCTTTCTCTATCTTACAATTCAATCAATTTCTTCTCATCCTTCTTTTATTCCATATCACCTCTCTCTCTCTCTCTCTCTCTCTCTCTTTCTCTATCTTACAATTCCATCAATTTCTTCTCATCCTTATTTTATTCTTTCTCACCTCCCTCTCTTTCTCTCTCTCTCTTCTCTATCTTACAATTCGATTAATTTCTTTTCATCCTCCTTTTATTCTTTCTCACCTCTCTCTCTCTTTCTCTATCTTACAATTCAATCAATTTCTTCTCATCCTTCTTTTATTCCATATCACCTCTCTCTCTCTCTCTCTCTCTCTCTCTTTCTCTATCTTACAATTCCATCAATTTCTTCTCATCCTTATTTTATTCTTTCTCACCTCCCTCTCTTTCTCTATCTTTCCATTCGATTAATTTCTTCTCATCCTTCTTTTATTCTTTCTCACCTCTCTCTCTCTCTCTCTCTCTCGCTCTTTCTCTCTCTCTCTCTCTCTCTCTCTCTATATATATATATCTCACACGCTCCCACGCTCTGTCTATTTATCTCCTTATATCTGCATACACAAAATTATTGCTTTCCTTTAAAATATGTAATGTATCTTTATTTCATTTCATTTGACATTCTGTGTGAAAATATCTGAAACTTTATTTGCACATAATTATTTGTTGTTCCAAAAATTATATTACAAACTATGCGATTGGTCCATCTGTACCTCTATTTTACCCTCCATGTATTCGTCTTAAATGTTTATCTTTTCGTTGTATTCTCGTCTGATTTCTGCTTGTTCTTTTTCCCAACTAGATCATTGGAAGCCAGTTCATCTGACGGTTTCCTATCCTAACCTAACGCAATTGACCATCATATCCGACGAGTTCCATGTTTCGCTGGTCGTCCAAAGGAACAAGGCTCATAATGTTGACATGCGCTTTTGCATGTGGGACAGTGAAATGGACGACTCATTAGAAGAGTGAGTAACTCAAATCTATGGCAAGATCTCAGTTTGAGTGTCTTAAATTAGTGTCGAACAACAGTGTAAGATGAAATCTAGGCACTTGTAATTTAATAAAGAATTGTATAAAAATCAACTTTAGGCAAACCTGTCCGTCACCTTTTGAAATGTGTGAACGTTACAGTGATTTATGTATAGGCAATAAAACATGATTAATGGAATTGCTGTTTGGTTGATCTCTTTATAGCGTTGCAATCGTTTTAATAGTAAATATGATAAAGATATCAGGTATATTAGGACTCTAACACAATTGATTTAGAAGGACTATTGCATCTAAATTAAAACACACAAAAAAAATAGTATTTCTTGGGGATATATCGAATGTGGCTGGGCAGGAACTATACATGTATATGGGGTTTGATATGGGTTTCTTTATTTTACTTTTCTTTGACTCACTGTCATCACTTCCTCTCGCCCATTGCTCGGTAATCAACATCCTGACCTGGGGAGCGTTTCATCAAGCGTTTTGTCAGTGATTTTGTACCGACAACTGTTATAAGCTACTGAAATCCTTCCATCTGATTGGCTGAGAGCAAATTTGTCAGTAAAAATCACTGAAAAAACGCTTGATGAAACGCTCCCCTGACTACGCTGACCGAATTCTTAACTTCACCCTTGTACCAAACACTATATCTAATCCCATTGGTGGAATGGGGGGGGGGGGGGGCAATTCCGGCCCGTGCCCCCTTTTGAAAGAAAAAGTGTACATTGCGCCCTATCCACTCCACCCCCTTTTAGAACTGATAACCTTTTTTCCTCTCTTTTTTCTTGTCAGAGAATTCTGGAAGAAAAGTGGACAAAAGAATCTGTTAACCTTATTTTTTTGGCGTTATCGTGAAATATGTCACCCCTCATTCACGCACAGTATCGGTTAATTGCGTGCAACGCTATGGTGACATCATTTCACTCAATAGACATAACACGCAAGTGCGTACCTACCCCCCCCCCCCCCCCCCACACACACACTTTTACAAAAGCCTGGATCTGCCCGTGCCTAACCCTAAGTCTAAATGTAAGTCTAACCTCGAAACCCAAATGCAACCCCAGCCCTACATTTTCAAGAAATAAAGCTTGGAACAATTCCGGTATCGGTATACATCACAAGCAACAATCGATTTTCTTTGTTATTAATTCAAAGCAATGGTGTGCTCGTAGCAGACGGTTTCGGTCAATTTCATAAACCACCCTACCTGATGGACGCTACAGCGTATACGGCAAAGGGCATGATATTCGGTATACTTCCACAAGCAATAATTATTGATTTCTCCTTGTTATTTAATTCAGTGGTGTCCCCGTAGCAGACGGTTTTGGACAGGGAGAGGCGGCTTCGTATACCACCCTACCTGATGGACGTTACTGTGTATATGGCGTAGGACACACAGAGGCGAATATGGCTAAACAAAGATGGGAGTGGTCACAGGGAGCATGTCCAAAAGGCTTTAAGTCAGGTATAGAAGAAGAATAATAATAATAATAATAATAATAATAATAATAATAATAATAATAATAATAATAATAATAATAATAATAATAATAATAATAATAATAATAATAATAATAATAATAATAATAATAATAATAATAATAATAATAATAATAATAATAATAATAATAATAATAATAATAATAATAATAATAATAATAATAATAATAATAATAATAATAATAATAATAATAATAATAATAATAATAATAATAATAATATGTTATTATTACCCTTCTCCATTCTAATATGCCGAGCGCCTGGCTAGGAGGCAGAAGGTCCCATCTATTAAGTCTTTGGTATGACTTGGCCGGGGTTCGAACCCACGACCTCCCGTTCATGAGGCGGGCGCTCTAACCAACTTAGCCAAAGCTGAAAAGAAATCAGAAGCAGATCTAGGTCTCACAGTTGTCATGACCTTTTTTTTTTCAAAAGCGTTTTGTGTCTTAAACACCTCTGGTCAGAAAGCCCAAAGTGGTTCAGATTACATTTGTGCCGGGGGCACATGACTGCGACATTGGGCACATTTTATTCTGTTGTGTTCTAAACGTACGCCAGATGGGGTTTGACAGCAGAGGGACGTGTCCCTATACACCCCCCCCCCCCCCTCCCCTCCGCCATCAACCGCTGAAGATGGTGAAATTGCAGTGAATATTAGGATATAATATTCAAGCTACATGTATTTGTTTCTATTAAACTCTGGTGTCCTTGATGGTTTTATGTTTGTCTATGAAATCCATGCATAATTAGAGATCATTTAACGCAAAGAGATAGCTAATATGTTTTGAGAGCTAGAGACGATCTATTTCAATCTGAAGGCTAAATAAATAAGTTTTTGAAAATGTCGATATTCGAAACCCAAATACCTCATTCGAATGAAAGTTGAAATTAAAATACAGAATAATCCGCCTATGTTATTACTTTCATAGCGAATGTGGCATGTCTTTCGATTATCTTTTAGTTATAAGCAAGAAAAATTATGGAAATAATCGTTTTCAAACCACATAAAATAAGCCCAGTAAAATAGAACCATTGCAACCATCAATTCTGTTTCTAGTTAGTGTACGTGACACAAATCCATACTTAGGCGTCATTGAACAACAAGGATAAAGTTATTTGGAGCGAAAGAAAGAGGAAATTTGAGAAGGACCGCATCGTTCACTTCGTAATCTTGTCTGACAACTTCATTAAAAGAGTCAACATTTGCCAAGCTTTCGTAATTCAGTCAAGATGAATGGGGAGAACGTGGAAAGTGAATGAGAAAGTTACATCTCGATAATTCACTGTAAACATCTCAATCCATCACCCTTACTTCAGCAGCGGTATTTCGCATACAGTGGATTATTAATTTTAAGGAATTAGTATAGAAGTAAAATTATCGTTTTACATTATGTATGAGAAGACCATTGAATGATGGGATTTATCGTGCCACGCGTAAATTCCGTAACCTCGAAATGTCAAAATTTAAGGGTATGCTTATGGCCTCCCTGATGCATGATCTTTGAGGATAAATGCTACTCTTTATCGAAAACACACTTTCTGATCAAAATAAGGCTAAATATGGATGAAAACTTGAACGGGGTTAATCGTGAAAGATTAGATTTTCATCTCGTCTTTTCGTGGTGTCAATAAGCGACGGCTGACTAATTAGCTCGTGATCTATTTTCGAGTATAGATGGCGTGTGGGATAACGGCGATCTAGAAGATTTGGCATGTTAACCATATTAATGATTTAGGACAAAATACTGAACGGGTATAATCCTCTTAAAACAGAATTCGTATTCGTGTTGGGTGATGAGCGCTTAATGGCTTAAAATGTCATTTATAAGTCGCCTGAGACGTCAGCAAAAATTGGAACAATAACAAATTATGTGCAAATTGTCAAATGGTGGAATTGGCAGCAAATCTGAGATTTTGCAACCTGGGTTCAGTGCCATATTAAGATCACTGAGGACATTATTCATTATTTTCAATAGTATCAATGTCTTTATGGCTTGGTGGAAAATACTCGTCACATTTTATGAGATTTTTTTTTTGTCTGACTACCCCCCCCCCCCCCTTTCAAAATCGTAAACAACGCCTCCCAATCCCCGGGAGAATAATATCGTACACCACCAAAGAAATCAGCTTGTGTTCCGCAATCGGTTCTATCCAGATGTTGCGATGGCAATATGAGTCAGAAGCCCCTAGGTGCTTGAGATATCTACCATGTCGACAAGAAGTTGAAATTAAAACCCGAACCCATCCATCCCATGTGATGCATAATTGGGTCAAGAAAACTTACCCCGACCAACTGCCATTACGAGTTTAGCTAAAAATCAAATAAGAAATGTTTTCATTTCCATATTTTTAGAATGTAGGCCGGATGCACGCTTGACATCTTCCTTACATAAGGCCGGTTTATAGCTGAAGCTTGATGTGTTTGTGCATAAAAAAATAGAGATGTATTGACATGCCTGAAAAGATAATATTGATGACTATATAAATTTTTGAGTGGAAAAAAACATAAAGTGCGTTTCCATGGTAAAAGATGCTTGAAAGAACCATATCATAAGCCATGTTGGTATTTTTTTTTCTAGATGACCTCATTTTTTCTTGAGATATTATTAAGCTTTTGTCCTGGACCGCTTTTCATCTAACAAATGTTTCCACCAGGTCTGTAGAGTCCATTAAAAAAATGAAAAAATATAATAAAGAGATACATCCCCAGCAGTGAACCAGCGTAAGTATATGCACAGGCGCATAATAGTTCTAAGCTTGGGATATTATTATATTGTATTGTATATCATTGTATTTTTGTATCCAAGATACAATAAAATACTCCGCATAAAATAATTGCCAGCTTCTCAAGAAGGATGAAAATTTGTTTTATTTCATATCACAAATAACATGGTTTAAGACACTTCCCCACCATCCATGGGGTCTTTTCTCTCCGTTTCTTCTCTGTGTTACCCCATGAATTTCTCTTTTTTGTACTCCTTGTGCACCCCATATTCCCCCCCCCCACCCCCTTCCCCTCTTTTCTCCCTCTTTTTTCTTTTCCCCAATCAAGCTCAGCGGATTAGGAATGATATCCTTTTCTCTGTTTTTTATATTTATTGTGTAATCTAAAACCTAACGGCACCCTCGCCCAAAGCTTTTGCTTTAAGAGGTGCGTCCTCCAACTATGTATGCACTTCATGTATATTTTGTCGTACTTTTGTTAAAAATACATGTAAATTATTTTGTTCTTTTATCACCTTGTATACTTAGAAAGATGAAAATAAATGTCTTTAAATTGAATTGAATTGACTTATTAAATGACCGATTAAACTATTCTACTTTAACAACGAGATTATAGGCGTAAATAGTCAAATTTGAATGAAACGCCAACAATACAACCAACAACAACACAAACAGATCATTAAAATGTGTGAGAATCAAGAAGAAATTCCCTTGATAGAGCTGCAGCAACAGGGAGTTGGATATTTTTCTTTGTTTTCATAAGTTGTTTTAGTTTTTCCCCCTTTTCATTAACATCGATAGTGATTTTTGCCTCGCGGGCAAAACCAGCCAGCATTGCCAGGACGCTCACTTTCTCATTGTGTGTGTATATTATTATCTGGAGTCTCCAAAGATTGATGTACTTCTTGAAAACCCAAATGGTTTATTTACTAAATGATGTAAATAGACAGAAAATAGCAACAGGCAAAACAAATCTCATGATATTTCACGACCATGATTTAATTCGTAACTTTTCTGAATAAATTATCAACAAAATAATGTGCCCTTCACACCTCCAATGACTCGTCAAACTATAACCCCCCCCCCCCCCCCCCCCTTGCTGGGAATGTAATTGTGTCTATAATATTTAGATTCCATAATTGATATCCGGATGGGAAATTAGTGGTAAAACTAGGTAAATAATGATGACCTTATATTTTTCTTCCAACATCATACATCCTTATCCTTGAGTGTGACACTAAACATTAAATGGCAATCCAACATTTGTGATAATTTGGTTTGTGTGAAGCAGAAAACTTCAGAGAAGCAGACTGGTGAAAACTTTAACAAAATGGGACAAACAATATGGGAATTTCAATGTGGCCTAATTGATACGGTCACTGTGATGTAGACAGTGGCAGTCAAGTTTCCCATTCGCTCCAACACAAAAAATGACTAAAATGTCAAGTTTTATCAAAATGTATAACTTTGTAGGATCTTTTCCTATATGATGTAATATATAATATATTATACATTTAATACTGCTTTGAGAGGAATGGCGCACGTGAGAAAAACGGAATTTAATGATGTTTTGGTGTACGACAAATGGGAGAGTTGAGATTCGCATAGATGTAGTGATTTCATTTTTTCAAACATTCATATTTTTTAAATTCTGTGTCCGATTTCTTTCAAACTTTCACCATCCTGTTTCTCTTATTTTTCTGCTTTCACACAGATCAGCTTTTTTTTTTTTTTTTTTTTTTACAAAGGTTGGATTGCCCTTTAATATTCACATTGACCAGGGGAATTTCTACAAAGTCATGTACATTCAACAAGCTTGCACTTTAAAAAGTGGGACAATCGGCAATGATGATGATAATGATGACACTTCCAGTTTGCTACCAACATCATATACAATATCGCTCATGACTCATGAATCCAGCCAGCCAGAAGCTACGCAAGGCTTACATAACGAAAGAAAGCGCCCTTGAGACATCCGAATCAGGCGCCCACAACTTGAGAGCAACCCTTGAAAGAAATCACTGTTAAACTTGAAACAAATACTCAGAATGTATCTTCAGCAAGGCATCCACGAGACATATCGTACTCGAGAGGCAATGCATCTTCTTTCCAATAATATTTATTCCCCATACGACTCTAGCTTGCCACATGCATCCAAATGACATTTTAACCAAAGCAAAAGACGAATGAAAAAAAGAGAGATTGCTTTTCCTCGGTGGCGTACCGTAAGCGCGGACATTTTGAGGGGGCATCGGCATCACTAGGGGAGGGGGCGTGGGTCATTCTAGGAGGGGAGCATGAAACGCAGATTAATAATGCTATTTGATAACGGAAGTGTAAAAGGGGGTCATAAATGCATTTTATATTTTTACGTTCTCTCTCCCCGTCTTCTTTTTATATATCTCTTTTTCTTTCTTTATTACTATCTCCCCCCCCCCCCCTCTCTCTCTCTCTCTCTCGCTCACTCTCTCTTTATATTGCTTATTGTTTATTTTAGTTAATTCCCTTTTTGCATTGGAGGTCATATCCTCCCTCTCCCCCTGTAAGAACGCCACAGTTTTCCCTAAACACGAGATCCACGTGGCGTAATGCATTCAGGGTTCGATTTCATTTATTGCCCCACATTTCTTTGACTTTTCGATTGCAAATTTGTATCGTTTAGCTCAAATTTCTACTGGTTTTCATCCATAACGGTAATCTAAGCTTCCCTATGGGATGTTTATCTTTTTCAATCTCGGACATTCCTGGTATTTTTCCCCTAATTCTTTTCCTGAATACTCCATGGGCCAAAATTCAATAATTTGATCTTTACGAACGTTACGAGTCCTTGCGTATATATATATAATAGCATTAAACGAAATAACAATTTCCAATATTTATTCCATACTTGATTTATCTATTCATTCATTTGTTCACTGTTTGATTTATTTTTTAAATTTCATTTATTCAAGTCGTTTTCTTGTTTATTTCTACTTGATATTTTTTTTATTGTTTCGTAATTTTTAGATTTTTAGATCCAACACCAGTAGAGTAATTCATATTCCAAGGTGTCATACTAATGCTAAAGCGGGCATTTGTAGCCATGCACCGCTCCGAAAACCTGGGAAGCGTTTCATCAAGCGTTTTGTCAGTGATTTTTACTGACAAATTTGCTCTCAGCCAATCAGATGCAAGGATTTCAGTAGCTTATAACAGTGGCCGGTAAAAATCACTGACAAAACGCTTGATGAAACGCTCCCCTGGAACAATCTACCTATATACTTTTATCGAGAATGCAAGATCACTAGACACCTTTAAGAAATATCTCAAAATCCATCTTTGCGCTGACGCTCGCTTATCAGCATTCATCTTTCATCTTTCTTGCTTTTGTATTCTGTCAGACTGGTTTATGTTACCATGGTTACTGTTATTATTACATTACTTTAACTTGTTAATGTATTGTAGATCTGTTGTCATGCCGTTTTCATTGTAATTGTTTTTGTTTCTGTATTAAAAGGGCTTGTAGCTGTACCCCCCCCCCCCCCATAAAAAGGCGCTATAGAAATAAGAATATCATTTTTTTCCTTTCCATTATTATTTTCCAGCATTCATTCTCAAATATCTATGCCTATGAAAGTAAAATGAAAAACACACAACAAGAACAAAACCTATAAACACGCCACTTAAAGTCTTTTACACTTTTACAGAATATCCTACATAAATATAATGCTTTTCCAAGTGGCTCCAACAATGATGATTAATCTAATTATTTGTCTAGATTGGTACTAAGGAAATATTTTGACAAGCACGAAGTCTATTGATTCGCTTATGAAGCGAAAGAAACCGAGGAAAAATGATTGGTTGTGCACTTATTATCACTCTGGTGCCGCACAATGAACATTTTCTAAGAATTAACAACATTTGAGTAATCAATGGTTAAACGAGATCAAAATGATAATCTTGGTGTGGCATTATTATTTTCAATATTTGCTTCTGTAGAAGAAGGTCACGTACGATTGGGAAGTGTTTGTAAGGATTGCGCAGTGGTATTACCAGTTAAATTGATTTTCCTGCAGGGACGGCTGCAACATGAGTGGCAATTTCTTGTCACGCGACTAGCCTTTACCATCATTTGCTATACAATCTTCCCTCGGGATCGCCGCCCATTGGCTCCAGTAAATTCTGACAAGCAGGATAAAAAATCTGAAATGTAAGGGAGTATATTTGGAGCAAATTATATATGTGCACCATCTCCATTCCCTTTTCAAAACGTACTATCATAAATCCAAAGAAGGTCTTTTTTCCTATATGCATGCTTTCCTTTTTCTTTCTGGGTCTAGAGGAGAAATTACAGAAAGGCATATTTTTGGCGCCTCTAATAAACTAATAAACATCCCTTCTAATGATAGTCATTTCGTTTATATCATCTCTTCGTTATTCCAGGTTACTCCACTTTTCCCTTCAGCACGACCTCCACCCTCCCGGACGACTTCATCAACAACGTTGTGCCCATCCCGACCCCGTTTTCGCTGTTCCGCCGCAACAACACCATGGTACATTACTGCTGCACACAAACCGGGGACGTCAACGCACACATCGAACTGCCCTTCGTTATTCCGTTTTATCTTTTCCCGTTCGCATCGAAGGAATGTCAGCGCGTAAAAGGGATGAAGCATCGGCTGGAGTATGTCGTCTGGCCCTCCATGAAATATAACGGCGGGGTACATCCATACACCAATGAAAACACTTTCTACTACTGCTATTATGAACCAGATAGTAAGTTTCTTTCCTGGAAGGGCTTCACAGATGTTCATTCTTAAATTCTGTAACTTAGTATTTTACTCCGCTTTTCTATCTCGTGAATAATAAACTTCACTCCTCTACACACGAAACTATTTTTTGTTATAATTATATCACATTAAGATTCGATGGACGATAAATCTACTTACAACCAATTATTTCTCCACATAGTAATCAAATAATTAACAAAAATAGTACTGCAGTAGTTAAAGGCATTCAGTAACTTTGTGGAGGCTTGATAAAATCTGAGCTGTCTGGCCTTACATGCTATCAGTGTATGTAATATGGTGTAAAAATGAAGCCCATGCGGAAAAAAGCACTTCGAAATCACTATGTGCTTCACAAAAGTAAACATATGCAAATGACCGGAAATGCCAAACTCATTTTCCCCATTGACTCAGTGTTAGACTAAAGCGTATGGCCATACGCTTTCGTAAATATGAGTATTCAGTCACAGATATCTTAATAATAGCATTATATATTTGAAAACCTTTCTATGCCTGGCTATTTATTTATCCTTCTGAACATCATTATACAAGACAGATATCAAAATTCAACAATTTATTAAATCAAGCTTCCACAAAGTTACTGAATGCCTTTAACGTAATATTTTAGAGAGAATAATCTTAACGGAAATTCATTTTTTCTGCAAATGTCATTTTGGCTGATTCCTATAAACGAAGCTCCTTCCTATTTATTTGAGAACTAGAAAAACGGTGTCTTAGATCATGTAGATGAAATGAGTGGATTTCAATATGTCTATCAGTTTTCAGGAAATGGTTGTAACAATTTGACAGTTGATTGTAATACATGTAATTATGTATGCATTATATTACTTCTCTTCTTTTTCTCTCTTTCTATCCCTCCCTCTCTCTCTCTCTCCCCCCCCCCCCTCTCTCTCTCTCTCTCTCTATCTCTCTTCCATTTAGGCATATATGTTTACATTACAGTTCAGTGTTTCATACAAAGTACTAGGACATGTATAGGTGCAATAATGTTTGTTTATTACAAAGCAATTAGGCAGATAAGGAGATGCAACATTTAACATTTAATGTATAACATTCAAATCACTATTACCTTTTTAAAAAATTCAAACAATGCAATTTATACGGGTAAACCAGAACTTTAAAAAAAAAACACAAGACAATCATAATCTAAGGAATGTCATATTTTTAGTCATGTTTTCATTCACTTTTATCTGAACCGCATTTAAAAAAGGAAAAAGAAATATGAGACTTGTGCTGTTATGCCCAAGCAATTTTTACTCTGGATTTTGATTCTGTTCTTTTAATCTTAGACTGCTTTTGTGCTATTTGTATGTTGTTGCTTGTTGTCACGTACATTATTATGAAATATTTTATATTTATTTATCGTCCGTTGGGAGCCAGAGGGGTGCTAACTCTGTGTTAAGATGTGTGGTAACGCCCTTCTGGCTCTCAGCATATGTTATCTCCTAATTAATGCTCTTAAGTTATCTGTAAATGTTAGTTCATGATATGTTAATGTACTACTATAATTATGCTTTATACAAATGTGAGACCGTAAAACGATTTTTATGCCTGTTCAGTTGTGCATGACAATAAATAGAGAAGTTATCCTGGACAGACGACTCAAGAAATTAGGCCCATTGCACACGACAAGTGATTTCGATTGCGTCAAGACCTGCGCTAAGCAAACTTGCCAAGTTAATAAGTCAACACGCTCGTAATTCAAAGCAATGTTCATTCTTGGTTTCGCATTCACATTTTGAACGATACGCTGTTAATATGACGCGTCAAATATTGCGCTATATACTCACTGACGCAGTCATACGTCAGGCTAATGACGCCTCGTTAGCAACATACGTTACGCCCATTGGTGTCAGCGACCCCTTCACCGCATAAGGCGCGACGATGCTACTTAGTCAAGTGGTTTCTAATACTTGACATGAGATGCCAAGGTAATTGGTTCGAGTCTCGTCACAGAACTTTTAATGTCCATAAAATGGTAGTTAGTCCGGTGGAAAAGGTATCAATGGATTAAGATGTTACTTAGTCCAGTGCTTTGAAACGCCTGAACTGAAGTACGACGGTGATAGGTCCGAGTCTCGGCACAGAATATTTATGACCTTAATAAGCAAGGCATGTAATCTTTGTTGCGTCTCTCCGTCCAGGTGTATACTTGTACCGGGTGGGATGCGAACGTCAATGTGATTGGGTCATCAGGCCACTATATGCGCAGATCAGCGGGGTCGTGGGGAGGGAGCAAAATGGCGAATACAGTATGGCGGGTATAATATGAAAAACAAGCAAAATGCCTTTTAAACCAGCTACCTATTTGCATTTTTTTGCGCTGAAACAGTCCCTTGGACAGAAACTGATGACCGGGGTAATAATGAATACGTGATACATCAGCCACACCGCCAAACCGAATCAACATTGAATCCAAACAGTAAGATTCTGAGCCATTCAGGGTAATGTAATAAATTTTGGCTTTCTGTCGGTCTGCCGTCGCTCGATCTCGACTGTGTGACTTTAGTATAAATCCTTTGAAAATATCTGTGGCATATTAAAGGATAAATAAATAAATCCAGAATATTTTTAATGGCATTGTTGTAAAATAGGAAACCATCATTCACTCCGCACAGCAGCGTTAAATTTCGTCAAACGCATTGGTGTCTAATTCTCCCCCACTCCGACCCCCGACCCCCCCCCCCCCCCCCCCCCTCCTTCAATGCACTGTCTCTTCATTCAAGTGTGTGCGTGCAAACGAGCGAGCGAGCGGTTTTGTAGACCACGATAAAATTATAGCCACTGAAAATATATCATTTGTGATGATGGTATATTCTTACCTTATATTTTACAGCTCTGGCCATGGAGCAAAACATCGTCATAGCAACATACACAGTGATGATTGGCACGCCTACAGTTACCTTCATCGTTCTATGTGCGTGTCGGTTTACTCACCGAAAACTCCGGAAAAGGTATGATATTCTTACCCCTCAATTACCCATTTCCAAGAGTTACCGAAACAGTATGATGACAGCTGTAATATCAGCTTATATAAAAACTAAATAATTCTCCGACAATCTTAATATTCAAATCAATTCAATTCATTTCAATTTATTTATTTCATCGTCAAATAAAAAAATACTATACATTTAGATACATAATTGACATTGAACAAGACATTTTAAAAACTTGGGTTTAAATGAACTTAAGGTTGTACAAGATGTAAGATCATTCTCAAGTGAATTCCAAATACGAGGACCCTGATTCCTAACACACTTTAACAATTTAGTCGAACTAACTTTTCCAGTGTAATTTACAACTAGAGCGAGTATCACAATTAACATGATTAAGAACAAGCATATACATGTAGATCCTGAAGAGTACTCCAAGAGTCCAAGTGACACCAAAAGTAAAGTTTTAATTCTCTTTAAGTGCATGCGACGCTGTACCTTTGTCAACAACGAAAAAATAAGTTCCAATCGTGATTTATATAGACGTTACGATGCTCTGCTCACGTGACACAAAACTGTTAGACTTGTCTAACTCAGCTAACGATTGTACACAGTCACGATAATAATTTGTCTCTTGAAAAAGGCGAACATGTGGCAGTCGATCAAAATACCATCGCAAGTCCCCAACAATATAACTTCACAACAAATCCAATGGCTTTTGCTATGTTTCAAAGTCGGCTAGAAAGCAAGGCTGATAGGTGGTGGTATCGATTGTAATCCTTGGATGCTGTGTGATAGGTGCGCTCATTACTTTGAGGTATAGTAGTAGACAAGTTCACTTACTTGTACGTACGAATAGTTATACCTTGTTACACATTTCAAAAAATGTTTGTATTTACGGTAACAATGACTTTTTAAAATTCCTCGGAGGTAAGAAGAAGGTGAGCTTTTCTGTCAATTTATCGCCAACAATTATCAGCAATCGACAGCAAATGACGCATGGGCCCCGTTTCATAAAACTTGTTATCAATAACAAGTTACAACAATTGTTATAAGCTATTGACATCCTTGAATCTGATTGGCTGAGGGCAAGTATGTCATAGAAATGGGGCCGTTGTTATTGATACCAAGTTTTATGAAACACGGCCCTGGTGTGATTTGCTGACGTTAGGACCGCGTCAATGACTTGTTCGGTCTTTTGCAATAAACCCATACGCCAGTATGGGTTTATTGCCTTCGCAGGGTTGATTAGCGCAGGTACTGACGCAATCCGAATATCGACTCGTGTAGGCCGGGCTTAGTACCTGATCGGGCATGTGTAGGAAATTAACCCATACGCCAGTTATTAAAAATATTGTTTACACTCTTCATTTTGCAATCACTTTTAGAAGATATCGCTCTTTCATGATGCGAAAAAAGACCACACAAGACATTACTAACGCTGTCCTTACGTCATCAAAATTAATGACGCCTCGTGTGAGCCGGCTTTACACTGATAATGCCGATAGTTAAACCAATCATATTCCATTTTCATATTTTCTCTTTGTCTCGTTTATTCCTAGAAAGAAACAGCGCCAGTCGTTGTTGGCGGCCGCTTGCTCGACAGCGACCAGCGAGGCACCCGTCGTCAAGGCGGGATCGTCGTCAAGTTGAGATGGTAGACGACGACGAACACGACCTCAGGACCACAGACTTTGGACATGAACTTCAATAAAAAAAAAACAGTACGATCATGGGTAGAAGCAGCCTTCTCGCCAGGAATTTATTTACCCTTGGTCTAAAGTGAGTGAAATATGGTTTTGCATGCGGCATCCTTGCGTGAGGTGAAGACCAAATCAAATATGCGCATTGAAATCAAGGAGTATGAAATGGGTGTCCTGATTATATCGGAAATGATTAGATCCGGCCGATACGCAAGTACGCATCTTTCCTGATCGAAACTGATCGAGTTGTTCTCAACAAACTTGGGACATGTAAAGAGTGGAAGGATCATAAGCCTGATAAGGGTGTCGTGATCTCGAAAATGATTAGAACAGCGGTCTCTGAAGTACGCATCTTTCGTCATCAACATTGATTAACGGTTTGTGTGCCATATAAAAATGCTGACCAAGAGCATTTTGTCTGTAGACTCTATGCAAAATTGCATGGAAGGCACAGTAAATGTTAAGTTGTTCTCAACCGGGAGTTGGGGAGCGTTGCACTCCCTGTCAAAGATCTGATCGGTGGTTTGTCCACCACGTCGACGTGTCAAGTTCAGGTAAGGTTGGTTGAGGGAACTTCTGAAGGTTTCCGGTCGAGCCATCAAACACCTGGAGTCCTGGACCAAACGTCAGTGGCGGATCCAGGCAGGGGCGCCAAGGGCGCTCCCCTTACCTTGCCTGTTTTGTGATTTTTACCGTGGGGGGGGGGGGGGGGTACTCCCCCCACATCCTCTGCTCCCTCGCCGCTGGCGCCCCCTCCCCCCCCCCCCCCCCCATTTCAAATTCCTTGATCCGCCACTGCAAACGTAGTGTAAAATTAATGGAAAGGGAATCAGAAATTGTTAGATCTTTTGGATTTGTACAACTGATCAATTCTGTTTCCTTTAAAAAAAAATACAGTGACGTAAAGTATATACCCCCAAAATGGGAAAACAAAAGGTAATTCAGATTGCTGTCAAAGAATTTATATCATTTCTTCACATCGTATCTGCGTAATATACTCCACTTAGGGAATATAATAACTGTAGAACAGCTGAGAAATTTGAATAATCATCTTGCCGTATGATATTCGCCCAACTAGTCCGATGGGGCGATATAAAGCCACAAAGTCGATTTTTTTTTTTACTATAAATTTGTAAGAACATAATGAATATAGGAGATTTCAGAATTTGAAAAAAAATTAACAGTTCTAATCCTATAATTGTGTTTTATTCCAAAATCTATAGTCGGGTCTTAAGATCTATGATGGGCTTAGTTCTACCATTGTTCACTCTGTGCAGAGGAAAAACTATTCTGTGATTTTAACACGTATGCATAATAAATCTTAACAATTCTTCCTTCTTAATCAGTGACAACCTAGCATTTACTAGAATTATTAAGTGTTATACGAGGAGAAAGCAACTGTTAGTTTCGTTGGTTTCCTTTGATATTTAATCTTCTTACTACTTTTACTAAAATTTTACGGGGAAATGGCTTGCAAAATAAATGCAACGGAGACATGAAAGAGATCGAAAATGTTGCCTTCACGCGATTCGCACGTCATATTTTCCCCGTTTTCCCGCTTAAAAACAGCATTTACATAATTATATTGAAATTTATTACACAATTAAAATTACTACTTTGAGAGAAAGGTTTCAGTATGATACCACGTCATTTTTATGCATTTTGATATGTCACTTTTATCTTCAATACCTATACGGTGAGCACGTATTTTTAGTGCAGATAGGTGATTCACAAACCTCCTTTGATTAATGGCATGTTCTTATTTCAGCATAATCTGAATTATATTGTGTGTCTTATCAATGTGTAGTGACATTTTTATAAGGTGTTGTTAGACTTAATTTAGAACCTCACTATTCTAGAAAAATATATTTGTATAAGTTATTCACGGCACTTATTTTCAGAAGTGCCGTGAATAAATTAAATTAATCTGAATCTGTTCCCCATTTTTGTCTCTCTTTCTTTCCTTTGCATTCCTTCTATATCTGTCTATTTCCTCTCTCTCTCTCTCTCTCTCTGTCTCTCTCTCGCCCCTCTGTCTCTGTCTCTCTATCCATGTTAGGTGTCTTTTCCCTTCAAAGTGCAGAATAATTGCATAATTATTGGATAAAAACCACATATCTCATTGCGCAGATTCATAAACACGTCACGCTCTTTTCATTCCGATTTCCAATGTTCTGTCATTCTATTTCTGTTAAAAAAAATGGATCATTATGATCTTGATGATATAATGCAATATTATTATCATTTATTCTAATTTTTTTGCAGTGTATCTTTAGTTATTGACTACAATGCTGTAATTATTCTGTTTCTATTCGATTATTTATTTTGCTGCAAAACTGAACCATGAATGCTTGAAGAAAACCATTTTGATTTCTTTGGATTGTATTGTAAGATACTTTATAAACTAATCTTGTACATAACTGTAAAGATTTTATAAGCGATTCTTTTTCTTGTACAGTATGAAAATAACGTTGTTGAATACTAGTATATAATATTGATATTTCTAGTACAATTATTATTTGGTGGTCTTTCTGATAAGCACATTCATATTTGCTTCATTCATTCAACTCCACAAACTCTAAGCTTATTTTTGGAACGATTCTGACTTATGTTCCGGACCATATTTAATGCGCCATAGGCTAATTGACCACTATCTATTAACTTAAACACTACATTAACGGATACAATTCGCTACATCCAAAATCATTTGTAGTACTCGTAAACACGTATTATAAGGAATCTATTATTTCATTTGAGGAACTGATTCACAAAAAACCCGATAACTCTGGCATAGCAGTTTTCAGCTGTTAAAAGCCAAATCTATATGTGTTACTGATAATGTACTACGAAAATACTATATCCGTTATTACCGGTAACAGAGATATTCGTATTACTATAGTATACAACTACTGTAAATTTATTGATCTGCTGATATGGTTAGGGGCATAGATACAGGGAGTACAGGGGAAGGGGCCACCCCTCCCCATCAAATACCCCCCCCCCCCAAATAAAAAAGAAAAGAAAAGAAAAAGAGAAAAAGAGAGAAAAGGGAAAGGGGTGAAGGGCAAATGAAAAGAAGACTACTCTCCTAGACCCTCCAAATAATTAATTGCAAGTGAATTTAATCCACGTAATAAAACCAGTGCGCCCCCCCCCCCAAAAAAAAAAATAAATAAATAAATAAATAAATAAAATAATAAAAAAAAAAAAAAAAAAAAATGATATACCGGTGCGCCCTCAATGCCTGGGCCCACACTACTCCACTTAACGTTTACAACTAAAAATACTGATTGTCATGTTACACTGTAATTTCTAATATCATGTATATTTTCATTTACAGACAAACAATATTGAGAATAATATTGATTGGTGATCATATTTTTCATTCCTTCCCGTTTGATTTACATCTTTACTACTATCGTTATGTTTTCTGTTATTTAAACTAAAATTCGAAAATAAAGTATTCAGTATAATTTATTCAGATGTACATTTATATTTGTCGAATCGTGTTTGTATTTAATCTGTGTACGTGTGCGCATTACAGAGGTTTCATTCAAATTATTGTCTTTATACCTTGAAATTTCATAGAATATTTCAATACACCGGTTACAAGCACCATGAACATGGCGAACAAAGAAGCGGACAAAATATACAGCTCCTCATTGTACCTTCCACACTTGCTCTGGTAGACAATATCCCTTCATTGCTATTATGTAAAAATAATTATGTAGAACAGGTGTCATATGCATATTCACCTCTTCTACTTATTTTACATAATAGCAATGAAGGGATGTTCTTTTGTCTACCAGAACGATTGTGGAGGGTACAACGAGCTGTATATTTTGTCCGCTTTCTTTGTCATCGTGTCCATAGTGAAGGATTACACCGTGATAATGAATCCTATTTGAGTTTTCGAAATAAATATTTGTCAGGGAGAAGTACGGGTTGAAACAGATGTAGTGACAAAAGACAGCGGTAGATTGGTGGAAAGATTCAGAAAGATAACGGGAAGAACAAGAGTGCATATACATGAGAATCGGTAGTTGTACAGTCTACAGATCAAAAATGTGTTTGCGAATCATAGATAGGGGAAGAGAGAGAGGGGAAGAGAGAGAGATGGAGAAATAGAGAGACAGAAAGCCAGACAGCCAGACAGAAAAATAATGAGAGGGTAGGGGGAGTGGTGATGAGAGGAATGATAAGGTCTAACCTGCAGAGAGTATCGAAGTGTGATGTCATACCGGCCAAGTTGTCAAGGTTGCTGGTTCCAAACAATTGTGTGCTAAACAATGGCGTGGTGATCATATCACACCAGTGACAAACACTGATGCTACAGTCATACACGGCCGTGTCATAAAACGGATTTGATCAGGGTGAAAATGAACCCGGAATGGAGGGTAATTAATGCTAGTCACACACGGCCGGATTTCGAACCGGGGCCATAAGGAATTAAAACCGTATCGACCCGGTTGGAGCCGTATTGACCCGTATCGGAACCGTATAAAAATCCGCTTTAAATCCTTAACTGAATCCTTTTCGACCCCTATCGACCTGTGTCAACCCGCTTCGACCCGGATGTAAACTCTATCATCCGTTGCATGAAGGCAATGCGGTATACGGCAAGGGTCCATACGGTTTTACGATGCGAGTCAACGCGGGTCGAACCGGGTCAATTCGGATATCAATACGGAATTGAAATCCGTGAGAAAATTTTGAACATGACCAAAAAGTTTTCACAGCCGTATCGTAGCCCCGGAATCCATCAGGAATTGACACAGGTTACGACGCGGGTTATGATTATGGTTATTATGGACCCGGTTCGAAATCCGGCCGTGTGTGACTGTAGCATGAATTTGCCCTGCTAAAGCCTGTTGCTTGAATGATTTCGCGGTAAACCTCACGCACTGGGCTATGTCGTTTGGAACCAGTACCCTGGAGGACGAGCGAATATGACGTCAGCACTTCGGTATGCCATTGACTTCACTTGCTAGGACATCACATTGCTGAATATCACCATAAAACAGGACCCTCTTGCATAAAATGTTGTGTTTAATCGCAACTCAAAAAAATTAAATGCAACTTGATTTTCAGCCAATCAGGAACACGAATTTGGCGTTTATGCAAGAGGGCCCTGCTTAAAGTTATTCAAATTTATGGATGTTTCTTTCCTGGGGACTTAGTAACAAGGTATTCCGCTATTAATGAATAAACTACAATACTTGGAATCCAGTTTGCATACATTACTTGTTGCTATGTCTGGCAAGCCTCTGTTTTCCCCCTGTCTACCTATAAAACGGATAAACACAACAGTCTCCTGTATCTTTGCACTCTCGCAGGTTATGACATTTTACAAATATTTTGAATAAATATTCACAAGCCATTTGCATCCGTGTGGATCTAAAATAAGCAATAATTTCCTACCGCCCACACTGTCTCCCGTCTCTCTTCCATCCTCTCTCTCACCCTTTCTCTTTTCTTTCTCTCTCATAAACCCTCCCCCCCCCCCCCCCTCTCTCTCTCTTTCTCCTTCCTCTCTCTCCTTACCCTTTCTCTTTTTCTTTCTCTCATAACCCCCTCTTTCTCCCTCCCTATTCTCTCTCCTTCCTCCCATCCTCTCTTTCTAATCACATTGTTTTGCACTTTATATTGGCTCTCTTTTAGAAAACTCAAGCCCATTACAAAAAGAGGGCTCTTTATTTTTTAATTCTCTCCTCTTTAATTTTCTTGCCCGGATGCACTAATTTGATAGCAACTTAATACTTCACTTGCCTGTTTACTTATTTTCTTGCAAAAGATACAGAGGCACTGAATTTCAACTCTAAACACATGAACTGCAAGGTTATCAAAAAATATATTTCACTTTATTGCCTAAATCATAGGCACTTATGTATAAAGAAAAATGCATATGATTAATTATTTACAATGATTACAATAATAACAATTTTTTATCTACACAACAGTTAATGTATCTCGTAGCAGTTTCCTTACAGAATGTATAATAGGACATGATATAAACTGATTATGCCTTATACCTTTCTCATATACATTTAGGTCAATCCTGATCACACTTCAATGTCATTTTTAGTTCACGGCCCCGTTTCATAAAAACTAGTTATCAATAACTGCCAAAGTAAAAGAAAAGAAATGTCGCCGTCTCTTGGTGTTTAAAAATAATTCCATAGAGCTGCATTTTTAGCTTGAGTATGAAAGGTATAGTAGTTTGATGGTATATCCAACAGCTGTAAATAATGTATGTTAGCAGGTCAGCAACATTCTACCATCTGTTTTAAAAAAAGGGCGGTGTATATCTTGGTCCCTGTGATTCTAAAAAAGAGATTCATTGACTGTTTGGTTCCTATTCACTTTGAGGTAATATTTGCTGAAATGAAAAAGTGTCATTTATTTTATATATCATGTTCCCAAATTTGTTGGATGCCTAAATCCTATCAATTGTGTCAGATGACACAACTCATGTTAATACAAGACCCTTCATGTTCAAACAGTCCCAAGTGCAGATGATTACCGGTCAGGTGTAGAAAACAATGCCAGACAATGTTTGAGATTCACAAAGAGAAAGAAGAGCTTGTCCACCTGCTGATACCAGGATTTCGGAAAGAGGGTAGTGAGACTCAGAAAGCACCTCTTGCCTCATCTTCCAGAATGCAGTATAAGCAGTAACATCTGGAAACTCAATTAAATTCAAAGAGCTACAGGATGAAATTGACCATTTGTCCACCTATATCACCCTTTTTTATACAGATACTACAGACAGGTAGGAAGTGTACTAGTTTGGACCTTGCATGGAGGAATATGTTCACTATTTGACATTTGTCTAAATATTGCAACCACAACCACTTGTAAATTTTCCACAATGACTTCAATAGTGGAGTTAATGAGGACTACTGGCCTGTTTATGCCTGGATGAAGTTTCCAACCTTCCCGAGGAGCTCTATTATAAATCAGAGCCGGAACAGCAGGCCTTGATTTTTGCAAGGACATCCTATTTTTTAGTTCAGAAGAGGATGATTACAAACAGATGCATCAACATGTTGATTAGGGTAAGTGCCTATTGAGATTGTTGTTACTGTAACCATGAAATAGTATGGTATTTGTGTATGATTAATGAAGATTTCAGTGAGGGAAAGAGGTGGGTATTCATGGGCGTCGCCGGGGGGTGCGGAGGGTGCGAATGCACCCCCCTCCAGACCAAAAAAAGGATTTTTTTTTTTTGGGGGGGGGCGACACCGGGTGTCTTTTGAAAAGGGCAACATGTTCTTAGTATCAGTGTTATATTCATATCTACCTTAGATTACATACTAGCAGTCTACCAGGACATCCACTCGGTTCACATTTACCGAAGCTAAAAAGAAAGAAAAGCGCCTCGGACTCTCAATGTGACCTTCAGATCACAAATAAGCGTTATTTTTTTCTGCGGCACAGATTGGGGCATGGTGTGTGTTGAGCCTATGGAAAGTACGTTCTTTCCCTTCTGAATAGTGTCTGCACGTGAGACTAGTCATGTTTCAACTTTCGACGCATCGACACATGCTGTCGAGGGTCGCGGAGAATTGCGCCAATTTCGAAGTCAATTGCCGCTATATATCGCTAGCGCTGCGAAGAAGTTTGAATATCCATCGCGAACTATTTGTTTAGATAACATTCCTCTTCGTATAAGGGTAAGTTTTATTGACGTGCTGCCTCCTCTTAAGATTTCCAATTTCATTTTAATTGTTGATGTAATGATTTTCCATACGGTAGTGGATTACATGTAACGCTATTAAAAACAGACGTCTACCAGCTAGCATGAGGGTGACACACATCAATGCCAATGAATGGGGTTTTGTAATAATGGCACTGAAAGAATTATGCCGACACTTCATCCAAAATTGTCCGTTAATTAGCTAAACACTAGGCCCTAGGTGTAGTGTAACCTATTTGTTATAAAACTTATAAATCTGTTCATAGGGTAAGTTTATAGATTCATAATCGATATTTACTTCTTGTCTGCGTTTGTGTTTGTAAATTGTAATCATTTTATTCTTTGACTTGTGCACATGCAGGCAATATTGCCAGATGATCTTCAAGTTCAGGACATACATGTGTTCCTTCAATGACGATGGGCCCCACTTTTCGGCAACCTTTCGCCTGAAGACAAAAACTGATATTTGGCAGCAGTGGTTTTCAGCTTTTCAAGAGAAGACTAAAGTCACATGGAGGGTAAAGACAACCATGCCAGCATGTGGTCGATCTGTGATATTTAAGGTAGGACACCAACCATGTCCATGGCATTAGACTGAATTTTCAGTCTATTTTTTGATAGCCTCTTATTCGGGTAGCGTTGGCTCTCTCCTATGATAGCCGACCCAATTGGTTTCAACTGGAACCAATTGAAACCAGTTTCCTCCAATGGTTTCAGCTGGATCCAGTTGATGCCAACTGCCAACTGGTTCCAGTTGCCCAATTGGTTTTAACTGGAATCAATTGGCAACTGGTTTCAATTGGAACCAGTTGTTCCAATTTCCTTATTGAAACCAGTTGGCCAACTGATTTCAATTGCTTTTGCTCCAATTGGTTTCAACTGGATTTTGGTCCTGGGAATGTTATCAAAATACGTTTAAGTGCAATATTTGTTCACTTTCATTTTTAGATCTATCCAAGAGGGCAAGTAAACTACTATGTCTGGTTCCACAAGTTGCAGTGAAGCGCGAGTGCGATATTGACAGCCTGGTAGATATGTATACGGATGATCTGCCATCACCAGGATTGGTGCAGTATTCCCCTGCTCTTGCTATTAGAGTGTGTGACAAGTTGAGGTATCCAAACATGTATGTCTTGCTTAAGCTAGCATGTACATTACCGGTGACGAGTGCAGAGTGCGAGCGGTCAGCCAGTGTCCTTCGCCGACTCCATCACTACACCCGGGCAACAATGGGCATGGAGCGGCTGTCTTCGCTAGCATTAATACATATTCATTACAACTATCCCCATGACACAGAAGATTAATCAATTTGCTGAAGTGCATCCCAGGAAAATGGCTTTGGCCAACCTTGTCTATAGTGACCAATAGGCAGTACATCCATCTGGCCGGCCGGCTATATGCACTATTCACTATTGTGTAGTGTCAAACAGCTCATAAATGCGCCACCAGCACCACTGCCCGACATTGGAGTTAGTAAGTTTTGTCTTTTTTTTTCCAAAAGGCACCCCCCCCCCCTTTGAAAAAAGCTGGTGACGGCACTGGTATTCGTTATATTGTTTTTATTGGCACAAAAGATTATTCAAGATGAAATGAGAGAATGTTTTCACGATGAATGTACTGATGATACAATATACTTAATAAACTATAATTGTATTTGCATTTGTCTGGTTTTATTTAAATATTGCTTTCTTTTTTCAAGATCAATATGGCAAATAATAAAAGTGTGAGAATGTCTTCATCTGACCTCGAGATGGATACCTTCAGCCAGGAGTTTTGATGTTACTTCATTTGATGTGGAGATATTAGCAGGGACATTGAAGCCTCTGCTGCAGTCAACACCCAAACCAGCACCAACCTCTGGAAAGAGGAAGCGACAGGCTTATGGGGAGCCAGCAGTCTGGTTAAGACCAGAAATTTGTATTACGATTAACCGGTAAAAGGGGATGTAAACAATGTGCATGATATAGAGTGAATATAATGTATTGATCATTATATAATGCATTTGATGTAAAAGCTACAATAAACCTGGTAGAAATATAATAAGTCAAATTCATACTCGTGCTAATTTTATGAAATTTTCTTCTTGAAAAGAAAATGTTTACATGACACTTGTGATCAATATATAATAAACTGCTGGAGAGTTTCCTTTAGTCAAGATCGAGAAAACCCCTTCCTGGCTATACCCTTGTGGGTAGTAATCCAGAGCTGGTAAAGCGATTCAAGGCTGCCATGATTGGGAACCCAACTTTTCAGTTGTCCAGGGATCCAGAGATTACACCACCACTGGAGGCAAAATTATACATCTTGCGTGGCTGTAGCCTGTGGGAGGCTCTGATTGACCTATACAGTAACACACTATTTGAAACACTGCAGTGTCAAATATTTATCATCTAATGAGCTCAAAATTGTACGCCAAGTATGTTTTACAAGGTTTGTTTAAAGAAAAAAATCTTTTGACAAGGCAGTTCGGAGAACACAGGAAATCTGTTTCAGTGATTGGGAATTCCAAGTGGAATGTGAAGTCGTCTGATGGGCATTGTTCGTACCTCGTTGAGCAAAGGGAATCTTCATGTTCGTCTGCCTGCCAGCTCTCGTGCAAGGCATGTGGAGTTTGTGTTCATGAGTTTTCATGCTCGTGTATTGAAGGAACTGTCAGGGGTACTCTCTGCAAACATGTCCACTTGGTTTGTAGGTCAGTAGGAAGGTCAGATGATGAGGTAGTAGAGCCTGTTGCAGATGAAGATCCAGCCAGTGGACCCCAAAGCAATGTCATCATCCCTGAGATTGTTGGTAATGGAGAGCCCTCTCTGTTTTCACATCAGCAACATTCAAAAGTGTTCAGAAGAAGTTGAAAGAACTTGTTGATTTGTTGAGTTACAGTAGTTCGTGCACTGCTTTTGATGCTGTCTAAGCATGTCGATGCAGCAGTACAACTTTTGAAAGCTTCAAGTGCTACCCCTTGGCCCTTCACTGCGGTTGTTGAGAATGTGCCACCTCAGCGGGTTACTCCACAGCGGCCCAGGTTCAAATCCACAAAGAAAACACGCACGTCTTCTAGAGTTCCACTCGCTAAGCCTACCCGAGAAGAGAGAGCAGATTGTCCACAGTATTGAGCAGGACATTGTAATCTCTACAGGTGATGAACATTCGTATACCAAGCAGATTGTTTCTGTACCCGATAGCGTGGTTGTAATGTCTCGGAAACGGGTGAATCATCTTGGATATTTTGTTAATGCAGATTGCATTTCTCAGGTTAAAAATGGTGCCAAGGTCAAGGAGAACGATGTTGAGCTTGCTGTCATCGATATCACCAAGGATGAATTGTCTCAACTAAAGCAGTTTGTGGAAGAGAATGCATGGCTGTTGATGTTGGAAGTAGTAAATGTCATGTGTAGATCATGGAAGTGTCATCTCTGTACATCTGCAAGGTCTACTTGGAACATGATCGAGTGTGAGAAGTGTTTCCTTTGGTATCACTGGAAGTGTTGTAATGTTAGGAGAGAGCCAAGTTGGGAAGTGGGTCTGTAACTTCTGCAATCTCTCTCCCTCTCTCTCTATGAGTTAGCCCCTTCGATTCTTTCTTCTCTCTCTCTCTCTATGATTTGTAGCACATACTGTGAGGTATATAATCTTTTTTTTCTCAAAAGTCCAGAAGTTATTATGTCCAGGCCAGTGGAAGAGGATTATCTTCCAACCTGTGTAAACAAAACTGAGAAGGGCTTTAATTAATACAACATATGTCAGAAGGTCCAAGTGGTCAAAGAATGTGATGGCGTGGCAGAACTACTCTGACCCCTCCTACATTTACTAACTACTGACCAATGATAATTGTTTCTTTCCTCATCCCACTTTCTGTAAATGATGTACCAATCAGCTGCAGACTGTTATGCATGTGTAATTAGGTATAAAAACCAGATCCCAACCCTGTTTTACTGACATGGCACCCCCATCCTTCCCGGCTCCCATCTTTTCCCTCCCGTACATCTTCAACTAACACATGTATCTCGATTTCATCAAGTTCGGACAACCATTTCAAGTCGTGTAATTTCATACATCTTCCACTGATAAACTGAACTTTGATTCTGCAACATCTACAATATTGGAGAAGCAAGTTGCCGGATTGTTCCTGTTTATTTGTTCCTGATTGTCCCGTTAACTGTTCCTGATTGATCCTGTTTCATCCCATTCCAGCTAGTCGATATACAGTCATGACAATGTTCCTGTCGTTCCTTTTTACGTTCTTCGTTCTCCTGACCACTGACGCTACTATTAGTACTATTACTTTAAATCGTCATCGGCAGCATCATCTTGTGTGTAACTATGTCATCATCCTTCCCGCTCCCGCATCATCGTCCCCACCGTCGGCACCTGCCGCAAGTACAATTCGTCAGTATAAGTCACGATATCGCGCAATTAAACAACCGCGTTGCATGTAAGTGGCCACACATCCGAATAATTTCATTTGCCCCACTAACTTATCCCCCCTCCTTTTCCCCCTTAAGTGAATAGTGAAGCTGATGATTTAATTTTGTCTGCCAATTAATAACATAGTTCATGGGGTTGTGGAGATATAATTGGGAAAGTTGGGAAAGTTTGTACAGTGGTTTGAAAGAGGTCAGCGACCTGTAGTTTTAAATAATTATAAATAAATATGTCATGACACCTTAATCACTCTTGTCCTAGCGCTTCTTTTTTGTCCTTTTGTCCATGATACTTTTAATATCTTTAATCGGTGGTCTTTTGACTAACCCCTCACCGAGTTGGAACCATCCGCTAACAGACCAATCCCTGGTTCCTTCTCGGATCCCTACTCCACTGCCTATACAGTGAAGGAGGGGTAGCAGGGCGTTAGACGGAACTCATGACCTTCGCGTATAAGCACGAAAATAAAAGCTCTCCCAAATATTCTCAAGAATTTGCTTAATCGTTTCTAAAAGACTGGTTTGATTATTCCCGTCAAGTGTTTGGACACAAATTGCAAGATGGATGACAAGATGGCTTTGATGATGCCGTTATGGCCAAGCTAGGATATAAAAAGTTGAGAGTTTGAGATCAGTTCAACATTCGTTCTATCCAGTTTGAGGTATCCACATCGTTACAGTCTGCCTTCTTCAACGTCGATCAAGTCATCATCATGCCAAGACGAGCATTCACCGCCGCCTTCAAGCTCTCCGTCTGCAGGTTCGCTGAGGAGTTTGGCAATCGATCAGCTGGTCGTCATTTCGGGGTCGACGAATCAGTTATTCGACGATGGAGAAGCAACAAGCCAACCATCGAGTCGATGCCCAAGAAGAAGGCAATGCGGGGCAGGTCAGCACAGTGGCCAGAGCTGGAGGAGAGACTTCTAGGGTTGGTGCGGGAGAAGATGGCGAGTCATGCTGTATCGACGCTCACCCTTCGCATCGAAGCCAAGCAGATAGCCAAGACCATTGGGGCCAACGACTTCGCTGCCAGCACATCGTGGGCTTTCCGTTTTATGCGGCGGCATAACCTGTCAGTTAGACGGCGCACCCACCGACGACATAGAGAAGTTCACCAACTTCCAGCGATTCATCATCAGGATGAAGACGCAACATGAATACTCACTGAGCTGCATCGGTAACTATAGTTGATCTCGAGAAAGAGAGGGAGAGAGTGCCAGACTCATTGGCGCACCAGAGTAAACAAACACGAGGTCACTGATTGTAAAAGGGCATGCAGGCCACGTGCGTTTATCTCGTGTATGAACTGAGTCACAACATGACGCCTCCAGGGCCGGGGAGCATTTCATCACGTGTCTTGTCAGTGATTTTTACCGACAACCGTTATAAGCTACTGCAATCCTTGCATCTGATTGGCTGAGAACAAATTTGTGGACAAAAATCAACTTGATGAAACGCTCCCTTGGTCTATTGTTCTCCCTCTCTCTCTCTTCCCTCTCCCTTCTAAGCATACGCGCGCGTGGTTGTAATTGGGTACGCTCCATAAAAGGAGGCCAGGGAGGGAAACAAAATTCCAACTTTTCTAGTGACCGTTGATCGGGCCGTTGATTCTCTTAAAGTACTGTAAATTCTGTGGCATTTATTGGATATAAATAATATTTTCTACAGAAAACAGTAAATTGACACAAACAGGTACTTGGTCTGTTTTGTAATTTTTCAGACATTTTGTAGTTGACTGAGATATGAGTATGATCGTGTCATGAGTTCTGCTATATTACATGTAGCTGGCTGTATGACCAAGCCAGGAATACCTCCTTGGTATCAATGGTATGACACTATGTTTGTGTGTGTGCGACGTGATTAGGAAGAATGTGAGGATTGGTTTCTTTCCCTAATTAAAAATAATTACAATTTAATTCTCTCGCTCTTTTTTCATGGAGCATTATCAAACAAAGCTGCCAAACTCTAGAAATCAGCGTGCAGTTGAAATCATTCTTAAATCTGCTTGTATTTTTTTCTTCTTTTTTTCCTCTGGATTTTTTTTTTCCCTCTGGATTTTTTTTTTCCTCTGGATTTTTTTTTTCTCAATCAAGTGTCAAAAGTTGGGGGTACAGTTTATAATCGGCCGTGGTTTATAACGGAAAATACGGTAGTTAATGGTTGTGGAGATATAATTTGGAAAGTTGGGAAAGTTTGTAAAGTGGTTTGAAAGAGGTCAGCGACCTGTAGTTTTAAATAACGACAGGTTAAGATCATTAAGATGTATTTGAGTTGACTTTCATTTACAAACTGTAGCGTTAAGATTTTGTCCCATGGATTGAGTAGAGTTCAAAGGAACTGCTACATCTCCCTTCCCCTTTGGCATTCATGCTAGACGAGCATGGAATGAAGTAGTAGAAATGGCCAAAAATCATCCTAGGTTGGCACTACTGGACCTCCTTATTATACACGGAAGTTTGAAATAGGTACGTTGCTTTTGGATGCAGTTATTGGTCATGATTAAGTGAATGTTGTGTGTTATATAATGATCATGTTGGTTTGTCTATAGACATATACCCACTGTGCATGGAGCATGGGCATGATTTAATGTTTGTTCTATTTTTTAGAATATATTCTTTGGACTAAGCTGAAGATATATTGCGGGTTCTCCGAGCGACCCAAACGTTATATATTATGTACTTTTATGCTCATGAAGAAATTCCAAGTCCTTCGCCATTATTTTTGTTGTATGTGTAACTGGAAGTCGACTTAATGTTTCTTATGGTTCAGATTGATTATTAATGTTGCCTATTCTAAAAGTCAGATTCAGACATTACTATTAGCAAGCTAATTAGGGAATTAGTTAATATAAGTTCGTAGGTCCCGTCATGTTGTAACGTAACCTTTAGTGAAGGGAGGGGCAAGGATTTAATAAATTGTAGAATCTGGAAGAGAGTAGTTTTAATTGATAAAAGGATTTTATATCCACATAATCACCGAGATCGACAAAATGTTTGGACGTTGTACAGACCGAGTATTGCACATGCTTAATGAAGATAATAATGGGGTACATTCTGATTGCGAGCAATAGGGATGCCTCAGATAAGTGAGGAAGAGAGTCTTTCTAGACACTCACAAAGATACATGTACCCACCCATTCAGATGTATAGGCTTATTTTATCATATTGGGTATGTAAGTGCCAGGCTGATAATTTACATATATTTTGGAAATATTGTGTTTCTTTTTCTTTTTGCAGTATGTTGTTATGTTAGGTTTCTTGATTTGATTTTAGTTTTGAAGAGATAGTTGTTGTCTAAAAGAATTATTTTGTAGCCCATATAATCAGGAACAGTTTAATTGCTTCGGAACTATAGATATGGGTTGGAGAAGGTATTCTAGAAATACCATTTGGAAGTATACAATTTTGTGTATCAGCTTTTGTTTCAAACCATATTTTCTTTGGTTTAGTTGTCACTATGATTGAGCTTAGTTCATCATCTTTTTAGATTTACTATGTAGGAGTGATATGAGTAGATGGTGGTCTATTCTTGGTTAGTTAGTTTTGAGCTTTTGTAAAAGAGTTCAAATCTAAATTTTATATAGCAGGATGTTTGTTTTTTTTAGTCATGGCAAGTGGTATTTTACTCCAGTCGATGTACCTTTATGTTTAAAATAATTTGGTGATATTATTTTATCAGCTTATGTTGATGGCACATGCCACAACCTATCGTATTGTATTTTAGTTGAAGATTTCGATGCATAATGATTTGTTAGCTCTCACGTTTATACTTGGTATAACAGTTTGAGAAATTCCAGTCATTCAAAATTTTTTCAAATATTAGTTTCGTTACGGTGTTTTGAGGAAGTGTTTTCTTATGAGGAATTTTCTGGTTTTAATAGGTGGCTGTGGTTAATTTTTGTAATGGGGTAAATTATACATGTAGGACTACTATAATTACACATTTGGTCCGATTTGATTGTATATTTACCTTAGATATACATGCGAGTAAATGGTGGTATAATATGTTTTGTTTTGTCATTTTCGGTTACTGTATTAGGTTATAAGGTGTCATGATGTAAGGTACATGTATAATATAAGATGTTCTATAGGGTATCAATTGACAGCATCATCTTGTGTGTAACTACGTCATCATCCTTCCCGCTCCCGCATCATCGTCCCCACCGTCAGCACATGCCGCAAGTACAGTTCGTCAGTATAAGTCGCAATATCGCGCAATTAAACAACTGTGTTTCATGTAAGTGGCCACACATCCTAATAATTTCATTTGTCCCACTAAGATTCATCAGAAATAATCTATTCCATGTACATTGTAACAAAGGTATCATTTCTATGCCAGTCGCAATATTTGTCATTGTTATATTTATTGCCCTTTTTAAATTTAAGACAAAAGAAATCTGCATACCTTCACGATATCACTAGAAAACAATTCAAAGTAATATAATACAGAACAAAACTAATACATTCGGTTAATTATTAATTATAATTCTTGAAGTTGAAAAAATTGTTTTAACGGTGGGATCGGAGCAGTCAAGTCGGAAAAGATTGTGATCAAGAAGCACCTGTAGCGTGATTGGCTCGCGCTCTCAATTATAAAGCACGCATGAAAGTGACAAAAGTCATTTCAGTTATATTGTACAACAGACATAAGATTCAAGGCCGTTCACGCGATAAGCATAATTTCGGCTGTGATGCAAATTCAGTCCAGAATAAGATAAACCAAAAACAAAAAACCCACCGAGTGCAATTTCATAGTAGATCTAGTAGGGGCTACAATTTTCAGGTAATTGCGTGATTTGTCTGTCATGCGTTCCGTCTTCAAACTTTTAATATACTATCATTTTTTTCTTTTGAAAGAACAATAACCAGTAATATTAAATACTTGAAAATGAACAATTCCTTCATTGATGAACTGAATCCCGCCTTATATTGTAACCTTCGAGCGATGTCGTCAATGGCCAATGAGCGGGACGAATGGCCTATAAGAATTTGGTTTTTTTTGGGGGGGATGGGCTTGCCCCGTCAATGCATGAAAGGTGGAATTACTTATTTTGAATCTGTTAATATTACTGGTAACTGCATTGACGATATCTGTCGAAAAAAAAATATTGGAATTTGAGAACTGAAGGAAGTTTTCATGCAACCTAAACAATCTTTATGATCAAACTCCGATTTCATTCAGAGCAACAGATTTAAAGCACATCGCAGACGCCAGGAAGAGATAGGTGTTTGTGGGTCTTCTCTAAGTCACATTAGAGATCACCTTCATAGCACAATACCAGGATTACAGGAGCAGCATAAAGTTGACAAACATTTCAACATCAAATTGTTGTTAATTAAAGATGCGAATATAAACTAAAAGGTCTATAAAGACAGTAAAACAATCAAATTGACAATTTTAGAAATTGAAATGCTTGACATTCTCTTACATTCCAGAATGAGAGTATTTTCCCCTATAGCATATTCGGTTGAACTTTTTAGTATTTATTCGTAACCAGCTTTAGATCTATTTGTCTATCTTCAAACTCCTCTGAACTCTGCAGTTTATGTTTACATTCTTCTCTTTTACCATGTGTATAAGATTATTATATATGGTCCTGCATTTTTTAATAACATTTACAAACTTGTCTGCTTAATGTCAGTCACATTGAACAATTATGTATAGACTATATTAATACCATTTCCCCCCTCAAATACAGATGTTCGGACCATCGCCCATTGGATGCACCCACCAAACAAGGCACACAAGGCACTGCAGCAGTACAAGGGATTGATCCAGGCACGTATCCTGACTAAAGACAACTCGGACAGGAAAGCAAGGGACAACAGCCACTTTTACTCAGCCCGTGTGCGATACTCCATGGAGATGGCGTCAAGTTCAGTGAGCATGTGATGGTCTACAGTGCGGACAATAAGAACAAGGTCAGGGTTGAAGATACATACGCTTGCAGTAGACCGTCGCATTTGGATAAACCATTTCTTCCCTGTGAACGATGCCCCCTGCTACATGGACCATGACTTCCCAACCCCAGGCTACTTATTTACCCCCTCAGGATATTTAGAACTGGAACCTTCTTCTGCTACAACTCTGGATCACCTTGGACGTGAACACTTTGTGTTGCCGCAGAAGTCCCTGTCACATGTCTTCCTCAGAAGTTCCCACTCTCCAAACATAGCTTCTCACATGAACGATTTTTGTCACATTCTACCTCCCCAACCCAGAAGCCAGTACTCGTTCTCGTCGTGAATGGTGGCTCTGACTTTAATGTTAACTTTGGGGTGAATGAGATGTTCTACGGCAACTTCTTCAAGGACAGCAATCTGGATGCGCTGCTGGTAACGTCATACTGCCCAGGGGATTCAGTCATGAACGCACCCTTGCGCTGACGTCAGTATACTTTTCATCCACATTAGACAGAGGACAGACCACCATCACAGCAGAGGAAATTCAAGGAGCATGTTTTTGACAATGCAATGGCACGGATTAAGATGTCTACTGGGGTAACCTACACTTCGCTGGCCACAAAGTCAACGTCAACTATTAACGTAGTGGTTCACCTCTAGCTCCATATGGCAGTGACTACGAAGACGTCAAGAAGGTTGTTAACGGCTCTACAAGACTCTTGAAGGCCAACCCTAATGTTCACGACCACTTCAAGTTCACCCACAGCCACATGGATCGCAGAATTGGCACCATCATCTTCACCAAGTGCACCAAGCCCACATGTCATCATTGTATCAGTCATCCTACTAGAGCTCCACCTGAACTCATGTCCTGTTTGAGAGACTTCCCATCACCATCACCCAGCACATTACATGATGGCCACTTCAAGACGTTCATGGAAGCTCTATCTTCTGATAGCATCCTCCCTTGTGAGAAGGATTTAGGACGATGTGAACACCCAGGATGTAAATATGTCTACACAAGCAAGAAAGATGTTGACGACCATCGGCGCAAGGTTCACTGAATGTACATGCACATATTATGGACACATACTACAATTAGTTCATTCAGGTATCACAATTTTTGTCCCTCAACATGCAGCGACCGAGGCATCATACACAGATTTTCAGGTTGTCCGACCAGCAGTCTGTTCAGCTGTCTATGACTTTGTACAATGATTGCATGAAAACTGGTTAAGGGATTTTAATGTCTTGAAATATGACCACCGATATACTCATATATTCATTAGACTGAGATCCAGGGTGAGATTTCTAGTTAGATTATATTAAATGAGGTTTGTTTTAATCTGGCTAGGTAATATACTCAACAAAAGAGATACGCAGGTCAGTACTGGAGAATCAGGGTTGGCCGATTAAAATCATTATTTAAATCAAGATAATCAAGATTAAGGAAATTTTTTTTTATCCATTTTACATCCAGAAACATAAAAAAGTCAAAAGATATTCAACAATTGCATTACAAGCCAGAAAAAAAGTTATAAATTGGCTGAGAGCAAATTTGTCGGTAAAAATCACCGACATAACACTTGATGAAAGGCGTCTTCTTTTTCGCCCTTTCAATCTTTTGAAGACTGTAGGCGAGGGTTTTCGGCTCTTGATCGGGTGAAGACGAAGGCGAGAAACCGATTAACCCACATGCTGAAGGCGTCAGCCTTTTCGATTGTGTAGACGTGGACGCTGGCTCGTCTGACCTGTCCCACCAGGTATGGCGACCTCAAAGATGTTTGGGAGATGCCTGCCACAGGTCTGCCTCATTTCGAGACGGTGAGGCATGTTTATGAAGAGTTTGGCAATTTCATGCAGTCTATGGAGCAGCCTTGGCTATCCCCAGACATGCTATCATATGCCCATGCTGTCCATGCCAAGGGAGCTGAGCTTGAAAACTGCTGGGGCTTCGTGGATGGAACGGTACGCCCCATTGCCGCCCAACCATCACCCAAGGCCTCATGTTCAACGGCCACAAGCTTATCCATGCCTTGAAGTATCAAGCAGTGACTGCTGCTTATTGGGCTTTTTGGCCATTTGTTTTGGGCCGGTGGAAGGGAGACGTCACTATAGCTTCCTGCTTTGTGAGTCTGGCTTCTCAATGAACTTGAGTGGCACAGCAATGACCAGTTGGGGAACATCATGTGCATCTATGGGGACCCAGCATACCCCCTTAGGGCCAACCACCTCCAGTGCCCGTCCAAAGGTACAAACCTCACCCCTGACCAGTAGTGAGACTACCCTCAACGTGAAAATGTATATGTTTACATTTAGTTGTCAACATGGCGAATCTACAGAGTGCGAGAGACAATTGTCGCTGCCTATGTTTGTGACATTCTAGACGATGTGGAATTCATGCTTTTGTAAGATATGAATGCTCCAATATTGATTTTCAGTAGGAGAATGATGGGTATCATTTCAACTTGGATAAGTTCAACAATGATAAGTTCAACGATGATGAATTCAACAGCCATTTCAGGTATGACAATGAGGCATTTGTGCACTTCGAACTCGGCCCTGCCGAAAAATTAGGTGCCGAGTTGTCCAAAAGGGTTTGAATCGATCGACAACTCATTAACAAAAACTTTATATTTGTATTACTTCCTTCCCCTTTCTAAGCCACTCTGACAGGATGTACATGTAACTTCCACTGGAAGCAGGCCGTTTTCCGCAAGATACAAGCCAGTAGACTAGCGAGAACATACAGGGAGGATGAGGAAACCAGGCGTCTCCTACAGAAGGTGATGGCCCTGCCCTTCGTACCAGCCATGGAGATACCTGCGATGTTCCATCTTCTAGAGCAGAGCAACAACTCTATGTTGGATGAAGTAAGTACATGTAAAGGGTAGAGCTATTGTCTACAATGCACAGGTCCACAGCATAATGGAATAATGCATCTTTATATGCTGGATAAATGCCTCCTCTACCATACTTAGCATGTTAGACAACATTCAGAAAAAAGCACTCAAGGTTGTGTTGATGAATCCACTGCCCTTCAAGATTTATCCATTCCTAATTTAACTCACAGGCGAAGTTGCAGCTGCTTGTGTATTCTACAAAATGCACACAGAACAGTGCCCAAAAGACTTTAATGAAATGCTTCCCTCTGCCTCTAGAAAGGAGACGAGTGACCAGAGCTAGTGTATCTTCTCCTGACCACGCTGTTCTATTACCCACTGCAAGAACTCATCAATTGGACAGAAGCTTCATTCACACGGCTTCAAGGGTTTGGAACAGTCTTCCAAATCAGGTTGTTGGAACACCTTCCTGTACAGGACTAAATTCTTTTAAAAGTGTTTTTCAAAAACATTGTGTGAACAGTGCAATATTCTCAACTAATAGTCATACACAATTTTCTTCAAACTGCTACAAAATGCTTGTGTTACCACTTTTGATTGTATGTATTAATAATTTGTATAATTTCTATTAACCTAACAATAGCACACACCTGTGAATTTCAGTCTACGTAAAACTGATAAAAATGATAACGTAGAATGAATAGTGTTAGTTCAAACAGATTGCTCAAATATATGTCACCTTGTGTTTGATATTTAGAATTGTAGCCACTTTCCTTCCTGCTTACAAAGCAGTTCAATATTCAAAACAAACTTTCAACAAATGAACCTCTATCTTACTTAGCATATTTTCAATGTACTTCACTTGCAGAATTAGCAACAAAGGAATAAAGCAACAAAGCTTTCAGCTTTTATAATACTAGTTTTTTTTCTTTTCCTTTTTCTTTCAATTACCTATCAATCACAGCTCTTCCGTTACACGACCGAGACATGGATGCAGAATCCAATGTGGCCCCCAGCAGCATGGTCCGTACATAACCAGCAGATTAGAACAAACAATGATGCTGAAGGTTACAACAGGCGCATTCAGGCGAGGACAGGAGGCAAGAGCTTTGTTTTTAGTGTATGATCATAAAAATTAATACATTATTGGAATTTATAGTCTTAAGTTAGGATTTTTTTTTTAATTTGTAAGTTATTTTAGAGCAGAGTTATTGTAGTAGCTACCCTAGCCTAGGTTATTGGTATATGCCAAAATTTCACGAAATAATGCTGACAATGCGTTTATATTGTGGCCGTTACGGGCAGAGTTTCGTCAGCAGCCGATGTAGAGTTCGCTGATAGTGTGACGTAGGTGTGGTTTTCTTCATCAGCAGCAAGGAGGAATCAAAATGTCGAGAATTATTAAGATGGTGTTAGTCGGAAAAATTGTGTTGACGTCCAAAGCAGGTCGTCAATTTATGCAAGGCAAAATTGGAGTGGAGGGATGTGAAGAGTTGTTTGACATATATGTCAATGATTTAAATCAACAGCAAAGGGGAAGTGCTCAGAAGGTTGGAAGGGATGGAGGTGGGAACGACGTTTGGAGCAAAAGACATTACGATTGATAAGATTGCCTGCAAGGCAGTGGTGAATCATAATACCAAGGTTAGTATTGTAGTAGTTGGTGACCCCTCCCCCCACCAACTTCCACCACAAGAGGGCGATCAACCACTTCCCGAGCCTGGAACCTTGATCTGCACTACTGTGAGATGAGACGCTACGGACGAACTGACCTGAGGATACTGGTACCTTTTTACTGAAGATTCCAGGTTAGTTTGTAGCAATCCCTTTGTAGTATTTAAGTCGTAATTAACCCAAGTGGGTGAGTGTTTAATCAAGCACCACCTACTTCAGTATAGATCTACCTGTATTCGTATTAAGTTTAACTTTAAGGATGTTTCTATGCAGAATATCTAAAATTTGGTATCGGTAGCTACTTACCCAGAACTGAGGAAAAACCGGTTGCATTGACTTTTGCTTTAAACATGTTAAAAGTTAGTTTTAATATTTTATTAATTTTGTGGAAATAGACTAACTTAAAATAAAAATGAAATGAAAATTGAAATAAAAATAAAGTATTTTAACTGGTAACTCTGGATATTGGAAGAAGTCTTGTTACTGGAATTTTTGTTACTGGTCTGAGTGGTATTCTATTAGACCCTAAATAATGGCATCCAACTCTCAGACTCAAGTGGATTAGTCTTCCTGGTTTTACTGGATCTGAATACATTCATATTGTTTCTGATAGCTATATCATTAGTGAAATACCATGATAATATGATTAGTACTTGTAAAAGCTTAGTCTCAGCTACAACATATTAAAATCTGGAAGAAAATAGACCAAAAATAACTGAGATACTGCTCATCTTCCATAGACATAACACACAAATGGAGAAAATTCTGACATGGTGTCAGCTACATTAAAATCTGGAAGAAAATAGACCAAAAATAACTGAGATACTGCTCAGAGAACGATGTCCTGTAGATTCAGGATTCAAAAAAACATCATCTTCCATAGACATAACACGCAAATAGGGGAAATTCTGACATGTCTTTAATTGAAAATTTCACTGTGATGTCATCAAAATGAAAAATGGTGACTGATCTTGTAGAGAATTGTCTCGGCTATAACATATCAAAATTTGGAAGAAAATCGACCACCTATTACTGAAATACCAATACAAAAATGATGTCAATTTTTCAAAATCATATTTTTGAGTTCATATGCAAATATGACGTGAGAACTGCAATCGGCAAAAATTCTGCATGAATTCAAATCTACAACTCACAGGCTTTCAGAATATGTAAAAAAAATTGGGCGTATCCCTGCATTCTGACTAGCTATGGCTGATTCTTGATAGGCATGATTTTACCACTTTTTACATTAGACTGCCCATTGATGCATGCTTGAATTTGAAATTTTGACGAGCGCATGTGGCATTATGGAATGACATGTCACGTTGACCCTCGACCTTTGGTTTATATGTACCAAATATGGTTGACTTTGGATGACTTGTAATGAAGATATGAACGATAATGTCATTTTACAAAATAGCGTCTGGATGACGTCATGATGACCTGATGACTTTGAAAAAGATTTTGGAGCTTGACCTTATATGACCTGATGACTGACGGAAATGTATATACATGTATATATTCAAATTTTGAACAAGGAAATGTGGTAAATTAGAAAACCTTAAATTTCTTGAAAGTGCTTACAGTAGATTTCATCCCTTTTGGAATGAAACTCTTGGTAAAATTAGACAACCATAATTTACTCAAATGCTAATACAGATCAGCAAGTTCATACAAAGTGCATGTACATGTATTTAAAAAGATGGAACTCCTTCAGCAATTACACTGGCTTCCAGTCCACCATCGCATCCAATTTAAGATCCTGCTGATGGTGTACAAAGCCTTAAATGGTACTGCCCCATCCTACATATCAAATATCATCAGTGAATATACCCCTACCAGAAACCTTCCATCCACGGAAATGAACCTCCTCCAGACTCCTAAGGTTAGGACTAAATTCTACGGGGACAGGGTTTTCAACGCTGCACCGACACTTTGGAACTCTCTTCCTTTCCAGCTCCGGGATGCACCATCTGTTCACAATTTCAAGAAATCTCTGAAGACATACATGTTTACCTTAATGAAACAATTTTAGTTATGGTTATTGAAATGTTAAGATAATTTTTGAATACATCTATCTTGTTCTAATTATTGTCATTACATTAATTTCAATTCTGATATCACTATATGATTTGTTAAGCGCATAGAGACAATTTTGTATTTTGCGCTATATAATCTTATTATTAATCAATATTTAACCATCTCCTTTATTTCCCTCAAGGGAGCAGCAGTCCCAATGCCAACCACTCCGACATCAACCATCCCAGAGTCATCCAGGAAGAGATCGCGGACCACAAAAGTGACTAAAAAGGCGAGGGAAGTTATTTTTTTAGTTTATGACAAGCAACAAACAGGAACTAAATGAGAATGTGTGGCGAGTCCAGTGGAACCTTGTCATAATAAATTCATAACTTTATTAGTTGTCCGATTTTTCTCAAACTATTTCAAATCTGTCTGTCTGCTTCTTTTGGAAGCAAGTTATTTTATGGCTGGACTTCCCCTTTAATTTGAAATCAAAAGCAATACTTTGGTAATACTACATGTTAGGAAAATATTGCGGACATGATTTAGGCAACATATTTTCAACAGATTCCCAGAAGGAGGTTCATATATTCTAGATAAGTATAAGGACAAGTAACTTCAGATCTAGTCTACAAATACCTCTCATCGAGGTCTCCTAAATGCTGTTTGAGTTCTATAATTTATATTTGTTCGCTAGTACATGTATAGACTTCATGCTGACAGCGGTAGCAGTACAATTTACAACTAGTTCTTCACATACACAAAACCTGTGTTTCTAGTGGGCCACATTTACGTACCGTATCCAGTACTTCGCTCCCAAGGACTTTGGCGTGACTGTGGTTCGCCAAATAAAGTCGCTGACAGCAAATGCAAAGCCGAACAGATGCACACTAAATGAGGTTACCAGCACGCATGCGCGCGGACAGCGTAGCGTAGCCAAATTTAAACACGCGATAGTTCCGCCGTGTGTGTCAAATCGGAAAGATACAAGAATGCTTGTGCCGAGTCGCTGAGTCGAAAGCCGACTGCTCGACGTTCAACAGTGAGTTTACACGCCGCCGATTCTGCCGCGTGTAAGTGTTAAGAGGTAGAGTCCAGAATAATAATGTATTTATATATCGCATTTTCCATATATTATGTTCAAATGCGCTTTACAATGATATTAACGGAATAAGTGACTTTTGAGCTTTTTGAAGGCATCCAGAGATTGTTGGTTACAGAGAATTTGGGGTAGTTGATTCCACAGTTTGGAAGCAGCAGTTGAAAATGCTCTGTCACCAAGTGTGGGCAGCATCTTGGGAGATGGATAGTTAAGCATGGTGCCTTGTGAGGAGCGGAGAGTGTACCGGGATGGCTGGCTGATAGTTTAATAAGTTCAGCTAAATAAGGAGGGGCGAGACTGGATACATCGAAAGGTGAGTAGCAGACTCTTGAAGGGAATCCTTGACCTGATAGGTAACCAGTTCAGTTCAGTATAATACTAATAGTCCTGTGAAGTTGTATTCTTTATTCTGCAGATTCCAGAAAGCTGACATTTATCAGCTGAAACGTGCTTTGGGGGTACCGCAGACTGACTCTGGAAAACGGGTCAAGAATCAATGCACTCGAGGCCTTGTGCATCACCCTCCAGAGGTACGCGTACCCGTGTTGGTATGGAGACCTCGTCAAGGACTATGGCCATTCTGTTCCTCAACTCTGCTTGACTTTCAAGTGGATGACCAACTTCATCTTTGATGGCCACAAGCACCTCATTTCCTCACTAGATCAGCCCTGGTTATCACCACAGAGCTTAAAGGCCTTTGCTGATGCTACACATAGAAAGGGTTCCGCTCTGAGCAACTGTTGGGGATTTGTTGATGGAACTGTTCGGCCAGTATGCAGACCAAGTTAGCATCAACAAGTGATGTATAATGGGCACAAAAGGCTTCATGCACTGAAGTATCAGTCGGTGACAACCCCCCAAAGACCTCATAACCCACCTCAAGGGACCAGAGGAATGGAGGAGGCACGACGCATATCTTCTGCATGAATCTGGGCTCTTAACCGAGCTGGAGGCCAGATCACATGGTGCGGAGGGGACTACGCTGTGTCTCTACGGAGATCCAATTTTCCCTTCATCACCATATGGTTTTACCTTTCAATATAACATCCTATATTTCTGCAGGAGATTTGCTTATTAAAGATTGGAGGGTTTTAGATATGCCTACGGACTCTCGCCAAATTTGCCCAATACACAAAAATCTGTATGGTTTTGTCAGTTACAGGCCATGAAGAGAGATGGTCTCAACTCTATCTCAAGAAAAGAAAATTCAGGAGATTAGAGTTACGTTAAACATTTCTTATGCTGATGCAGCGAAGGCTGTCCGACCACCTAAAAATACCGACAGTAGTGTTAAAGATCAGACCCGTGTCTCTAAAATTAATCCTGTATCAGCAATAGTTACTAATCAATCTGAGCATCAGACGACTAATTAATACCAACATTAATGTAGTTTTGAATAAACCTCAAGTTTCTCAATTCTCACAGGTATCATAATCTCAGATCAGTCAATCACTACAGATGCCAGTCACAATGAAGCCAAATAATAGAGTCACAATGAAAGATGTATCAACACAAACAGGTCAGGATGTAGAATGTCAAACTGATACATCATCTCACCATCTACAAATCGACATCTACTTGCTTCTTTCTGTGGGTTAAAAATATAACACCCTTTGATGTAAAGACACTCTTTCATTAACTTTGTTATTGACAATTTATTCCTTATATAAGAACAGAGTAGTTAAGGAACTGTGGGGTAAGGCGCCAAAGACTGCCCATGCATATCTGAGCACCTTGAAAAAGATGATCCGGTTCCTAATGACCGAGATCGATGAGGACGACAACGTATCTGTGCGAGGTTTATTGATACCTGACCCTTATGAAGAAGGTGGTGGGAAATAAAGCCGGGCCAGAAACGGAGAGAATGGGAGAAGGTGAAGGAAAAGGGTAAAAATAGCGCCAGAGAAATTGGGGCCCAGGTGAGGAGAATGCTCCAGAGGGAGGTGGCATGGCACTATTTAACAAGAGGGGTGTCCTCAATGAGTAAGTATGCACTGAAAATAGGAAGATTTAGTTTGACAAAAGAGATGGTCTCAACTTTTTCTCAAGAAAAGACCAACATCTATTTGCTTCTTTCTGTGAGTTAAAAATATCAATGAAATGCTGTTAATTTCCAAGAACCTATCCAAATGAAATTGATTTTGGATATGATCACTTGATGATGCTAGGTATAGTATGATTTCTGAAGATGAAGTTTTTCATATTAATGTTTTATTCATCAAGTACATGTAACTCTTTGACTATCTAGAGCAATCTGTTAGAAGTCTGAAAGATAGTGGAGATGGAGTAGTCAAAAATAAATGGACTTGAAAGTGGACAAAATGGCATCTGGACAGTCATGCATGAGTGATTTTGAAAAAAGGGATGCCAAACTACCATCTTCATTGGTAGTTTTTAAAACCTAGTGTAAATGCTGTGATCCTGTGAGAATCATTTGTCATGACCAGGTCCATTGTTAATTCAGCACTGATTTTCTTATTTACTATATAAATCTATATACCTACCTATTATGCCTGTAGTCTTGACTACGGGACCCCTTCGAGAATTATCACACATGTGTCACAAAATTGTGCGCACCCCCCGTAATCCTATTGTCCCCTTTGCCACTCACGCGCGTCAATACGCTACGGCCATCTTCCTCTTTTGCGAGCAACCCCAAGAAGAAACATGTTGCTTGCAAGGAGCGGGGAAGGAGGGAGGGTCATAGGTAGGTATATAGATTTATATAGTAAATAAGAAAATCAGTGCTGATTTTACAAATTTACTGCAATAAATCATATATACCTACCTATTATGCCAGACCAGCGCCAACTCAAAAAACCGGGAGGCATGTTTCGAGCAAAGGAAATAGGATTACACCAAAGACTACAAAGAAGACACAGCGGCCTTCAAGGTGGCTGACGCAAACAAAGCTTCACCTGCGGGAATATCCCTAAGGTAGCAAGAAATGAAGGAATTGGGCGAACGCCAATAAGCAGCCTTCAAAATATCAACAAGCGCCACACCTTGAAACAGAGCCCAAGAAGTGCTGACACTACGAGTATCATGAGCACGAGGCTTACTGTCGGATAAAAGAGCCTCTGTGCCAGCGGCCCTAATAGCTTCAACGATCCATCTAGAAATGGAATCAAGAGAGGCAGGAGAAAAAGGCTCTCTAGTGATCAAGAACAACTGATCATCCTTACGAAAAGACTTAGTCTTATCAATATACCATTTGAGAGCCCTAACAGGACACCAAACTTTGTCCTCACGCACCGAAGAAAGGTCAGAAAGCGGACAAAGAAAAATCTCAACAGGACCGGAGGTAGCTGTCTGATTCTTGGCAACGAAAGAAGCCCTAGGAATCAATCTAACACCTTTTCTCTCCCAGCGAACATGACCAGGAGTAAGACAGAGAGCATGAAGAGTACTGCGCCTCTGCCCAGAGGCAATAGCTACCAAAAAGAGCGTCTTAACCGTAAGATGATGAAGCGAAGCTTCACCTAACGGTTCAAAAGGAGGTTTCGCCAAGGCCTCCAGGACCTTAGGCAGACTCCAAGACGGCACTAACTTAGAAAATGAAGGTCGTTTCAGAAAGAACGAACGAATCAAATCGCTTAGTAGCGGGGAATTGGAAATCCCCGAACCATCCGAAAAACCCGAATGAATGGCCCCGATCGCCGAACGGTAGCCTCGGATAGTAGAAATAGATCTCCCTTTGTCAAACAACGAGATTAAGAAATCCGCAATTGAGCCAATAGGAGCCTTAGAAGGGGTTTGATTTCTCTCTTTGCACCAAAGGAAAAAGACCGAGAGACGGGAATTGTAAATTTCCCTAGTAGAAACCCTACGACTGGACATTAAAAAGTCCGCGGCTCTATCAGAGAGACCCGACTGTCTTGCAGATTCCCTGACAGGGGCCAAGCAGTCAAATGAAGAGACTCCGGATTGTGGTGAAGAATCCCCGATAGGGGCTGTAACACCAGATCCGCTCTTAACGGGAGAACTAACGGTTGAGCCCTTAGAAGGCTCATAAGCTCCAGAAACCAATTCCTCCTGGGCCAAAAGGGAGCTATTACAAGCACCCTCGCCCGATCTTCCCTGATTTTCCGCAAGACACGCGGAATCAGTTGGAAGGGAGGAAAGGCGAATCCCTGAAGGTTCTCCCAGCTGAGGGAGAAAGCATCGAGAGCCCATGCTCCCTGATCGCGAACACGGGAGCAATACTTCGGCAGCTGGTGATTTAGTACCGACGCAAATAGATCCACTTCCAGTGGACCTAGGCAAGTGCGAATGCGGCAAAATACCTCCGGATGGAGCATCCATTCCGATGGAAGATACCTGCCCGGGACAGAAAATCCGCAATGAGGTTTTCCCGACCTGGGATGAAAGAGGCCACGGGTGTGATTGCCATGCGACGACACCACCTCCACAGCTGAGCTGCTAGGGCATTCAGGGCAACCGAACGAGTGCCTCCCTGCCGATTGATATATGCCGCCACGGTAACATTGTCCGTGAGAATCAGAACTGAACGACTGAGAAGTCGACTTCTGAAATGGAGCAAGGTCAGCAGAACTGCCATAAACTCCAGGACATTGATATGAGGAAGAGTCCCAAGATGAGACCAATCCCCCGCAACCGTGCTGCCGTTGCAGTGTCCTCCCCACCCCAACCGAGAGGCGTCCGTCGAAACCGATATCGACGGAAGAGGGACAGAGAAGGACCTGCCTCGCGCGAGAAACACCTCGCTCGTCCAACAAGCGAGAAGAGACTTGATCTCTACTGGTACTGGAATCCAGACCAAAAGAGAGTCTTTTCCCGGCTTGAAGAACCTGAGGAGATGTCTCTGAAAGGGTCTCATGAGGAGCCGGCAGTCCTCTAAAACATCGACTAGACTGGCCAGATAACCTAGAAACTGAAGCCACTGTCTGGCCGAGACTCTTCTGGCCAGCAAGAGCTTGCGAGCCGCAGAGACAATGGTGAGAATCCTGTCTCGACTGGGTCGAGCTAACTGATTCCTTATGTCTAACACCGCCCCCAGAAAAACTGGGTTGCGAGTGGGGACTAACTCTGACTTTTCCCAATTTATTAGGAAACCTAAGTCTTGAGTAAGAGAGACTAGCAAACGAGTCTCGTCCAACAAACGATCGCGCGACTCCGCAAGGAGAAGCCAATCGTCCAGGTAACAAAACAACCGCAGGCCGCGACGCCTCAGAAAGGCCGCTAGCACCGCTACAACTTGAGTAAAAACCCGAGGGGCCGGGCGCAGCCCGAAGGGAAGAGCCCGAAACCGGTAAGTCTCCGAGAGGAAGGAGAACCCCAGAAGATCGCGAGATGCGCGATGAATGGGAATGTGAAAGTACGCGTCCTTGAGATCTATCGAGACCGCGTAGTCTTCCCTTTTGATCAACGGAAGAATGGAGGCAAGAGTCTCCATACGAAAATGAACCGGAGGAATAAATTTGTTTATCCTCTTTAGGTTCAGTATCAAACGAAGTTTTCCCGAGCGCTTGGGAATAACAAATATTGGAGAAAGGGAAAGAGACGGCCTGTCTCTTACCCTTTCTATAGCCCTCTTTTCCAAAAGAGACTCGATCTCCTTCGAAGCATGAGACCGAGACAGGGCAGACATGGGAGGTGACCGAATTCTTATAGCCCCTCCGGGGAGCGAGGCGCAAAGATCTATGAAGAATCCGTCTCGCACGACGGAGAGAACAAACCCGTCCCCGGAGATGGCCTCCCAAGCGGGGAGAAACGCATGAAGTCAGCCACCTACCACATTCGGTCGAACCAGCGCTCGGGGAAAAACGTCAAAAACCAGGCTTGGCCTTCTGCGAAGCCATCGCCTTACCACGAGAACCTCTCGAAAAACCCCTGCCACGACTCCCTCTCCCACGAGACGGAGCTGGCTGAGGCTCAGGAGGCGGGACCCTAGACACACGACTGCGTTGGCCCGAAACAGGACCAGCAGGTCTACGCTGAACAGGGGCCCGCGTTGGCTTAGAGCTAGTGTGAAACTGCTTAGTCATATCCGAGATCTGCTTTCGCGCATCGATCTCTCTTTGAAACACCGTAGCGAATTTACCACCAAAAAGCGAAGGACCCCGAGACGGAACATCTCGGAGAAGTTGAGCAATGCCCGACTCTCTAACACCCAGTGCTGAGAGAGCCGAGGTCCTGCGACGGAACGTAGCCGAAGCAGCTGCTGTGGAAAGCTGCGACCACTGCAGACAAAAAAGAGTATGCAGCAAGTCGTCAATAATCAGCTTGTCACCATCGGTAACATTCAACTCCTCCGCCCTGGACCTAAGGTCGGAGAGAAGCCCTTGAAAAGCCGTCAAACGCATCCCTGATCTAATGTGGTTTTCAATATTAGACCAAATCTTATCCTCCGCCCTGAACGCAGCGGAGGTAAGCGGATTAGTCGCCCGCAAGCGACGACCAACCTCTAAAATCTCAGGAGAAAGAATCTTAGCCTTGAAAAAGCTGTCTTGGTCCTGAGAACAAAAGGCAAAAGCCTTACCCCTGACCGCATTAGATCGCTTAACCAACACAGCGGCCTCAATGCGGTCATACTCCAGCTTGAAAGCCTCCTCGAGAGCAATACCCTCAGAGGAGACCTGCTGCTTGAAATTCCAACGCGAAGTCGAACCCTGCGCGCGGGTTGACTGAACTTCAGGGCGATATTTGGACAACAAAGCAATCGCTTCCACTCCACAGAGATTGAGCGATTGAGACTCCGCCTGCCCAAGCGATTCGGGAACCGAAGCTTGAGAGGACGCATCCAAATCTGGTTCCACCCGAGTGGAATGAGACAAAGGAACACTAACAAAGGCCTCCACAGGCGGGTCCCCGCATGGTTGACCAACAGTCTCCTCGCCCGGCGGAGCCCCAAGGGCCGCGGGAGTAGGAGGCACATGCGAATCAGTCTCAGACAAAGAGGAATCAATCACAAAAGGTTGATCAGACTCAAAGCGAGATCCCTGAATAGGGACAGAAGTCAGGGTTGAAGAAGCCGGTACAAAGGACCAACCATGACTCTGAGCAAAAGCCCGCATCATACTGAACATGTCAGCTTGAGAGGAGCTAGCCGGGTCGGCCAGGCCAGACGGGCAAGAGGTCGGCAAAGCCTTGCCTCTTTTCGCCTTCTTCTTGGCCTTTTTCTTGGCTGGCTCGACAATAGTCGTAGCCGAAAGCCTTTTCTTAGAACGCTTAATCGGATTCATTCGGATCCCCGAAGCCTCTTCGGAAACACGAACCGATTCCTCCGCGGAGGGACGTTCACTTCCCATAAAGGGATTGGAGCGCTCATGGCGTAAGCCTAGAGAATCGCCCAAATCACCCATATTGGCTAGGCAAGAAGATGCCGTAGCCATGGGTTGGGAGCTAAAAGCTCCCAGTGCGTGGGCAGACCGAGATGACTCGGTATGTGCCCGATGACTACTAAAGGCATGCGAACCCACTATTGGACCGCTTGAAAGCGGCAATAGGGGAGCACTAGTAGTCACGCACTCAGGTGAAAACACCTGTTGCTCCGAAGAGCGTCCATAATTGTTAGCTCGAGCATTCCCATCAGCTGGCAACTGAGACAGCCCAGAAAGTACTCGTACCCCATATGGCGTTTGCCGGGGGCTAGGGTTTGAGAACCCAGACCAACATGGACTAAGCCCGTGGGTTGCCCTGCAGTAGTGGGGCGCGTCTCCCCTAACGGATCAGAGCGAGTGAACGCTACCGTACGGGAAACAACAGCCCCCCCCTCTGGTCTCAGCGACCGGGGGATTGGATTCGAGATATCCAAACCACTAGAATCTGACGCCACCCACCCCGAAACCACAGGCTTCGGAGTTGACAATCCCGATTCAGTTAACGCCACCCGTCCCGAAGCCGCAAGCTCCGAAACTGGCAAACTCTGCAAGGGAACACCACTAGGCAACTTACCTTTAGCCCTCCTCCCTCCCCCGCGTACCGCTGTACTCGGGGGAGTTCTGGAAGGCCGAGTCGTCTTGCTAGACAACTCTTCGGAAGAAGCAGGTCTCCTTGACCCAGCTGCTTCTTCTTCCGAATTCATACCACTGCAATAAAACAGACAATAAAGTATACTTTTCAAATTAAGAAATACTTCAACTGAATGCAGTAAATAAAACTAAAGTTTATTTGGGAGATACGCACTAAATAAATTTTCACAGCCTAAACCGTAAGAACAAACACCGAACCCGAAGGCTCGGTGACAAACGGAAACACCCGCAAACCCGGAAATATAAATGCCAAGAAAGGGAATCAAAAAATCCCTTGCAATCGGCAAGAGTGACTAATAAAACACAAAGTACTATAATCTAAACGAATATAGGTACCTAAAAGTGCTTTAACTATGCGAAAAAGCGCACCAAAAAGATACTATACGACCTGATTTCAGGAGCGCTGTGACTATACGTCCTAACTCGTCGGGGGCGAGCAAGAAAGAGGAAGATGGCCGTAGCGTATTGACGCGCGTGAGTGGCAAAGGGGACAATAGGATTACGGGGGGTGCGCACAATTTTGTGACACATGTGTGATAATTCTCGAAGGGGTCCCGTAGTCAAGACTACAGGCATAATAGGTAGGTATATATGATTTATTGCAGTAAATCCACATTTCATAAAACTTGTTATCAATAACAAGTGCCTCATTTCTATTACAAATTCGCTCTCCACCAATCAGATACAAGGATTTCAGTAGCTATAAAATTATTGAAACTTGTTAAGTTTTATGAAACAGGGCCCAGAACTATACATGTAATAAAACCTGAGATTCCTAGTACACATATTTATAAATAGACCAAAAAATACCCGTTATGATACAATATTCTACACTAAAAATATCTACAGATGAACAATGGTATGGCTTTAGCACGGCCTAACCCACTGTAGTTTATCTACATTACAGCGGAAACTCTCTAAAATGAGGACCTTGGGACCATGACACTTAGTTATATCAGAATCTCCTTATATCAGGGTAAAAAAATAGGACCAGCAAAATTACTTTGTTATATTAGGAATCTTGTTACTGTAGTAATGTGAAATGTAAATTGCATTTGATATTTTTCATGAGAACCGACTAATTTCATTGATTTTACCTTTTACATACACACTCTAAAGGGTCACTTGCTGTAAATGAACTGAGCCTGAGCATAGCCTATTGTCAGAGTGCGCTCAAGCCAGTCTCTACCTGGACTTGGGGTTGTGGTCTGACTGACCAATCACAAGTCTTTGGGTGGACAAAGATTAACGTACCACCTTATAGGGTGAATTGGGTTCTTTTGTTCGGTGGAGAAAAGTAATTTTGGAGGGAAGAGGGACAGAAAGCTACTGGGACTGCAAGCAACTAACATGTACATGACCTTATGAATGATGGAGCCAACTTTTAAATGATCGCTACAAAGACACTTGCATACAGGCACTGAACTTTAGACGGAAAGAGCCTCTTTCAGAGTGGGCGAGGCTGTTCTTTTATACATGAATAAAGACACTACCCCTTCAACTCGAGCACCTCCGTGCATTTTATGGGTCTACTTCATTATACTAGAGCTCTTTATAAGAGTTTCCCCTGTAGTGAAGGAAATACACATGAAATATTTTTAAAAACTCCATCTGTATTACAGTATTTTTCTACTGGCCTTGGTCAAACCTCTTTCACCGAACAGCTTCATCTAACATCCTGTAGTAGGTCACCATGTCCAACTCTGTCACAACATTGATCTCAGGGCCAGGAAACGACTTGGCCCACGGCCGTAGGATTTTGGTCGTAACCATCTGCCCTTTCGTCATCCCCTCGTGAACTTCGACCCGGCACGGGGTGTGAGTTGCTTTCTTGATCGCCGCTTTGCAAACGGCAACGACCATGGCGCATCCATCGGCGACCATGCAAGCAGATCGGTGTTTAGCCTTTGACCTGTTCAGACGATCCACATACATAGCAGCAACAAATGTAGCCTTCTGGGAATGCTGGAGGTTCTCGAACCAGTCCTGTCAATACACAAGGCGGGAAAGGAAAGGACCATCTCAAAGGGTGCATGGGATAAGTGGTCTTGAAACCGATACGTGTTTGTCAGTAGTGGATAACCCTTTACACAATTCCTCTAGGGTCTAACAAATTGATTCTCTTCCACTAGTGCCTAATTTGAAGTCCAACCTTAACATACAAATCTAACTAATGATATTATGCAAAAAGGACGTCAAAATGACAAACATTTTCCAAACAGACAATCCAAGCTTGTATCCCATCTCTTATGATAAGGGCACATCAAAAGAAGATGAGATATACATGTATAAGATGTGAGCAGAAGATCACATGATAGGTACATGTACATAGAGAATTTATAAAACCCAAATCACGTCTCTGAGACATACACATATCCTCTATTCAGAGCAAGAAGGGCGTTAACTAAAGTATAAGAGTTTATGCCCTTCTGGCTCCAATCAGACAGTATTCAAGAAAATTAATATAAGCCCTGAGAATAAGTTGAATAGAAAGGAGCAATAAGAGAAAGGATTTTGAATATCACAAAATAGATGAAACTCAACTCACATAAGATATGCTATGAGAAATGCACGTCTCCGATGGAACAAGAGTTGTAGTACACTGAGTTTCTGTCACCACAATATGAGCTGCAGTGGGGTCCACTGTGAAATTAAACTCTGAAACTGGAAAACGGGTTCCTGTGGCTGCAAAAGAGACAAACATGGAAAGCAATCGTACAACTTGGGAGAATTCTTACATGAAGAATATAATTTCTCATAAAAAACGAACCCATGTATGATATACTGCGAGACATACGTCTCCACTGGAACATGAGCTGTAGCGCATCAAATTTCCGAAAATGAAAAAGGAGCTGCGCTGTACCGTATGTAGCAGATATGCATAAAAAATAAATGATTCAGATGTTTGTACACATCTGCCTTGGTTGGGGGTCATTCCGTCATAGGAAAGAACAATTTTTTATTGACCAGATACATTCATTTCTTATAAAAGCTTAGGAAAAATGTGCCATAGGTTTATGCGATATGCCCACTATAACAAGAGAATTTTCTAAGAATCCCATAAAATGGATCAGTCACACAGGCTTGTTTTGCATTCTGATGGACTCAAACAACCCTTGTTAGATTTAGGACCTTACCTAAAATATTTCCTCCCATGATGACCAATTCTTTAAGTTTAGAAGTAAACTCTGCATCCAGCCTCATGGCCAGAGCGACATTGGTCAAAGGACCGATGGCCACTAGGGTGATCTCCCCATGGAGTTCGTTCGTCATGCGGATCAGTGCTTTTACGGCATGCTCCGATTTGACAATATCTCCAGACGGCGGCGTCGCGGGGTTGGGGATGTCTCCGAGGCCATCTTCTCCATGGGCTGATGTTACAGGAGCAGTGCCTAGGATGTCTTTTGTTGCACCAGAGTACACAGGAATCTGCAGTGGAATATGTGGAATGCGTATTTGAAATACCCATTCATTCAGTTATCCATGTTGAATCAGTTTGCTAACTTTGAAAAGCTGTCACTATGAACATGGCGAACAAAGAAGCACACAAAATATACAGCACCTCATTGTACCTTCCACAATAGACTGCTTTGGTAATGTTACAAATTTTATGCATACCTTTCAAACAAAGGTTGTTCTTGACAACCTGAAAGCTTGCCGGAGGCTTGCCGCATAGCAACAAATAATATATGCAAACTGGATTCCAAGCATTGAGGCTCATTTATAAAAAAAGCATGTTCATGGAATAGCTCGTCACTAGGTGCTCAGAGAATATATGTGCATAAATTTGTATACATTACAGAAGCAGTCTCTTGCTCTGGTAGACAAAAGAACATCCCTTCACTACTATTATGTAAAAATATGTAGAACAGGTGTCACATGCATATTCACCTGTTCTATTATTTTACACAATAGCAATGAAGGGATGTTCTTCAGTCTACCAGAGCAATAGACCAGTTACGTAATATATTCAAATTTATGCCCATTTCTTCTCTGAGCACCTTGTGATGAGCTTTTCAATTAACCTACTTTTTATAAATGAGCCTCAATGCCTGGAATCCAGTTTGCATACATGAATTGTTGCCTTATTTAGCAAGCCCTGGCAAGCTTTCAGGTTGTCAAGAACAAACTTTGTTTGAAAGGTATGTATAAAATTTGACTACATTAACAACGTGGTCTATTGTGGAGCGTACAATGAGGAGCTGTAATTTTGTCCGCTTTCTTTGTCATCGCCTTCATAGTGTGTAGGTCAACAGGTCAACACATCAAACAAATGTTATTTTTTGGTAATCAACTCTTCCCAAGCAGCACTCATTAGGTGTCTCACCTGTCATTTCAAAAATGCATTTGCTGCCCAGTGTCATTAATTATTCACGGTGATGATAATGGCTGAAATAAGATGTTGTGCAATGGTGGATGTCATGCACAATACTGTTCCAAATAAATTACTGATATTAGGTCATACATGTGTATGTGACCCTCCACCACAAAACGGCCAATAAGTCGGAAATTAGGGTTTTTTAATTTCAGCAGAGTTTGAAAGCTCATATTCATAGCTTTAAAATGATATATAACTTGTCTTTCATAGACTAAGCAAACCCTTATAGATTACAATGAGAATGTCGGAGTGTCAGACAGGCTAATTGACCAAAACAATAGAGAAAACGGGCTCTAAAGAAGAGTGACCATTTAAGAGCGTCTAATCTGTGTCCTACTGTTTGTCGCACAAACGGCTGAGTAAAAACTCCAAAGCCTACACTGTGAAGTACTCATTGCATTGGGTTGAAACTTTCCATACCTTTAGAATAGATATATATATCTCTTTCTTTCTGCAGACTTTGAATATCAGACAGTCCATAGTTTTTAAGCTATACTAGAAAAGCGATGTGAAGTACGATCCCAGCAAGCTGACTCACAAAGTTTGAATATCCAGGCAAAAATGGTCATTTTGAATGAGAGTAAAAACATATTTCAGCATGTTATTTTACCCCGAAATTTTGTGAGATGGTAGATTAATAAATTAACCTTCAGAAACTACCAAAAACGTAAAATGGAAATTTCCACCCCAAACAACCTTTTTCAGCTTTTTACTCTAAAACTCCCATTGCGACTTATTGGTCGTTTTGTGGTGGAGGGTCACATATAGTGAAAATCAGCTTTTTGCCAACTTTAAAAGAAGCTGGAAAGAAAACAATAAAATATTACTCCAATTTTCTAATATGATGTAGAGAATTTTTTTATTGAAAATCGACCAAATTTCATCTCCAGATTACATGACACTCAAAGTCAAGGTTAAAGCAAAGGTCAAGAGGTTATTGAACTTTATTTATGTTGTTCGGACATAGAAAATGATAGCTGATTTAGATGGCTTGTGTAATTTACCTTTCTAAATATGTCAATATCAACAAAATTGACGTAGTAGTTACAGAGATGTGGTCATTTAAAAATTGAAAAAAGTGTCCATTTGGAATGCGTGCTATAGTGCGAAAACCGTTTGTCATAACATATTGACATCAGACGGAATAACAGATATCATTGCTGATTGCACAGATGTCCTTCTGCACTATACTATTATGTGTCTATGCTATGCACAGATATTAACCAGTGACTTGTCCTAATTTAGAATTGTTATAACAATTAAGCCCGAGTCATATCGAATATTTCATAAACCGGGATTCGACGGCTTTGATTCGATCGAATACCGGTGCATCGATAAATGATGGGCGGTGAAAACAGAGTTGCACGCAGTGCATGCACCGGTGACCGGTCCGCTGGCATCGCGGGCATATGTATGGGCTCTCGCTGCTCGAAATTAACGATAGCCCGCTAGCCAATGGCTAGTAAAAATCACAGCGGACGAGCCAAAATCTTAAGTTTCTAGTCCGTATGGCTAGCCAAAATATCACTAGTGTCGCACGAAGCGATGCTCATTGTCGACACACCCGACAATGATTCAAATTCAAAGAATTAATAATCTTACTTTGTCTTTGGAGAGCTGAATGAAACACGTTTGTTCGATGCCAAATAAAAAAAACAATACGAAATAAACTTTTCGTCGCTCAATATAGCAATATAGACTCGACTTCATTCAGCTTCAGAGATCATTCAGAAGTAATTGCCAATTTGATGAGAGTGTGATATTAGTTATTGCGAATTAAGTAGGAACACTCGTACTCATGCCCGTATTTATCATGTTCAATTATACAATTGTCAAATTGGCAATGCAGAGAGAGTGCAAGAAAATTATCGTAAACTTCAGTTCGTAACGACAAAACGATTTTTCCATAGAGAAAGCACAGGTAAAGCGCGACGTCCTCCGCGAGCGAATTAGCGAAAGTTAGCCAACAGTTTGAACTTTGAAGTCGCCTTCACGTTCTCTGCTAGTATATATGCTGTACGTTACGGAGTTTCTTTTTTTATTTGATTTTTTCATGGTGGCTACGGTAGTCAAAAATCTGGCGGACTACAAATCGATGCACCGAAATTTGCCAAAACGTATTCGGGATTCGATGTCTTCGATCGAACACCGGCTAACCAATCGATTCGACTCAGGCTTAATAACAATTAAGCACAGCTCTCTCGAACATAAAATTTAAAAGATCACATAGTTCTTTGCAGGTTAGAATACCACCCCTGGAATCAAATGTGAAGTTTGACTGCTTACATCCAGTCGGCCACACTTTTGGAGGACCCTCAGTACATTCTTGGTGACATTTTCAACAGGTACGTTCCCATTGACGCAGGTTATACCGATAAGATTAACCCTTGGCTCAGCCAATGCCATCATGATAGCCACTGCATCATCGATGCCTGCATCACAGTCGATCACCATGGTGATTTTTTCTTCCATGATGTAGGCTCAGCGGGGATCTGAAAGAAATACAGAATGGGGAGAATTCGCATGAACAAAGTAGATCTAGGAACGATGTCATTTGATAGCTGATTTGCAGGAGGGACTAACTTCATATGCCTTTTTTTTAAAATGTGAATTGTACAATTGATAATGTAGATCTAACTTTGTCAGATCTACAGTTCAACTTTTTTTTTAAGCCAACTCTTCAACAATTTGGTTAAAATCACTCACACATATGCAAGGTTATTGTAGATAACTTTGCACTTTGTACGTGATGAATAGACCTGTTTACTAAGTGATTCAAATTTATGGATGTTTCTTTCCTGGGGACCTAGTAACGGGGTATTCCATCAACCTGTTATTAATGAATGAACTACAATACTTGGAATCCAGTTTGCATACATTATTTGTTGCTATGTCTGACAAGCCTCTGGCAAGCTTTCAGGTGGTCAAGAACAACCTTTGTTTCAAAAGTATGCATAAAATTTGAATACTTTAATAGTAAACAGGCCTATTGCCTCTCAAAGCAGTGTGTGATATCTTGCACATGACATATGTACTGGAAAGGAGCAAGACAGCTGGCCAAAACAGCCTGAAATTTCACTTGATCACGATGATGAAGATCCTGTTGAAGAATCTAGCATGAAATTTGATATTCTATCATCCTAAAATGTAGAAAGAAGAATTTCTCAAAATTTTCTGATTATATTGGTGTTTTTACCTCTTCAACTTAGAGGTCGTGACCACCACGAAAAATTGACACAGCCCCACACAGTGATGGTTCTGTATAGGGTTAAAATGATGATATTCAAAAACGAACAATACAGTGTGATGAATGGTGATACATTGCTTACTTTATCATGTACGATCGTGTAATAATGCTTAAAGCGCTTTGGTAGGTTACACTGGGTTTTTTTATGTGTTTATTTCTTTTTTTCATGCATATCTTGTCTCGTCTCTTTACTGCCAAATCTGTACATGTAACATAATTACATACATATATTTTGTAGTTCTCTTTTATTGTGGAACCTAGTTTTAACAAGCTGTGCCTTTCCTTAGGTTCTCCCATGATACAATAATCTTGCATGCCTTTAGTGTGAGTGCCCATGATATTGCCTTTTCTATTGACTAGGCCGAACGTAAAATTTCACTTTTTATTACATCATGGGCAAACCCGGAGAACAGGGGATAAGACGCACGTGCTGTCATCGATAATGTGTGTGACAATACTGTTTATTCCGTCAAGAGATGCGCGTCTGGTGTATTGTCACACACAGCATTGAATACAGCACGTGCGTCTGGTCTCCTATTCTCTGGGTCTCCCACATTTTCTGCATTGAAATTGTTATTATGGTATGTGTATTTCATATCCATCAGTCCGTCTGTGGGTGGGTGGGTGTTCATCCGTACACCCACCCACCCACCCATCCATCCATCCATTCATTCTGTGTTAAGGCGTACAAGACCTACGGATGTACACGTAGACAACGTCCATGAGCAAGTCTCTACTATTAGGGTGGCTGATGCCAAATTCTATTTCTTGTTTAATTGCTCAAACGAGGCTAGAATTAGCCTACATGTGTGACTAATGATAATACAAAATAAACCCTGAAAGTTGCTACTGCAAAAAACTCACATTTTTCAGTCCACATCCCTATGCAAAGGGCAACGCAAAACTGCGTAATCCCCGATATCAATCCCACAATCCAATATTCAAATCTCCCACCAAAACATTACGTCATCATGATCATGCCGACTTGGTTACTATTAGTCTTGCCAAATTCGCCTTGCAGACCCTAAAATTTATTTACACAGTTAGCGTTCGTGCAGAACGTAGACAAGATTAGTGCCCATGGACTAGTGCCAGTAATGTTGTCGCACCGCTTGGAGTTTTTCTTGTCATCCCATATGTTCCGTAACTTAAATAATAATAATACGCACCTTTCCGCTGCATAATTTTGTACATGTATATCACGTGCCCGCAGCCGCTCGCGCATAATACGCACGCACTGTAAAAATAAAACGGTCTAGTTTCTGAGACTAAGTAGGAATATCTACAGCAAACCCGAAGACACGAATATTACACCATGATCACATGACTTGACCTCATAAGGAAGTTCTCGGGAGGGAAACTGCAAAAAAGAAAAAATGCTTTTGCCACCTGGCAAAACTTAACTGGATCGATCCAAATTTGTTACAAAAAAAATTGATTTTTCCCCTTTTTTTGATATATGGCACAATACAATTGGAAAAAAAGTGTTTTTGATAAATGTTTGTTTATTAAGAAAAATAAGTTCCTCTTTTTATTCATATGTGCCATAGACCCTATATCATTCTATGAAAATTCTTATCAACTTTCAGGTGATGTCATCAGCATGAAATTTCATTTACAAGAAGTGAGGTGGAAATGTAAACAAAGGGCCAGCTGACCAGTGACGGAAGTAGGCCTAGTTCCTTCCGAAATACGTTTTACTGTCTACGTGACCTCTGTGAACTTGCACTAGATTTCCTGCATTTTTATCAGATATACAGACTTTCACTACTGTGAAAGGTAAGAGAAATAAATACAGAAAACAACAATTGTTTTCATGGAGAATTTATTATGAAAAGTAATTGCAAATGCAAATTACAGAGCATTTCAAATGCTCTGCAAAGCTCAGCCACACAACACACACGACACTTACTGCGAACGCATAGCGTTCGGGCTGCGATCAGCAGTCCTTCGAAAGGTTGGGTGCCTCTTAATTCGAAGCTCGTATGTCAAAATTATACCATGAAATAAGACATAACTTCATTTTATGCTACTTTAATGTACAATACTTTCCACATAACTGTCTGTAGTGTAGTCTTTCTTTTCGATGAGGATGATATAAAAAAGGTCTATTATAGCATTAATTTCCCAGCTTCTGTACTAAAAACTTTCGGAGGCCGGTGTATAGTTTGCAATACGCATGCTCGTCAGTATATGTTTTTACGTACGTTCGAATTCTCACTCGCGAGAGACGAGAGGGAGGATTACAATTGAGTGAAAAAACTCAAAAAAGTGAAACTTGATTGACTCAAAACATTTCTGAGGAAGAGCTGATCTGTGGAAGGTCTATTTAGGTAAGTGGCATTGCATATATGATACTTAAATTTAAAAAATATGTACCTACGGCACAACTATACATCGTCATTTGCCCATGTAAATTGTGAGACCCACGGAATAGTGGTTTCACTCGTGGCAGCGTCCCGGGGCTAGCGACACACATGCATGATCATGAGTGGCTGACCGCGAACCTCGCGGCAGCAGCCACCCTACTACTATCGCATCGGCCTCGGCGTGCACCGACCACAGATTTCGACTCCAGTTTCCAGCCCAAACCTACATCATTTGAACATCAATGCAATGTGATATATAATTGTACTACAAGCTCGCATTCACATGGAAAAGCCTATTTTAACTTACCCAGGAATTTGAAGAAACCTTATTTCGTTCTATCGCATATTTCAGTCAGAATTGAAAATTGCCTGCTCAGCCAGCTGGGTGATGCACGTGCATTATCAAAACTGCGCATGCATGCACTTCCGGTAGCGCTAGGTTACCGGTTATGTGCGATGGATTCTCCCCAACCCCTCCCCCATGCCCTCCTGGAACAAGTTCCCCTTTTTATACATTTCTTAAAATGTTCATGGCTTCGGAGCGTTCGAAAAAAGGAAATAATCCAGTGTTTTGCAGCCGAACATCAGCAAGAATATAGCTGTCAGTGCCGTCACCAGCTTTTTTCAAGGGGGTGCCTTTTGGAAAAAGAAGACAAAACTTGCCAACTAAGAGGGGGCACACAAATGTATTAGAGCTATGGGGTTTATCTCCCAAGTATCCTGGAATATCAAATCGTCCTATTTGATATCACAATTTCTCAAAATTGGCTTAGTCAATTATATTCAAATTTTTGTCAGTCATCAGTCCTAATAAAGTCAAGTTCCCGCATCTTTTTCAAGGTCATCAGATTGTTGTGACGTCATCCAGGCGCCATTTTGTAAAAATCAACTAATGGTTGTATCTTCTTCACGAAATGTCATCTCTCTTTCATATTTGGCATGGCTAAGGTCAATGTCATTTCAGTCATGGTCATCATGATTATCATCATGATTATCATCAACATCATTATCATCATCACTGTGATGATATTCATGATGATGATGATGATTATAATCAACATCATTATTATCATCACTGTCATGATGATATTCATCATGATGATGATTATCAACATCATTATCATCATCACTGTCATGATGATAGTAATGATGATGATGATTATCATCAACATCATTATCATCATCACTGTCATGATATAATGATCATCATCATGATTATCATCAACATCATTATCATTACTGTCATGATGATATTCATGATGATGATGATTATCATCAACATCATTATCATCATCACTGTCATGATATCCACGAATCATCCAAAATTCATGTTCACACACTTTATGCCCCATTGAAACAAAGGGGGGCGCTATTTCACTAAAATAGGTAGTAGAGCCTACGAATTGAAAATGCTAGGAAAAGGCTGAAATCATAAAAATCGTGAATAGATTCATTATAATTAATGTCATCGTGATATCAACGTCATCTTTCACATTATCATTTTGTCATTTGTCTTCGTCAAAAATATTAAGATCAAAAGACAGATCACCTAATTCGTCTTCAGTGACGAATTAAATTTCTAGTTTAATTCTATATGGATGGTTTTGTCGCAAAGAGAGTTGTAGGAAAAAATGTGATCTAATAAGTTAGATTTTATTTTATGTAGAAAAAGAAAACAAACAAAAATCCTAAATAAAATCACATCTAGTCTACTAGACCATCAATAAAAATATATATTTAATTTTTAATTACGTCTCTTTTTTTGTTGACTTAATATGTTTAAGTTATGTCATTTATGTAGAAAATGTATTATGACCTGCATTGCCCCTTCTCTCTTTCTCTCTGCACTCTGTATATCTGTTTGTACTATTCATCTATTTCCACATCTGCCTCCCCCCCTATATCTCTCTCTCTCTCTCTCTCTGTGCTCCCTTTTTATCTCTCTCGGACTAATATACAAAACGACAAAAACTCATTGAATTCATTTTATTCCTTTATTTTTATTGACAATGTTACTTACACAAAATCATGTACAATATACAAAACGACAAAAACTCATTGAATTCATTTCATTCCTTTAGTTTTATTGACAATGTTACTTACACAAAATCATGTACAATATACAAAACGACAAAAACTCATTGAATTCATTTCATTCCTTTAGTTTTATTGACAATGTTATTTACACAAAATCATATACAATGACAAATTAATTGAGCCAGAGGCAGAGCGGGGGAAAAGGGCGGGGACGTTTTGGTACGCTACACGGGGACGTTTTGGTACGCTACCCGGGGACGTTTTGGTCGTAGCAAGGCGGGGACGTTTTGACGCGGGGACGTTTTGACCGGATACCGTCAAAAGGTAGACCCGTATTTTTTTGGTCTCGCCAGCTTCTCTAAAAGTCGCTCAGTGGGAGGGGTGGCAACAATTTTTTTTTCCGCCAGACCTTCAAACTTCGCTTAGTGGGTTGGGGGGGGGGGGGGTGGGGGGTTGGGGGGGGGAGGGGGGTTGGGGTTATGGGGTCCTGTTTCCCTCCATATTTCCCTGACCCCCCTGGAGGGGGTGCGTTCGCACCCTCTGCACCCGCTGGCGACGGCCATGGGGACAATTTCCGCAGGCTATCTATGCCTCTCTGTGAAGGCCTATACTGGGCTACGTCCATAACTTCAATTTAGGTATTTTTATGTCTTTGTTAGAAAAGGGACTTTGAATGAAAATATTAAAAATTCATGATTGTAATACTCGAGGTAAATTTGACTCTCGTCTCTCGGCCAGGGGTTGATCCCTTTGATCACGGATCTGCTGTACCTCATGAAAGGACCAACGGTAATCACAACATATCCAGGACACTTGAACCTTTAAACTAATTCAAATACCATGAACACAAGTCATTGTTAAATGTCTAGATTTTTGATAAGAATATACTGGTATACATATTTCAAATACGTTTTCGAGTTAGAAACCTCCGAGCTTATATTGGTTTTTTTTTGGGGGGGGGGGGTTGTTTTCTGTATTTTTCTGATAGAGATGTTTAAAATTGGACCATGTTTTTTGTTCGTTTGTCTCTTTAATGGAGATGTCGAAAGAAATTCGAAAAGTCAGTTCAAACTGATATTCGCCGCTGGTACTTATAAGGATAAGTATAGGACGACAACAATTATTTATTATGAGATAGGCCTACACTGCACCTATAGTTGGAGCGTGAAAATTTTAGGATTTGGAATGGTGAAACTAAGTTGCATTTTAGAGGGAGGAATCTCAATCTAAATTAATTGTCTTGGGAGGGGGAGCTATTGAACGCAGAAATAAAATCAATCAAACAAACAATCAAACGACTGTCTCTACACTGCAAAAACCAGGGTGTTAAATTCAACACCATGGGTGTTAAAAGTTATTCTTTCCCGGTATCTATATCCTGCAACACCGAAAGATTAAAAGAACACCTAGTTTCGGATTAAATCAAAATTAACACCCAGAATGGTGTTGAATATTCAACACCAATGATCAACACCACTGGTGTTATTTAAACACCAATATTGTACACCATCCATGGTATTAAAAATAATTTACACCAATAATTTACACCATAGCTGGTGTCAGATTAACGCCATGTCCTATATCATCTTGGTGCACACACAGAAATGTTTTACAAAAATTATGTAAAAAATTATGTTAAATAGGAACTCCATAACTTTTTTGTAAATTTTAGCTAACAATATATTCGACGATAATTATGTAAAATGTCATGTTAAATATAGGTACTTAAAATTCATGTGTAAATTTTACCTAACAAACAATTCTACACATGTATTATGTGGTTGGGCAAATTCAGTTGCCCAATTGTTTCCTTTTTCCTCCAACCCAGGTAAAAAATAAATAAACCTGCTTGTTATGTCTTTCTGGGTCTTAACTTATTAATCCTAACCTATCCTACTTTAAGCTATCCTATCCTACATGTATATCTTAACCTATCCTATCCTATCCTAGTCCTATCCTATCCTGTTGGTACAGTCTAGTGCAAGCTCTTATATACCCATTATAATTTTTTATGCATATGGTAAGAGTTATTAAAATCGGGCCACCCCAAACCATACGCTACTGAAAATTCATGAATATTCATATAAGTGTTTCCCCCAATATTGAGGGAAAAATACGAAAATGCATTTTTTACAAAACCGTTTGCAAAACATTTTTACTTAATGACGGCAATATTGTAAAAATCTTTATGAAGAAATATCTTACAGCGTTACTTTGCAAGATTTGTTCAGTCAGTTTTACATAACTGTGTATCAAAATCATGTTAATGTCAATTAACTTCGATTCTCGTTCCTACCGGTCACGCGTCGAGAAAGTTTGGTGCATGCGCTGCTGCACTATGCTTAGACCAATCAGGAGCTAGCGATCCCGCGGTATTTCTGTTCATTTATTTTGCGCATGCGTGTTTTAAATAAATTACACCCGATGGTGTAATCAACCGAACTATTCCAACAGATTTGATTACGGAGCCATAACAATGATTCTCTGGGTGTTATAATAACACCATAAGAATACATTTAATTGTACACCAACGTAGTGTTGAATATTTAACACCCTGGTTTTTGCAGTGTAGGAAATTTTCTCCTACCTGCTGATGACACACGAAATGCACGTTAGTCTGTGAAAATTTTTTGGTAGAATGGTCTCGATTGCCCCGAGTTTGGTTGATATACCAAATCATTCTATAACTTTCCGATCCATGGTATGATGCACGCCATGTACCAGTGGGGTAGCGTCAGTCTTGACATTGGAGGGGCGGTGGCATAAGGGGGGGGCACCGGACTTACTTTGTGGGTAAAATAAGGCCATTGCATAAAGGGGAAGGGTGTGGGAGTGGGTCGAAACGAAAAAAAATATTATGTTCCCTCTTTCCCCCTCGCTCTCGCTATCTATCTCTGTTTCCTTTTTTTTTTTCTTTTGTTTCGCCACGGGGGATGCACTTGCCCCCATGCCCACTAGCTGCGCCACTGCTATTTACCACATTATATTAATTCGATTCTAACTTAATGAACTAGGTGAAAAACAAGTCGTTAAGATGGAACTTCAGGGTTATATCTGTGATTGCATTTGTTCACTTGGTACCAACATTTTTAACAAACCTATGCATATTGCCCTTGGGCAGTGAAAAAAACCCCACTGCACTCGAACGGATGTTCGTAAAAGTCCTCACGTTGCTTTTAAAAATGCAAACAGATAAAAACAAAAGAATGGTGTATATAAAAATTTTCTTTAAAAATTGTCATCAATCTTGGAAGTTTACTTTTTTACAAAGTTCTGCTTCATTTCCAGGCTGATGTCTTGATAGTTACTTTTAGTCTTTTTAACATAGGAAAATATAACATATGGGGGAACAAAGCTTGGTCAAAGGGCACTTTCGTGTTTTTTTTCAGAGAGCTTGACACCCCTTCCCGATAGATATGTTTTGTTAGTTTTTATATTTTGTAATGTATAACCATACCTATTCTGACAACGTTTTGTATGGTCCATTGGGTTTAAGGGGAAAATTAACCCCACATTTAGGGGGCGTCTGACAACCCATCCCTACATATTTTGTAATGTTTGACATAGTTTAGTGCATGGGGTAGATTGGATGAAATCCAGACTATGGGGTCTGTTTCGGGGGCTGGGGGCTAAATCCGACAGTTACATTCAGGCTTAGAAATTGTATTGAATCAGTGATAAAATGTACCCACAAACTTGGGTTTCCTTTTTTCAGGGACACCCGTTATATTTTTTACCTGTATTCAGCGATACGGCGTACGGGAATAATAAATTAATAGTCCCTCCCCCGGTAGAGTCCTACTTACCCGTTCGCACAATAGAATAGCCCTCTTAGTAACCACCCAAGCCAACGATTCAATTATTTCTTGTGCCGCTAGTCAGCAGTCACGGACTATGGGTTCTGCTGAGGCTTGAAAGCAAATAGTAATGAAAAAAAAGCGTCTAGGCTACAGGGTAGAGAGTACAGAGTCTTTATTGTAAATACATTTTGTCAATATAATACAGTTAATTCTTCACCAGCCACAGCTAGCTAGACATGAACATACTACATGCTTACAAATGCACATGGACACAGTTTACCCATTAATTAGTTCACAATTTAGCTTACTGTTGGCACTTACAGAGACAGGAGCCATTTATCAACTTTGACAAGCAGCTAACAGCCCACCAGGTATAAGGAACTACGGATGAAATTACCGTACCTCGAATATAATTATGCTGGAGAGATCGAGGTATACGCATTGCTGTATCACCAGTCTACTATACTACTATAGCTCCGTAAGTTTGTTAATTAAGAATATAATGTTACTATAGTGTGTACAGGCATACAATCATTCTCTCCTAAAAAGAATGATCATGTTTTTTTTCAGTTGTTTATCATTAACTTTGCTAGTGATTGAGAACTTCCGAGTATGAGATGAGACAACAGGAATTGAATAACGTGAACTTGGTGCGCCTTGGTTTTGAAATCACCGTGTGAAGGTAAGCAAATTAAATGGTAAGGGCACAAAGCAATATAGACCTGTACTCTAGATCTTGATATAAATGTCATTTCCTAAAATGCACTCTTCACAACAACAGTTTGTCCTACTTGGTAAGAAAAGTGTCGTCTTCTGCTTCCTCCCTTCATTTCTCTTCTTCCTCCTTCATTTCTCCTTTTCCTCCCTTCATGTCTCTTCTTCTTCTTCTTGTTCTTCATCTTCTTTTTCTTCTTCGTATTCTTCTTCTTCTCCGTCTTCTTCTCCTCCTTTTTTTTCTCCACCTTCTTCTCCTTAATCTTCTCTGTTCCACCACCTTCTTCCGATTCTTAGTCATCTGCATCACAATCTTGAAGTGGGGGCCGTATCCTTCTATCTATTTGTCTACTTCAATCCTGAATATTTTTACACAATTCATGTAAAAGCCTATATACAATTAGCTTATAGCCTATACAGTAAGCTCATAATATAGCCCATTATCTCTCCCAATAGAGTTCTCACAACATTTTAAAGTACGTGTAATTTCAATTTCTAATAATGTATCTTCCATTGCAGGTATGTGACTGTCAAACAATATAAGAGAAATGGCCTTGGATAATCATGCTTTTAAAGGAAAAATTGACATTTCGAATATATCAACTCAATGCAACATATAGGATCTACAGATGATGGACCGACTTAGGGAAAATGAATAAATACAACTGCTGAGTCTTCAAAACAAACTACCAACAACAACAACAACAAAAAAAGAGGGGGGAAAAGAAACAGGAGAATGTGAATATGAACTTAGAGGCTGAATTGAAAAATCAATACTCCCTGCACTTTCAAGACACAGTAAATCCAATCGCAAACGATAATCAGAGCATGCAGCATGACCCATCAGATAAAATGGATGACCACGCTGTTCATCAACATGATCAGGATGCCAACGGGAGATCATCCCCGACATCGTACCCGACGTCATCGAGGAAGTACTCGAGGGGTTTCAAGCAGTTCGTGAGCGACGTCCGCGTTAAGATGAAGTTACGAGGACTCGAGGAGATCACGGAAGATCACTATCTTCATAGTTTGGCGTCAGCTATCAAGAAGGGTTTGCACGCTACCCGCAAGGACCAACAACATGAAACGAATGAGGTAAGTATACAACTCTAGGGCGTAGCTACATGCATCACGGGGTACGCCCCCACCCCCTCCCCATTGAATTGTACACACCCTCCCCCACCCCCAACCCCATTGAATGGTAAACAAGAAAAATATAGAGAGAAAACGAAAGAGAGACAACAAAGGAATAACGTTATGATACGTTATGTGTCCCTATCTCACATCTTCCTCTCACCCAATAATGATAAATATAATAATGATAATAATAATGAACGATGCTCGGAATTATTGAGCATAATATCACTGAAAAGATAAAGAAAGTCCCTATATGCGCTTAATGAAAATATTACAAGAAACGGGTCAGAATAACAAATAAATGTTTATACCTATAGTAAATGAATATAATTAAAAAATACTTATAGTAAACAAATGGTTACTTTCAAACTAGAAATGGTTTTGTTCACTTTATTTGTGAGTTGTGACCTTTGCCAGGTATACGTCAATCCGTCCTTATTATAAGCAAATATTTCAGTCATGATAATGTTGTTTTTTTATTAATTACCTTCTAATCCTAGGAGTGTCTAAAACCTGACGATTATAGCGAAGTTGGTGAACATTTAATTACCATGGACAGGACAAATAAGGTACTTTAAAATAATCATGTGCTATTAATCCAATAAAATTCAATCGATTACCTACTTAATAGGATATATGCCTGCTGAAATTGCTTTAGAACTGGTTTCATACCGTTGTTCAATTTTATCAATCAATTTGCCTCAGTCTTCTTCCTTTCTATAATCTGCTAATTAAATAGCTTAAGCCATGGTTTCAATAGATTGAACGATATTCTTCTTTCAAGTCACGTCCAAGGTAATATCCCAAAGGTAACAAATGAAATCAAATCAAAGATTTTAGTATGGTGTTGATAGCTCCCCTAGGGTGGACACACACATATACCAATTAAAGTAATCCTTTCGATGTAAATATCTGTTTAGTATTTCGCTATACTTTAATTGTTTACGATTGTTACGATTATGGAACAGGGTGGTTTGATTTTATGTTTCAATTATCTTCTTTTTCTTTTTTCCAGATGTTCCCTCTTTCACAGTCATAGTCAATCTTGCGTACAAATAAAGTAGACCCATTTTACAATTATGGAAATTAGCTACAGTGGCAGTTGTGTGTTATCAGTAGCTCGTATTTTGGTCTAGATGCTGATTAATGCATTGTAATAATATTAAATCAACCAGGAAGCTGTATTCGAGAGCTACGCACCAAATGTCTTTCGACATCTCCGAAGTTTCTCAAACATCTCATCCCAAGACTATTATGGACGCCTTGCCCAGGAACCATACCTCCAGTACAAAAGCAACTCAAGAAGTGGGCAAATATTCTTCATGACGTAAGTATTTTATGCTTAGGATGATTTATTTTTCGGATACAAAATACAAGAGATGGATATAGATTATAATCATGCCCCTTAGAACATACACAACAGACGTTTTCAATTTACGTATAATGATGATGATGATGATGGCGTACGATATTAATGTTGTTGTTATTGTTGATGTTGTTGATGATGAAAAGATGATGATGAGGAGGAGGAGGATTCTGATAACAACAATGGTGTAATGGTAATGGTTATGACGATGGTGACGACGATGTCATAGGCCCGTATTCTGAACTCCGGTTTAACTTAAACCACGGTCGAAATGTGTGGTTTAACTATGGGCAGCCAAATGTTACACAAATCTCTAACAGTAGATAATCAATTTATCAGCATTTTTGGTACTCAAACTATTAAAAACTGTCTGGGAATGATTAGTACAATATTTTTCTTGACTGTTAAAGCATGAGACCAGAATCCAGTAAACATAAGGAACATATACGTACAATATAAACAAAGTTTTGACATTTTTGGCTACCCATAGTTAAACCACGCATTTAGACCATATGGTTTAAGTTAAACCGGAGTTCAGAACACGGGCTATTGTCTTTGGTAATGAGAATGATGGTAATGAAGAGGAGCGGGAGGTGGAGGAGGATAATGATAATAGTGTGATGATGATGATGATGGTGCTGTTGGTGGTGGTGGTGGTGATATCATTATGACGGCACAAGATATATATTATATATATATATATAAATCACAATTGAATGACAAACGACAACCCTTTTTTAATGTTTAACTAACACCTCTGATAGCATCTCCCAGAGGTGGCCACTTCTCATAAGTTGCGCAGGTATGCCCTCGCTACGGGAGTAAATGACATTGCTTCTACTTAGCAGCCATGACAACAAAGTGCTGTCAAAAAGATAGGAGAGAGGGGGAGGGAGAGATAGAGAAGGGGTAATTGGTCAGAGAGGCGTTAGAGAAAAGAAAACCTCCCTTACATTTCGTCCAAGACACAACCAGCAGCCCGCAGCCCCCCCCCCCCCACCCCCACCCTGACGATATACTCCGAAGATCACTGTGTACAAAATGACCTTTGCAAGATTTTTTTCTGCGTCTATTTTTGGCGGACGCAACATCCTCACTTATCGTCTGACTCTGATTATTTAACTTGCAGTAATGACAAGCGGTACTTCCTGAAGACAGAGAGCAAAAGAGACGCTAAAGTGCTTCTGCGCATCCTTCCCGATTACGTCACTCACCTGACGTACTATCCCCACTCACTCCTCGTAAGAATACACGGGCTCTATTTCATCAAACTGCCTGGAAAGAAAGGAGTAAGTTCCAAACTTGGCGGATCCTCGGGGCAAAGCCCTCCCCCATCTCCTGGTGGTGTGATGAGCAAAACATTTTGAGGGGGTTTGGGGGGGGGGGGGGGCGATTTCTTGTCATGACTACGTATATATTATATATTTATATAGGTAGGACGCGACATTCGTTGCGACCGACCGGGGAAGGTTTTGTGAGTCCCCCCCCCCCCCCCCCCCCTCGATATATAATATTTTTTTTCTGATGCTTTCACAGTTCATACGTGCAATTGCTATTGGTGTTTTCATTTCAAAATAACCGCGTTATCTCACATTAAAAAAAAAAAAACATTTACATCTGTGAGCATAAATTATAATTGTAAAACGAAACTTTTTTTTTCACATACTTGTAACTGGTATTTTACTCAGTCCTGGGTAATGATCTCATCAAATAAGGGAAAATGATATATTAATTTTCGAAGAGGTTATAATCTATCAATCATCATTTCATTATGTGCCATTTCTTTTGCTCACCAAATGCAACTTAAAAAAGTATAGATAATGTTCCTTCAACCACGAAAGTATGTTTACTATAATCATATTTTCATGGCTTTCGTGTTATCTCTGTGAAACAGGGATGACACGATCGAATAATCTTGTACCAGTTAATGACGTGTGATTAAATTGTATTGTTTACATGACATCGATGGTTATTGGTTAGATGATAATTTTGTTACGTTTTCTTCCACAGAAATTCTTTTCTGTGATGCAGAGTGTATTTCCTCCCGAAGAGGGTAATGATAGGTAAGACTTAAAATCCTTTGTTTTTCGTAAATATATTCTCATGAGTTCCATTTGATTTCACATCAAGTTAACAAAAAAAAAATGTTCCCAGACATACATCTACATAATATTATTGCTTTACAAAGCATAATTCAAATTCATTTAAAACCATGTATACACATTGCCATGTTTATGGATGTGTGCGGGTTTTGTTTTTTTAGGGGGGCACATTATAAATAAAGCCCCTCCCCATTGTTGATATGTTGATTGCCAACACAAGCCATTCCCAATAAGGTTGTGCACTGAATGAGTGAATGACACTATTCAATAATCAGTGGCTCAAATAATAAGACGAGGTAAATGAGAACTGTACGTCAACAGAATACTGACAACTCTAGAAATTTAACAGATAATTTACTCATCCTTAACACACCCTATATACGCAAAAAAAAAGATGATGCTACTGTATGGTCATAGGCGTACGGGCATAATTTCGCTCGGGGGGGGGGGTGGCGGCGACTCATGCCCGAATATTATTTTTTTTTTATTTACTGCATTTTTCTAGCCTGCGAAGTGAGGGAGAAATAGTTATGACTCTTAATTAGGAGTGACATTGTATGAGATAAGATTAAAACTTAGGGAAATATCGCGTCGTAGCCCGAATATGAGAGGTGACGGTTGGCCAAATAATTGGTAACCCCACCCCCGCATCGTACGCCTGTGATTATGATAAACCACACATTTGAATAGATTTAATATCATCCTCACATATTTAGTGAGATCAAAACATTTTTCATGATTAAAATAATACTGATAAGAATGTCCTTATTATACATCTTCAGTTAGATAGTCAGTCAATTTAACCTCTTCAGATGTATTATTTAAATTATTTTCAACATCTTGATGATATGAACATTTGATATCAAGTAACCTATTTATTTTTAATTTTGCATTTCATTTTCATTAAGGTACGACATCAAAGGATGTGTTTTGAATCGATACGTGAAACCAGAGAAAGAAGAAAGTCAGTACGTTACTGTCTTGAAAGATGTCAACTTCGGCGATCAAAAACTATACCTCCGTGAGTACTAACTGCTCAAATTTTAACTGCTGTTTACTTTACTCATTGAATGTATTCCTATTCGACATATTTAATAAGAAAAATAGCGATTTCAATTGAACCATATACCGTCGAGTAAATGTATGAAGTTTCGTAAAGTGTGAGAATCATAAATTTGTAATATATATTTAGCCATGTTTGACTGCAAACCCACATTTCTCCTCCCAACTCTGAATATCTTTTAATTCTCTTTCAGGAAACCAAAGAGATTGGTTTCTACGACAGGTTGATTTAGATGTCGAGTTCCTGGAGAGTTTCAACATCATGGACTATAGCCTTCTGGTCGAGCAACGGACCCTTCACTCCATCGAGCGCGAGAACAACGGAGAACTGGCTGACTTGGTTATCAGAGTTAAAAAGTGAGTTTTTGCAGGAGTGGCAGTACGGTTGAGGAGCCCTCTCTCTCAAAAAAAATTAATATAATATAATTTAATAACCTCTTTATTTCTACCAGTCAGAGATTTTAGACTTGTCCTCCCCTCCCCTCCCCTATATGAAAATGTCGAACTTTTTTTCTTGTCGGCACGTTTGGAGACCTAAGTCCCGTAATAAAAAAATTGAAAAAATACTTTTGAGCCACCCCTGAGTCTTTGATTGCTTGCTCGATCGTAAGTTCTTGTCTGCCACTTGACGAATGTCTACGTTTTGAAGGCACACAGAAATTTTGTCTCTACGTCCCATAGCAAGATCCACATTTGCTGGCGACAAAATTGTTAAAGTTAATAAGGCTTGTTTCTACCGTTGTCGGCAGATTTCAAAATCTGATGAATAACCTTCTTTTCAGCAACTTGTAACAGTTAAAGATCGACTTACCTTTCTTATCTTTCGAACGGAAATAGTAACCAAGTGTTTTGTAAAGTTGATTAGTATTTGTTTATATTTTGTTGTCGATTGTGCGTAGGTCCTTTCCAATCAGGAATACAAAACCCAAAGGTGATCTCTCCAAAGACCAACAAAGACCCTTATCCATGACAGGCTCGAATGCAGAAACACCAGTCATGGAAGACGCCGTCGACATCCCCGGAACGGTCAGCAACACTGAAGAACAGTCCGTTGATGTCGACATCATCCACAGACCCGACGTCAATTACGGCAACGACGTCCAGTACAACACGAACGTGAAAGGGCGTCAGGAGATGTCCCAAGAGTTAGGAGACTTCGAGCTTGGACGCGTCCACAGAGACTCCTACAAAACCACAAAGGGAGAGGGCGCTTCCTCGCATACAACGCTTCAAGAACACAACCAAAGACTCCTGCCTAACGTGCACAACGCTATCCATGTCGTTGATGGTGAAACTGATCGTTATTTTGTTGGAGTGATAGATATTCTAGGCCAGTACACCTGGAAGAAGAGGATGGAGACGATTCTGAAGTCCTGTATTGCTCCAAGGACACCGTTTTCGTCAGTGAATGCAGCGAAATATGCCAAACGATTCAAGGATTATGTTGCCGCGCATACAGAATGAAGATAAAACGTGGCGTAATTTTTTTCTTTATTCTCGTTAGGTGGATGAATAGTAATTATGCTACCACAGGACAATGTCCATTTTAAAATGTCCAGAAGTCATACAGTGTGGTCATATTTCTAACAAATAAAAAGAAATAAGAAACATTTGTTTCCATATGTTAGAGAGAGTGAGAGAAGGAAAAGAGAGCGAGAAAGATTTGTTTATCTTCAAGGATAAAAATTGTTTGCCAAATTCTAGGTTGATAAAAAGAATTAAAGAAATTATATCACCGACAGGTGTATAGAAAACGAGAATAAAACAAAGGTAGGATCAGGCTTGGGCCTCGATGAGATGATAATTTGTACACTTATCCTACATACTGCTTTATTTCCTCAAAGATAAAGAATTTGGGTTTTAGTTAGGTGTAGTTAAGAATTCGCCTAGTGTAATGCGTTTACCGAGTAGTTAATCATTAATGAAGCATATTATATGTTTTAAATCTTGGAATTATTCAAAACATATCAACTTCACAAATTTCATGATAAAATTTTCCTTAGTACTGGAAGGGAAACATCAGCGACAATGTTTCCATAGAGGCCTTCTTTGTTTGATAAAAGTACAATATTCTTTTCTTTTCAATCTTTTCTTTTCAAAAGAAAATATGGTAAGTTGCATGGGCGTTAATCGTTACGTAACTCTATTCATCATGGGGGGACGGCTATTGTGTCGTCCCCCCCCCCCCCCCCCATGATGAATAGAGTTACGTCACGATTAACGCCCATGGTAAGTTGTATATACAATTGTGGTGCAACATGCAGTATAGTATTAAAATGATGTGTAACATTTTCACCTTGAACTAGCAGCTTGATGATATCGGTATGATATATCGGTGCAATAGATTTTCCTTTAAAAAAGTATGTGGTGAATATACCTTTTGCATGTCGCACATGGTATATTCCACTTATCTTTGCATGTTTGTTGTGGGGTGATTTTCTTTTTAGGTTTTAGTTTTTTAGTGAATAACATCTGTGGCATTATTTTCATATTTCTATCAGTTGGCCCAATGTTAGGCTGTGTTTGGCATATCATACACTGCAAAACTGTTGACATCGGTCACCTTTTCAGTGGTAACTTCTTGTAATTTGTAGCTGATAAGGCAGCGAAAAGATAAAGGACTTGGAAGTGTTTCATCAAGCGTTTTGTCTGTGTGATTTTTACCGACAACTGATATAAGCTACTGAAATCCTTGTATCTGATTGGCTGAGAGCAAATTTGTCGGTAAAACTCACCGACAAAACGATTGATGAAAAGCTCCCTAGACGTTGAATACAACGGCTACAACCCAAAGTCGAGAGAACCCTCAAAAATTTGTCAGAACACGAGACCGACAGCCCACAAAACCGGCTCCCACGAAATTAACCGATATGTCAGTCTCGTGGCCTTTCTGACAAATTTTCTAAGGCTTCAGTAAGACCTACAGCCCACGAGACAGAGTGAGCTGTCGGTGTAGTGCATGATGTCCCAGAACAGGGCCCCGTTTCATAAAACTTGCCATCAGTAAAAACTGCCCCATTTCTATGGGCAAATTTGCTCACATGCAGCTAATCAAATGCATTGATTTCACTAATCACTAGCTTATACCAATAATCGTAACTTGTTATTGATAACACGTTTTATGAAACAGGGCCTAGGACACTCTGGCAAATTGAATGATTGGGGTTTGTAAACTATGCTTCATAGTTAAAGCCTTTTGAGTAAATAAAGACATTTTGTATCCTAATATCTACTTGTTTTCGAAATTAAAGGGAAAGTCCACGCTGATTACACGTTGGTTTTAAAAGAAGCAGAATAATTAGAGAAACAGAATAGTACAAGTTTTAGCAAAATCCGATAAGATACAAGAAAGTTATGAATTTTAGAAGTTGTAATCAATCAAATTTGCCAATTTGTGTTTTGCTCAACATTTTACTGATCTGTTTCTTTATTAATTTTCTGCTTGTTTTGAAACCAACTTGCACTACGTAAGGGTAGACTTTCCCTTTAAAACGTTAAAGCCCTTTTATACCTCTTTGGAATGTCCATCATAATTATACCTACTTAATGTACACTGTATGTGACATACATGTAATTTATTTTCCTCTCAACATGTAAATATATACATAATTTATGACGTATTTATCTCTTAGTGCCAATTAGAAATGGATTTATTTGAAAATAATCCTGATTAGTGCAATCCTTACAGTCAGAGTGAATTTGTAGTATGGTTGCTCTTGTTATATTTGCAGTGGACTTCTGATTTCTGATTCCGTTGAATAAAGTCGTCTTTGTCTTTCATGTTGTATGTGGTAATGTACTCGATGAATAAAAAGAACAGAACGCATGCAAAACTGTGACGAGTGTATTCGGCCATTTTGTTTTATACGTGTTTGTCATCTCTCTCTCTCTACAGAGGTATATCGTTGAGCGATTTTTAATCAACAATTTTTTAATCCGTAGTTTTTTAATACATGTTTTAACAGTTATCTTCGTATCACTCCTCCGCTATCCCCAATATTCTCTCTCTCTCTTTCTCTTTACTCTTTCTCTTTACTATTTCTCTTTACTCTCCCCCCCCCCCCCTCTCTATCTTCGCTCTCTCTTTCTCTCACCCCTCTCTCCCCTCTCTTTTCACTCTCTCTCTCTCTCTCTCTTCTCACGCTCTCGTCTCTCCCCCGCTCTCTCTCTTTTCTGCATATCAAACATAAATAAATATATGAAGTTAAAATTATCATTAATGTCTGTTTGAATAACATAAAATCCCACATTTTGGGGAAATAACTCATTAGCAACTGCAGCAGACAATAATAGTTAACAATAAATTTTTTCAAAAATACTTGAGAGAATCGTGTATAATAGACTTTTTAGCTATCTTGAGAAACATAAAATTCTTAACCCTAACCAGTTTGGATTTAGAAGGTCTCACTCAACTGACCTTTTATGACCATGTGTCTAGTGCTCTGGCCGCTCGTGAGCATTTTATTGGTGTGTTCATGGATCTGAGCAAGGCTTTTGACACACTTGACCACTCAATTCTTCTATGTAAACTACAACATTATGGAGTCAGAGGCATTGCTTTGGAGTGGTTCTCTAGCTACCTTTCCAACAGAGGGCAATACACATCCTACAACTCTGTCAACTCTGCTGTGTCATTTCTAAAATGTGGTGTTCCACAAGGTTCAATATTAGGCCCCTTATTATTCTTGATATATATCAATGATATTTACAATGTGTCTACCACTCTAAATTACATATTATTTGCAGATGACACAAGTGTTTTCTTATCTCCTAATAATATCAATATCATTTAAAATACAATTAATAATGACCTACCAAAATTAACCAATTGGTTTAGGATTAATATGCTGTCTCTCAATGTGCAAAAAACAAATTATATTATATTCACTTTAAAGGAAGAAAGTCTCGTGGAGTACAAACTCCTAAAGTAAAACTAGATGATGTCTTGTTGGAAAGAAAAAAAATTGTACCAAATTTATCGGTGTTTACATTAATGAACAACTAAACTGGAGTGATCATTTGAAAAACATAAGAACAACAATTTCCCGAAATATTGGAATATTATATAGAGTGAAATATTATAGTTTCTGACAAAGTAATTTTTATATTGTACAATACTCTCATTCTGCCATACATCTCATACTGCAATGTTCTTTGGGCAACATCTACGTGTGTTACAGATAATATTCTCTTGCTACAAAAGAAAGCTGTCCGCATTTGTGCTGGAGCTGGTTACCGTGACCATACACGGCCTCTCTTTATCAAGTTGAAGTGTCTTACGGTTAGTGACATCAACTTTCTTCAAACCGCTCTCTTATGTTTCGTTATAATAACAACCTTTTGCCCACTTCCATTTCTTCCATGTTCAGTCGAAACAGTGATATTCACTCTTACCCCACGAGACAATCAGCTAATATGCACTTATTCAATCCCCGCACATTATTGGCTCATATAAATCTGTTAGGCATAACGGTCCAGATGTCTGGAATGCCTTACCGAGTGACACTCGAAATTTACTTACCATTCATTCCTTTAAAATTGCGATTAAGCGCATGCTTATCTCTAAGATGTGATTAATACATATACATGTACAATCATTTCTTGTATTACTACAACGAAGCCTAGAGCTTCGTATCACCTGAAAGACTAGAATATTTTCATCTTACATAATTTGCCCTATTACGTGTATAGATATCCATCGATGCCTTTACTATATTACTGATTACATATATTATTTGGGATAATAAAGGCTTCCTCCTCTTTCTCCATCTTCTTACCTTCTATACCTTTATTTTCATCTTTATCTGTTGTAAATAGTGTAAAATTTCAAATTAGTTCATTTAATGTTAAGATTAGTTTTTGAGTTTTCTCTTTGTTTTTTTTTATATTTTGTTTTAGTTTTGAATGATAATATACGTAATTCGTTAGTTTTTAATGTGATGGTATGGCAACGTTTCAAGCCTTTTAAGCTTATATTGCTATACCTCTGTATGGCGCTCTATTATTCTATGTTTGTGTTGTGACCATAATTATTTTATGATTCTGTCATTGTAATTTGTTTCTTTAAATATCTTTCTCTTATGGATGTGATCACTCCAAGGAGTTATTTCAATGTACTATGTAATATGATGAACCATTCAGAAATAACTAAATAAATAAAGTAAGGAATCATTTACTAGTACATCGAGGATTCAATAGCCTACACATTCTCTATCACCACTCATCAATTTTAAAGTGAAGGTACAGTTCTGGGAAAGGAAAAAAAATAATTTGTGAGCTATCTCATCATTTGGGGTCAGTTTGGAAGAATATCACAAAATAAATGTCCTCTGAAAAGGATAGCTCTTCAAATACCTTCATATTCGAAATATTACAAGAAATAAAAAGTTTGGAGCAAACGTTCATGCAACGTGTATGTAGTCCGGTATACTTATTTCTGTGTGCAGTGCAGCAATTAAGACCGAGTCAATTTCTGATCAATATGATTCCAAAATTTCAACAGTATACACCAATTATTATGTGCTTCGCAATCAACCTTCCCCTATCGCTTCCACGTCATATCTTTCACAATGCAATCCCATGACAATCTCGATTTCATCTTTAACACAGTTATACAAAATACAATGAACCAAATCTTCCCTTTCTTTTTGTTCAGGCAAGAATAGATTTATTCATCTCATACGCATGGGTTCTACATATTTACAGAGTTTAACTATGACTACCACTTCTCTGACTACAATTCATACAATTTTCTTGAGTCTACAAGATAAAATTGCACTTTTACATATGAAGAAAACCCTACAAATTTATGTGCAGGGGAAACATGAGGTTAATTTTCTTGTCAACATAATTGCTCAATTCTGCAATCAATTTGTATTCAATCAAACTACCAGTATAGTCCAGTAAACAAAGTTAATTGATAACCCCAAAGTGGTAAATGGAAAGCCATTTGTCATTTTATTTTCTCTCAATAGCTCATTAGAATTTATACAATAAAACCTGCCTATAAAGGCCCCTCAAGGGAGACAAGAAAAGCAGGTGGTCTGTAAGTACAAGTTCCTTTAATACACATCTCAATGAGAAACACTTTTCAAGGGAAACAAAAATTGTGGTCGCTAAAGCAGGTTTCACTGTATTTAAAAAAAAAGAGAAGATAATAATAATGAATACAATTCAAGATTTTCTCACTCTCTATCATATTCAGAGCTGTGCCCATTCATTTAACTTCCCATATTTCTTAAATTATATATATAAACAACATTATCGCCGACAACAAACCATATCAAGCACTGTCTATTGAAATGAAAATTTTGAGAAAGCCGTTATTTCTTACTTGTTAAAATCTGTATTTGTTGCAACAGAGATACTGTATCTTGGCGGCAAGATACTAGTCACAAATTGCATAATGAAATCATAGTCTAAACAAAATGACATTTTACTTTTGTTCTACTGTGCAATGAGTTTGTAACAAATATGGGAACCCAATGAATAATCCAAAAATGAGCAACTTGTTGGAATGGTAGCTGGGCTAAAGCTTGGGTAGAAATCATTATCATTATCATTATTATGATTTATTAATAATATGATTGCAGGGCCCTCAGGGAGAACAGCATTAATACTGGTGTGGCTACCCTGGGTATTATTATTATTATTATTATCATCATTATTATTATTATTATTATTATTATGATGGTTATATTATACCATATTCATATAGAAAACATCTCTATGGACAGAGAAGAATAAAGGAAAAGGAACAAAAACATTGATATGAATATGACACATTTTGGCAAGCTTCCACAGGCCAACTGTTAACATTGAAATACCAGTAATGTTTTATCAACTTCCACTTACAAGAAAATAGTAGTACTAACTCCTTCCTTTTCACAGCAAAATAGAATACTACTGCGCAATGCACGGTAGTTTATAATTAAACTTTTCATGAAGTCATCAACACATTTCGTAAGAAGAGTTCAACGTATCTATGTTGCTGTATGTTCCATGGGGAAAATAGAAACTAAAACTAACTATTACCATTGACCCTACAAACAGATGTACAAAAAGATTCAAAACATAACTGTGGCAAAATATCTCTGTAAGGAGAGTATGCTTCAGATACACTATATGTTCTGTGAAAAAAATATCAACAAATTAGTCTACAAATTTTAGTACAAAACTTTTACAACAAAAATAAAAAATGACAAAAAAACTGCAGTAGAGCATCCAAGTACTTCAACTTTGATGACACTGTTGTACTGTTTCAAATGAGTTTCACATACGAAACCCATCAAATAATGAAAGCACCTCGTAATATTTGCCTGTGTACCGGTAAATTGCTTCAACAAAAGGCTGCATTTCAATATTTATGCAAGGTGTCAGCATTTGTACAGTAATAATGTCTTAAACTAAGTAGTAAATTATTTTAAAAAACAACAAGTTTGTACATTGAGCTGCAAACAAACTTACAACTTAGTACAAAAGTAAAGCTTACGAGAAAACCCTGAATGTCCAAAATACGTAATTTTACCTGTTGAAGGGGATACATTCACCAATGTGGTAAGTAAATATAATCATTTCAAATTAATAACATACTAAACTTCCTATTTCATATTCCAATGTAGAAAATGATGAAAAGTATAGTCTACTTAGTATAGTCATTTGCATCACAGTCTCTCAGAGACGGTGTAGTACCACATGCTGCCAGATTTTCCGCAATTATAATTTAACTTTCTAATAACATCATCCATTCAATACATATAATATAACTGTACAAGTTTATGAGGACAATACACACAATAGCAAGTACTATACTCAAAGCAACATAAGATATATCCTTCGAAAATATGATGGCTTCTTTTATCAGTAACTCTAAATTGTTTTTGATTTTGCATTTCAAATGACTTTAAATACTTTTCGTTTAGGACAAGCCTCGGTCATGGATTTGTTGCCAGTCTGTATTTTGGGGGGTACATTTATAGTTGGTATTAAAACCAAATCAATCGCCAGTTTTTTCCAAAAAATCTTTGAAAGTGATAATGTTGGGGTTATCTAGACAAACATGTTTCCCTACTTGAATACACTCATTCTCCTTTGAGAATTCACATTTTTTTGGTGATCTTGACATTTATCAATGTTCAGGGAAAATATCTCATATTTTTGTGCATTGTACTAAAGTTAGAAAACAATTTCTTCCATGTACATTCATAATTGAATGAATCAACGACACGCAACCTGTCTATTGGTGACTCGGGGGTATGTCGAACACTGACAAAATGTCTATGTTACATGTAAAAAGCTTAGCGAAACGCAACAGTATGCAACAGTGCGTAAAGACGCGGGGAAAGGCGCAAAGAGGAATATTGCTAGTTCTGTCTGTGCTTCTTAGTCCTAAAATTAGAATCAGACATATCTGAATAAAAGTTTTCACATTATTTTCCTTAAAAGTGTTCAAAGAAGTAAATAAATGTACTAATTTTACATCCTAACTTTTTTGTTCTGCCTCTATAAAATAAAATTTTGATTTTGAAATAATTTTGTCATATGCGTCTTTCCCACATTTTTACGCACGTTTCGCCAAGCTACCTATATATTCATTGACAATTCAACTTTTACCAACACTATAAATTACTTTTAATTACATTAAGCTGATCAAAATACTTTTTTCTTCTCCAGGAAGAGTCTAAACAATATCCAAATCATTTCTTCTGATACAAGCAAAACCTATTTTACAAAGGGATATATACATATAGCTTGTACACCAACACACATTCAATATCATGACAGATTCACGATACACAATCAAATATTGAAATATTCTTTAAGAATTCTATAGCATTAAATGAATATAGTTATTTTGTTCACAGTGGTTTTGCTAATGGCAAATTTCACACACATCAATTCAACAATTAATCTAAAATATTTTATCCATAATTTGAAAGAATGTCCATTATGATAATTAAGATTATTTTAACTTTTTCTTTTATGCATATTCTCTCAGTAAATTGTTTTTTAAAAAAAAATTGAGAAATTGAGAAAAAAAATCTATAATAGCCGGCACAGCTCGTCTTATGGAGATAAAATTGTTGTAGGACAAAGTCTACATCATCATATTCTAATTCCATTCACTAACAAGTTATACTGCTTCATAATTTTTGCATATCCACATGTGATAACCAGTACCACTTGAAAGAAATAACTTGATATATTGCATATATATACATTAACAACCATAATACAGCAGAAATAGCATTGCTACTACATGTATCATTATGACATGTTTAGAAATAAGACATTCATGCAATTACTATCACTCTATAATTTTTTTTCCTTGAATACATTAAAATTTCAGGTAAATTGATCAATCCTTTCCAATAGAATACACTTAAATTGAAATTTAATATTTCTATTCACATCATAATTTGTTTGTCTTCACACATTGATAGCAACTGACTTACTTCCTATATCATACAAAAGCAAATCTATTGCTTTTTAATAAAGTTTTAAAAAGCAGTATTTTGAAAAGTCCCACAAAAAACTTTTTGAAATTATAGATACAACAACATGCAATGTCAAAATCCATTTCCTAACCTAGAGCAGCATAATCCAACTTTAAATTAAGTCTTTAAATACCAAAAAGCAACTGAATATTGCACTTTACCTATTGTATAATGTTTAGAAATGCAGCACCTATGTTCCTACCAAGTACCAAAAAATGGGAGCTTAGATCGCTGAATTGTTCACATTGCGCAAACTAATTATCGCCAAATACAGTGAAACCTGTCTATAAAGACCACTCAAGGGAGACAAGAAAAGTGGTCTTTATGAGCAGGTGGTCTTTACGTACAGGTTCCTTTAATAAAGGTTCCAATGAGATAAATCGTTCAAGGGGAACAAAATTTGTGGTCTTTATAGACAGGTGGTCTTTAAAGCAGGTTTGACAGTACATGGGTCCTGTACATAAAGCGAACACTGATTGCTTTTTATATTTATTCACATACACAAATTGGAAATGACATTCACTGAAAAAGCACCACTCATTTGAGGACGCCTGTAATATGCAAGAAAGACAAGGATAGTCAGTTGACTGTGAGACTTTCCTTATCTTCTTTGCCCGTTACTGGGCTATCACACAGTATCTATCCAAATAATTTGCTAAGTATCATTTATCATAATATATTTTTGTCTGATTATGTAATAATTTGTTTTCTGTCAATACCAGGACTTAAATAATATTCATTGCATTTGCTGATATGTTGTCTTGAAATCCAAAATTTATGCAAATTAGATTTTTTTTTTAAATTTATGTGGCATTTAGGTTGATTCAAGTATTGCTGGCTTTAAATGATTAAAACATGTCTTGTTCTTTAAGTTCTCAATGTTTCAGTAAAATATAATCTCTTTAATTTTACAGTGATATCTTATAAAGTTAGCAAGCAAACAAACAATTCATATGCTGAGCAAGCAAATTTTCTTCCATATGTGTATGATGCTCTATCCAAGGAAAATAATTTCAGCTCATGGACATTTGGGTTGTCTATTAATCTAATATGTTGATCAATGTGACAGCGCCCTATCCATGTTTATCTTAAAGGCAAGAAATCTGATGTATTTCCTGATCTAAATGTTATGTTTTCTTCATTACACTAACTTTGCAAATGATTATGACAAAATGGTGCAGCTATTTCAGCCCTGTTGAGGTCCATGTTTTGGCAAAGTTGCATTAATTTTCTCAACAAGCTTCTCACCTATACTGATATTAAAAATTCACTTACTAATTTTACAATATTGCATGTACATGTATCAGTTGCTGCTTAGAACAAATACTCCTCATACACTATTCCTGGTCAAGATTAGGTTTCATGTCCAAATATACATAAAATATAAAATGTACAGGTACTGTAGCTTCCCAATAAATACTAGAATAAAAGTATGGCTGCAGGTTTAGCATTTGAACACTTTTAAAGTAAGATATTGTAGTTTCCTCAGAATGGCGATGATAACAGTGATGATGGAGATGCTGGCGATGATGATGATGATGGTGATGGTGATGGTGATGTTGATGTTGATGATGTTGAAGAGGACGATTATAAATGATGATAATGATGAGGATGCACGGACTATAGTACTTATGATGACTACTACTGATGACAAAGACAATAAGAATAATGATACTGACAATGATGACGATGATGATAACGATGACGAAAATGGAAATTATGATAGTGATAATTATGATACTAATAATGATGATGACAAATAAAGATGAAAATGGAAATGATGATGATGATGATGAAGGTGATTATGATGATGATAAAGGTGATGATGATGAAGAAGGTGATGATGATGATCATAAACACTGCAATAATGATGATTGAGGTGACAGTGGTGATAAGGATGAGGATGACAGCGATGGTAACTAAGAGGCAGAGAAAACAGCGAAAAACATCTTTTCTCAAACTTCTAATATCCTGTCAATTAAGTCTTATGGATTCTGACCTTTCTGAGCAGGTGATCTTTACATCCAGGTGACCTTTGTATCTTGGTGGCTACTATCACACACTTAACCCCTACTGCCTATGTTGAATAAATAAGCCGGGGAGGGGGGCGTTTCATCAAGTGTCTTGTCGGTGATTTTTACTGAAGAATTTGCTCTCGGCCAATCAGATGCAAGGATTTCAGTAGCTTATAACAGTTATTGCAACTTGTCATTGATGACAAGTTTTATGAAACAGGGCCCTGATCATAGTGCTGGGTCAGTCCTGCTGAGGTAGTATGGGTGACTGGCTCACTCGTAGGGTGCTTAGAGGATCAGAAACATAACCTAGAAGAACAAGTAGGGAATGATAATACAGTTAACTTTGCATAAGTCGAATATGTTGGTAACACAAAAAATAGTTTGACTTAAGCAAAATTTGACATAGATGTAAATAACACATGTTTTGCATAGTTTGGTCAAAGAAATTCGACCGAGGGAAAGTGCAACTTATGCAACTTCGAGTTATGCATGTTTAACTGTACTTAAAGATATGTTTTAAGATGTCAAATGAAATGACGCACAACCAGTTCAATGTACCTGTACTCAAAGTATTTGAAATTAACTTGAGAAATACTTGTACTATTAGTTCTCTAAAAATGAAAGCTCTAGATAATGCAGGTTTACTTTATATATCAAATCACTATTCATAACTACATTTACTGTATAGTGCTGTCATCTGCACCGATTTACTCTGTCGACACATATTTTCCCAGACATTAAGCAGCTCTATCTACTTGGAGAATGTATGTGTCAATTATATGATGATAACAAGCCACCCATTTTGGCTCATGAATCTCTAGGATGATGAATGTACATTTAACACAATCATTTGATTTTGAGAAAGCATCAGTGCCTCAAATGATTACCGGTAGTGTGAGCATATCGATCAAAGATGAATTATTTTGACAGAGGAAATCTATCGACATGGCTTCAATTTTCTTCTGTCGACATATTTATCAACAAAAGGCCTATCAACAACAGCACTACCGGTAAGACCTGTGTACGGACTCCCCTCTACATGTACATACGCCTGAATAAATGGCACTTGGTTTAATTACGAACTTTGCATGAAATGTTTGACAGTATAGCGATACTCACCATTTTTATCTGTTGCAGGGAAGACGCTGCTACCGTTCTTTTCTCCACTGAGGAAAAAAAAGAATAAAGTACAAAATATAAGTTTGAATATTCCACCTTTGCTGTGGTAATAACTGCTACATATATTTACATCATTCCTTCCTTCCGTGAAGTTACTACTTGAAGGAATGATAGAAGGGAAACGTGAAAGAGGTAAACCAGTGGCGGATCCAGGGGGAGGCACTTCCGGCCGTGCCCCACCCCACCCTTGCCGATTGTGCCCCCCCCCCCCCCTTTAGAATGGAAACCTTTTTTTTTTTGTTGCTTGTCAGAGAATTATGGAGGGAAACTGGACCCCCATAACCCCCTCCCCACCAAGCGAATTTTTGAGGTCTGGCGAGGAAAAAAAAAAATTTGTCGCCCCCCCCCCCCCCCCCCCCCCCCCCCCCCCCACTGAGCACTTTTTCAAGAAGCTGGCAAGACCCAAAACTTATGGGTCTACCTTTTCCAAAAGTTGACAAACCTGCATTTGTGTGCCCCCCCCCCCCCCCTTATACTAAACCTGGATCCGCCCCTGAGGTCGACAACGGATCACTTGGTTTGATAACATTAAGCAGTGGACTGGACTTTGCTATGCCGAGTTTTGAATAAGTTCTTCAGATCAAAGAAGATGGAAATGCGTAGTCGCCAACCCCTGCCTCGGGACGGCACCTGATGATTGAATGAATGAATCTTTACATCCTCACAATTTACATGATGTGATAACCGTTGGTTGCCATGGAAAATTGAAAATTGTTTACGATATCATCGTGACTAATCTTGAAACATTATAACCTGTCAATGTAATAACGTATTAAGGTGAAAGTTGATAACACTTGTGGAGAAAAACAAAAGTTGAGCTGCTATAGCAACGGCTGACAAAGGAGACCATTTACAATGTCCTCACCTGAGAGACTTGGCACACATTTCCCACTGTGTTCTCAGAGCTGTCACGTTGCCTGCTGGCAGTTCACCTGGTTCTAGGTCACTGGGCGAGGGCTCCACTCCCCTGTATCCCATCTCAAGGCCATCCTCGCTATCGTCTATTGGAGAAGCCTGTTGAAAGCAAATATGGGGAGGAGGAACAGTCAGAATGCGCTTAAAGCCTTGGATAAATTACTCAAAATGTACCAATCATCTTTAAAAGAATAATTTCTGTACAGCTAGAATGTATAAAGTTAACCTCAGAGCACTTTACCTGACCTATGGGTTAACGGTTAAGGAGTATGAAGAAATTAAAGGAAAACATAAAACCCCCTCGTGCGGAACTCAACTCTGACTTCAGTTCCGGGCCTTATTTAGGCCGAATGCATATGGGTGTGTCGATTAGTCTATCCGGAAGTCTTTGTTTATTTAGAGAGTAATTGAAATTCCAATATCTCTTTATAGAATTAATATTCGAAGCTCATACCGGTACTTTGAATATTGTATGGCAATGTAGAACCCCTAACAGACAGAGCAAAATATTTTTTGTGATTAGTACCCCTTAATCTACATTCACTCTCAAAAGTAAACACTGAAGGTGATTAATACCCCCGCCCCAGTGTGTTGCTCCAAAAATGAGGGAGTGGTTTGATCTGCAATATTTTCCGGTTTTATTGCCATATGTCGTTACCATGGCAATCGCAGTTTGCCACACATTGAAACAATATGTCTTTCACATCCTTTACCACAAGAACACTGATTTATTGCCATATGCGGTTGCCATGCTGTTACATTAAAAAAATATGCCTTTTACATCTTTACCACAAGACCAATGTGTGTGCCGAATTTCATGAGCATTGCTCGAAAAATAAGTAGTTGATCCACAAAATTTCCCACTGATTTATTGTTATAATATGCCGTTGCCATGCCGTTACCATGGGATCGCATTTCCGACACATTCAAAAGATATGTCTTCTACATCTTCATCCCGAAACCAATATGTGTGGTAAATTTCACGAGCGTTGCTGAAAAAATGAGGAAGTAGTTCAATGCGCAATATTTGCAACGCACCGGCCGACCATACGCTGATTCCTTTTTACCCCTTCAAACTTCGTTTGGCAGGGGTATAAAACACAAAATAAAAATCATGTCACTCATCATTTAATGCGACTTGGTGTCCGAACTATATCCCATTGAACAAAATAGATAAGTATTTGTATCAGAATGCATAGAGCAGATTTTGTCACCGATGTACATTTGCATGTACATCAAAGTGCAATATGATGTTAAAAAGATGACTGCGACTGCGTCTCCTATATGCCTCCGCCTAAATTCAGTTGATGGCTCAAACTCTTCTAGAAATATTTGATAACGAGGCTAAAAACCAGTAATTTCATGTAATTTTATGTAAATTGACCTCTGTGACCTCTGACCTTTGACCTACCTACCCCAAAATCTAATCAGTTCCTCTTTCTATGGGGATACATACTGGTACCAAGTTTGAAGTTCTCACCTCAAACAGTTCTTGAGATATCGCGGTAACGGTGCTAAAAACCAAGAATTTCATGTAATTTCATGTAATTTCATGTAAATTGACCTCTGACCTTTGACCTACTTACCCCAAAATCTAATCAGTTCATCTTTCTATGGGGATACATACTGGTACCAAGTTTGAAGTTCTCACCTCAGACAGTTCTTGAGATATCGCGGTAACGGTGCTAAAAACCAAGAATTTCATGTAATTTCATGTAAATTGACCTCTGTGACCTCTGACCTTTGACCTCCTTACCCCAAAATCTAATCAGTTCATCTTCATATAGGGAAACATACTAGTACCAAGTTTGAAGTTCTCACCTCAAACAGTTCTTGAGATATCGCGGTAACGGTGCTAAAAACCAAGAATTTCATGTAATTTCATGTAATTTCATGTAAATTGACCTCTGACCTTTGACCTACTTACCCCAAAATCTAATCAGTTCATCTTTCTATGGGGATACATACTGGTACCAAGTTTGAAGTTCTCACCTCAGACAGTTCTTGAGATATCGCGGTAACGGTGCTAAAAACCAAGAATTTCATGTAATTTCATGTAAATTGACCTCTGTGACCTCTGACCTTTGACCTCCTTACCCCAAAATCTAATCAGTTCATCTTCATATAGGGAAACATACTAGTACCAAGTTTGAAGTTCTTATCTCAAACAGTTCTTGAGATATCGTGGTAACGGTGCTAAAAACCAAGAATTTTTATGTAATTTCATGTAAATTGACCTCTGTGACCTCTGACCTTTGGCCTACTTACCCCAAAATCTAATCAGTTCATCTTCGTATGGGGATACATACTAGTACCAAGTTTGAGGTTCCTACCTCAAATGATTCTTCAGATATCGCGGTAACGAGAAGTGGGACGGACGCACGGACGGACAACCCGAAAACATAATGCCTCCGGCACCCACCTTCGGTGGGCGGAGGCATAAAAATGAAAATCTATTACACAAGTTATAAACTACATGTACAAGTACTAAGGAGAAACATTCATGTGTAGTTGGCAAGATGTGTGCAACCAAAAAAAAATTATACATCAAACAAGTGTCAAAAATATCACACCATGCCTAGGTGAATATCACAAATGAACTAACAATACTTGCTTTGGATATTTTCAAACAAAACTATGTTGCACACAATGTCATGCATGTCTCACAGTAAACAAAATTACCATGAAATAACCATTACAAATACAATATCAACAAGTAAAATTAGTTTCGTTTAGTACATGTAGTTTTAAAAGTTGAGATACCGGTATCCTAAACAGTAACCTCATTTAACATCATACTCAAAGCCTTGGAAACACAGTATTTTCAAAGTCTAAAAAATCCCCAACCCTTAATAAAGTACTGAAGAAGTACCTTTCACTGTTCCAAGTTAAACATCTCAAAATATTTCTAAAATCCCAGCATTATTCAATTTCGATAATTTGGTGCATGTTCTTTCTATCTCATATCCTCTTCAATAACAACCATGGAGGATGGCCAGACGGATCATTAGTGTAAGTAAGAACAACAGAGGGCGGCATGCCACACGTTACCCAATCAGCATCGAGCATGCTCAGCACACCAGACAGATCTAGAGTTTTGCTTACTGCCAGGAACTCTTGACAACACTCGTCCAGCATGGGAATGATCTGGGCAAAGGTGGGCCTCTCCTGGAAACAAATAAAAAAAAAACCAAATGTAGGTTTCAAAAACAAAAAAAAAATAGAATTTAATTCGTCATGAGGACGAATTAGGTGGTCTGTCTTTCAATTTGTACGATCATGATTATAATCAGGACGATCATGATTATAATCAGGACGATCATGATTATAATCAGGATGATCATAATAATGGGGAAATACCTACTAAACTGAAGATAGGATGTCAAGAATGCCATGAATGGAGATGCTTCTTGAGGACAGGAATGTAGCAAAATGTGTAACGGTCATTGTAAAATGATTATGGTGATGATGATAATGGTGATTATGATGATTATAATGATATAATGATGATGGTGATGATATAATAATAGCGATGATGATCATGACGGTGATGATAATAATGATGATGATACAGGATACTTGGGAGATTAACCCCATAGCTCTAATACAGGACAGGAAATCACAATTTCCATAGGATTGTACACAAACTACTGCACACTACTTTCTAATAGACATAATACGGAAAATAAGGCAGTTTATTACATGATTTGTGATTTTTTATGTTACAATAGTCGAAGAGGATGGTAAAATGACAGGCAAAAAGAAGCAAAAAAAAAAAAAAATTGTTATGGACCCACCGGGGATCGAACCTGGGTCACCGGAATGGGAGGCAAGTGCTTTGACCAATAGACCAAAATATTTCCCATAGAGATAACACGTAAACGAAAAACGGGATTCTCAAATCACATTTTGTACTGAAAAATTGGGCATGATCCCGACATCTGATCAAAAATTGGAGACCACACTTGTAAAAGCTTATAGTCTCAGCTACAACATATTAAAATCTGGAAGGAAATAGACCAAAAATAACTGAGATACTGCTCAGAGAACGATGTCATGTAGATTCATGATTCGAAAAAAAAATCATCTTCCATAGACATAACACGCAAATAGGGAAAATTCTGACATGTCGTCTTTAATTGAAAATATCGGTGTGATGACGTCATCCAAATGAAAAATGGTGGAGACCCATGTGGTAGAGAATTGTCTCAGCTATAACATATCAAAATTTGGAAGAAAATTAAACACCTATTACTGAAATATTATCAAAAGAATACAAAAATGATGACGTCATTTTTTAAAAATCATTTTTTTTAGTTCATATGCAAATATGATGACGTTAGAACATGCGATCGGCAAAAATTTTACATGAATTCAAATCTACAACTCCCAGGCTTTCAGAATATGTAAAGAAATTGGGGGGGTTCCGTGCATTCCGAGGAGCTATGGCGAATTCTAGATAGGCATGTTTTTACCACTTTTTACATTAGAATGCCCATTGACGCGCGCACGAATTTGAAAGTTTGACGCGCGCGTGTGGCATTATGGAAGGTCGAATATGACTGTAAATATTTGAAAATTTTGAAGAATAGTGTCAAGAAGGCAAACCATGTGAAAAAACGGCGTTTTTACGTTCTGTACGCGCTGTGCGCGCGTATAACGCGCGGACGGACGCGCACGGACTGAAAATTTTGAAATGCTTATAATGTCCTGAACCATACTCTAATTTGATTAAAAAGTGATTTTGAGCATTTTTAAATTTTGACGCGCGCGTACGTGCGCGTCATGATGCGCACGCGGATTTTGATGACATTTTATGTTGACCCTTGACCTGAAGTTGATGTATGTCAAATATGGCTAATTTTTGATGACTCGTTATGAAGATATGATTGATAATGTGATTTCACAAAATGGCGCCTGGATGACGTCACAATGACCTGGTGACCTTGAATAAGATATCCGAGCTTGACCTTATTTGCCCGGATGACTGACGGAAATTTCATGAAAATTGACTGAAAAGTTTTTGAGATTTCGTGGTAACAAGAAAGTGGTGGAAAAATAAAAGTTAAAGAAATAATAAAGATAATTCGTACGAAATTAAGAGGTGGTCTGTCGACTACGACAGACCACCTAATAAAATATTACAGGTCATTACACAGGTCTTACAAAGACCTGTCTAATTCATGGGAACCACTGCCAGCCAATCAAGACTTTAAATAATTTGCTTAAGTGTGCTAGCTTTTTTACACTTAGGGTAATATACTTGAACCAAAAATTCAACTGAATAACAAAGTTTGCTAAGTATGTTATTCAAGGCCAAAATTAAGTAAAATACTAATATTTCTGAATTAAGTATTAGACTGAATACCAGCCCAGCATTAGGACAACCATTAACAGCTGGAAAACAAGTTTAAACTTATGATTTGTAACAAATCTCAACATGAGAATAACCCTACCTCAGGGTTCAGACTCCACATCATATGTAGGATATTGACAGTAGACCTAGGAGTGCTGATGACTATAGGGAGCTGGGTAGAGCAATAGGACAACCCTCAAAAGCTGGAAAATTAAAAACTAAGAATTTTCAACAAAATCTCAAGAGGATAATGAACCTACCTCCGGATTTGGGCTCCACATCATCTGTAGGATATTGACAAGTGACTTTGGGATGGTGATGGCTATGGGGGGTCTGGTGCTGCGATAGGCCATCTCCGCTGCAGCGGCGGCCGGCTTGAGGTGAGCGAAGGGGAGCTCTCCCGAGAGCAGCTCCCAGATACAGAGGGCGTAGCTGAAGACGTCGGCCTTGATGCTGTACTTGGTGTTCTGTGAGAAGACTTCTGGTGCCATCCAGCGAAGATTCTGAAATCAAGAAAAAACAGATTCCAATTTCTCTTTACAGATGAATCTCATCAAAACGTTCAAGAAATCAGATACAATGAAGGTTGTAACCAGCACAGAGTCTAAAAGGATAATAAACAATTCAAACTGAAATGTCAAATAAACCATCACGTTGCATATTGTATTTCAAATTCAGATTCAGATTAATTTTATTGGTCTAATAGGAAATTCACTTTGTCGGCATATCCTGAAGCACATACAATATACAACATATACACAAATAGATAATACACAGTAGCAAATTTACAATAACATACAGTCATAGGAAATGCAGAAATATCGTTATTAATGGAATGATATTAGCATATACATAAACTTACAATGTTGAAAAAATATGTTTACGAATGATGAGAAAAGTTCAATATTTCTCACACTGTTCTTTCATAGAATCTTTCAGCATGTATTGTTATAACATTCTGTAATCTCAATCATCAAAAAACAAAAATAAATCTCAAAGTACAGGTATACATGTTTAATGTGAAATTAATAAATCCCTCTAACCAAATGATGAACACTGGTTTAGTCTTATGTAGTTATTCATTAATCTGGCAATACTTTGATGACAACATATAATGTATCTCAATACATGAAGAGCAGACCATGAGTCTTACTCCTGGTTATTTGGTCATGTTGCGTTCATGCATCAACTTGACGAATCTGGATTTGCAAAAGTCTGTTGCCATTGAATCAGTTTGTTTTAAATTGGCAGCACTGATATTTTACTGTTACCCTTAAATCCTTCCCACAAAGTTCCGAGCATCTATATGAACAAAATATTATGTAATGAAACTTACTCCTGGTTGTTTGGTCATGTTATCTTCATGCATTGACTTGACGAATCTGGATTCACCAAAGTCCGCTACTGCTGCGTGTCCAAACTCATCAAGGAGGATGTTGTGACTAGAAAGAAAAAAAATCACAAGCAAAACAATCATATATACATTGTATCTTGAAGTACCTGGAAAAAAATGTTTAGATAATTATGAACCATTACAATATCATGCAATGAAATAAGTATAGAATACAACCTATGACTTACGACCTTTCAAATTTGGGCAGTCAATTTTACTGCTGTGATAAACAAGGGTAACAAGGTTTACAGTGGAGCTCATTAAAGTGTCAAGATAGTGAAAAGATAGTGCTAATAAACCAGAGAAACAGAGTGTTTTCCCCTAAACCCAAGCCTGCATCGGGAACAGAGGGGAGGGGCGCGCTTACACACAACGCAGCGACAATCACTTTTGTCAGGTCAGGCGCGGGACTCAAACCCACGCACGCTAAATGACAAAAGCCATATGCAGAGCCTGACGACTAACCGAGTGCGCTACACCGCCTCTTGCTAAGCTTCTTGACCCGGTAACCTGCAAAAAGACAGTACCAGCTCTGAAGTACAAGACCTTCAGAAACAATGGCTGCAAAACCAGGACACCCACCTGTTTAAATCTCTATGTATGATCGGCTGCTGTAGATTGTGTAGGTAGTCCATGCCCCGTGCTACATCCACGGCAACCATCATCTTGGACTGCAGATCAATGGTTCTACAATAAAAACAAACAAAAATCAATGAAATCCCATCAAAACAATAAAATATCTATCCTTTTCAATCCAGAGTGTGCTTATCAAAATGAATGCTACATAAAAATAGCACTCTCCAAACAGTCTACTTGATATTGTAATGCAAAGCTAAACATTTCCACTTCTCTACAGATTACAGTGCAAGGTAGATCTCTTGAGTGCTTTTTCTTATTGTTAATGCAATTCCTTTATTTATCTTGCTTTTCCTAATTCTTTTAAAATATGCACTATGGATTACTTAGCAAATCCCTTGGAGAGGACTTAAAGCCATCGGTCCCCCTGGTTGCTTTAATACTGACAAGCATACACATGCAGTCAGATAAAACAAACCATTAAATCTTTTCAAATCTTTTTCATATCAAATGAAAACCAGCGGACTGCTGTTTTTTCATTCAACTTAGCAAAGGGTTGGAATTTGAATCAAGGCACAGTACTTTTGGCCAGTAGACAAAGCAATTCATCAACAATTGTCTCTCTGTACCTACGTGTAGAAAGCAAGCCATGGTTAAGGGAATCATTATACTCTTAAGGCTTTCATACGACACTCTGCTAAACTAAAGCCAATGTTGAAAAATTGAAAACTTCAAACCCTTAACCCTATTCCAACTGGGCTATTTGACCCCCTGTTTTTACTGGGGGGGGGTCAATCTGACCCCCCCTTCAGATCTCGGCCGCTGATCGCGCGATTGCCGCGAAATTTTGCCTGAACATAGAGCCGGATGTAAGCTACAAGATTATAAAGTTAAATTTAAGGAAATTATTGATTTTCTAGTTTTAATTAATTAATTATGCAGATTTATGCATGAATTTATGTTTTTGCCTGTAACTCAATAAAAAAGGCTGAAAGAACGCTAATTTTTTGTGTCAGTATTCCTCAAGACACATTGAACAATTTCCTTGCAAAAAAAATCGACAATCAAAATTAATTTCTTATGTTTTCTATTGTTTTGCTAATTTCTTATGTATTTTATTGTTTTTTCGATCTTTTGTTTTCTATTGTTTTTTTGCCGAAATTTGTTGGGGACAGTTTTTCAAGCTTATTTACATTAGAATAAATTAATTTCAATGATTTAAATTTGAAATAATCTAATTAATATCAATTTAACCCCAAAACAGAATTTGCATTGGATTTGCACACAAAATCACAAATTTGAGCTGTTTTGGGGCCGACGTGCATGTACAAAACATTATGTAACTTCGGAACGGTCTACCCGGACATCGCAAATTTGGTCTCAAAATATGCGGGAGACTTCAAAGAAAAAAGTCATGAAATGGCGCGGCAAAATCTTTGCGCGTTGCAGAATTATCGCGCAAAATGTCGAGGGGGGGGTCAAATTGACCCCCCCCCAGTAGGAATAGGGTTAAAGATAAGGTCGAGTTCTGGGAAAGGTGAAATATAATTTGTGAGCTTTCTCATTCCTTTCATTTCAGTTTGGAAGAACACCATGGTCGAAATGTCCTCTGAAAAGAATTGCTCCCAAAATGCTGTCATATTCCAAATATGATGAGAAATAGCTGAAGTGTTTGGGCCAAACATTTATTCAACATGTGTGTGCAGTCCCATATACACATTTCTGTGTGCAGTGCATGTGCTTTTCAGGAAAATTAGGTCAATTTCTTATCATTTTGATGATTCCAAAACCTCACAGTATATGCCAATTCTTACTTATGTAGTCACGACCAACCTTGTTCCAATTGCTTTGAGACAGTTTCTTTCACATTGGTACAAAGATGTCACTAGTATTTGAACCAAAACCTACCTCTTTTGAACATGAAGCAAAGAAAAAAGAGACCCTCCTGCCACATACTGAGTAACAATGGCAAAATGCTGTCAAAAAGAATATATAAAAAATTACAGAATATTCAAAAATTTATATATCTTAACTTAATTATCTAGTACAATTTAAAAGAAATATGATTCCACATGCATTTGCTGGTATTTTATTCATGTGCTTGAGTATTGCATTGTATCATTGTGGATATGACATTCATTTTGAATCAATTTATGTTTGAAACCGCTTCATCCATGTTAAAATAGGCATCTAGATATATGCACAATCAACTGTATTATAATTCTTATATTCCAGCAACAGACACAAACATTTAGATTTATTGCAACTCATCATGATAAAAGTCATAATTTTTCATAAAATTAAACCATTATTCACTTTAAATCTTTCCTTTTAATGTCAATACATAACAACTGTGTCTGAACGAATTGTCATAAAGGTAATACTATTCACAATCACAAATCCAAGATTGAAATTATGACTATTCATATATTTTTCTCAAATACCTATGTGACATAGTTTCCACAATTTAAGAAAGCACAATTACTGGGAATAACATGATAAGAGGGGAAATGCTTACGCTGGGGTCCTCTATACATGCTCCAACAAAACGTATAACATAAGGACTGTCCAGTCTGCATAGTATAGACACCTCACGACAGAACATGTCAACATCTGACTTGGCGCTGAAAGCACTGGAACGATATCTGCGAACAGAATAACAGTAAAATTTACTCTAGCGACCACCTGTACATAAAGACAAATGATCCATAGAGACTGCTGTGTCTCTGTTTCTTTTGAGCGGTCGTTTTTACAGTATCTTAATAATAATTTGGTATCATCAATGAATTTTTTAAAAAACCATTCAATAACACTTGCTAAATGTTACAGCCCATACATGTAGCATGGTATTAAGTAATTTGTTAGGAATAAACGGAAGAGTAAACTTTTGAGGAGTAACCTGTCCCACACCCCTATAAGTCCATCATAACTGTAATACACATAATTCTTTCGTGAAAAATAACCCACTTATGGGGCGTTTAGAGGAATTTAGGAGAAGTGAAAGGAAAGGAAAGAGATGGAAAAGTCTGAATTTATATCATACTGACTTCTCGAGGCACTTCATGGTTATCACTAAGCTGGCCATCAGATCCAACACACACAAGGTGTGCACCATCTTAACTCGCGGGGACTAATCCTACCATACTGCTACCGTCAAGGCAAATGGAGACTTTCAGAGCTGCCAACCTTGTGCAACCAAAAAAAGGAATCATGATGGCCAAAAAAAGGAATTTACAGCAAAAAAAAGGAATACCTTCAAACAAAACTTAAAACCTCGCGCGACATACTTCCATTGCAGAAATGATGCTCATTTCTTATGCTGAAATGTCTCGTCACATTTTTCCCTTTGATGTGTGCTCACAGTCACGCATTACTTGGATCATATTCACACTTCATTACTTGCCAACATTTGAAATCGAAAAAGAGGGACAAATATGGCCGGCAAGGCATCGGGGGGGGGGGGGGGGGGGGGGGGGGGGAGGGGGACAGCGCCCTGATGGGAGTCTCAAGGGGGCAACGTCCCCTTGAAACTGAGAAAATAGCACTATGGAGGATTGGAGGGGCATTATTTAGAGGCCATTAACATGATTAAATCTCCAATTCCATAGACAGAATCCAAGGTTGATTTTCAAAAACATAAATGTACATGTAATAGAACTAGAAATTTTCAAAAACATATACATGTACATGTAATAGAACTAGAAGGAAAATTATACAAGTGTCAGGAATATTGCATGACCTGCTACACCGCACTGGTTTTGATAAAAATGCTTTAGATTTTGGATTTCATTTTTTTTCTTTTTTTTTTGTTGAAAATCTAAATGAGAACTTACACATGCAAAATGCAAATTCAACGCCTTTTGTGATTGGCTTTATGACAGGAAATCGTTGTTTGTACTCCTCTTTAAACTTCTGTGACCGTTTTCCACTAATTTTGATCAAATCCTCTCCAGTTTCGCGAAATAATTCCGTTAAATCCACGATGGTGTGTCAAAGCCCGTGCGCAGTTCAGCAAGCGGTAATACATTGTCCCACATATAGAGATCGGTGCTGTGCTTACATGCGTTTTGCATGGGTCGCACGCTACATGGGCACCGCTGCATGCGAATAAAACATGTTTTCGCAGTCACACGACCCAGTCACACGACGAAGAGCGATCGAAACTTGCGTTATTTCAATGATATACTGTACATGTACATACCATCGGTCAGTTTGGCGTCGGTTTCGTCGGTGGGACTGTAACATTACGTGTATCGATAGCTCAAACCCGGAAGTCATAGACAACACTGTATTTTCGTGTACTAGTACACAGAACACACGCAAACACTTAAAAAACAGAAAAAACGTATTTCATGAAGAAAAAACGGAATGCCGTAATATTGGTTAAAAAGTGGTATTAATTCTGTCAAAAACGGAATGGTTGGCAGCTCTGGACTTTGAACACATTTTAGCTTACTGAAACTTAATTGATCTTTCCGTTGTATTTTGACATCATTACAAGCTGAAGTTTCATGTCTTACCTCTTTATGGCAACAATTTTCCCTCTGCAGTACCCTTTGTACACATTTCCAAACGATCCTTGGGGTAAATTAAAGGAGAATTAACCTCAAACAATAAAGACGATAGTGTTCAAAGGTGTTATTTATTCCTACTTGTTAGACTATATGGCTTCGCGTCAAAATATACGAGATCGATACGAATCAAGATTTTCTGAGCAAAATTTATCATCTGCTAGCAATATGTATCGTCTGCTAGCAATACATGGGGGCTGCCATTTTTTTTATGTGTACAAGAAGATTTTCTTAATCCAAATGCCCAATTGCCTTTTTCAAAATTAAAAACCCATTTGAGATTTAAAATATAGAATAGATATGTCAATTTATTTTTAAACTGAAGATTTCCTTATATATTTCTGTTGAAAATCGATATTCGCTTAATATAAATCTATTTTCTAGATACTGTGACGCAATGGACGGAGCAAATTAATTCAAATTTTATGGATGCTTCTTCCTGAGCATCTATAGCGGCAAACTATGCATTCACCTGCTTTCGGATAATGGGACTTGAAAAGTCAGAATGCATGCTGCATATATTATGCTCTGCTCTGTTTGGCAAACCCAAGAAAATAGATTTTTGTTAAGCAAAACCAGACAATTTAAAAGTATCATTATAAAGATTTAATTTTTATAAATCATGTAAACACCCACTTTATATTTTTCGTCACATATGGGATTTTAGGTAATGAAGAAAATCAATTTAGGTCTTGGATTCAAAATATCTTCCTGACCGGAACATTTCTCAATGGTTCATGTACAAATCCAAATCAGCAAGAAAATGGCAGCCCCCATGTAAATGAGTAGTAGACGATACCGGGTGTTGGAATATCTTTATTATACCCTTTTCTGATATCTTATTGGAAAATGATTTAGGCCAATAAGTAGGAATATACTACACCTTTCAATATAAGTAAATTTGTACTCAGGGGTTAATTCTCCTTTAAGGAATATAAATTAAAGTTTCAGCAATGAGAGTGACGTATAAAAAAAACAGAATAGTGTAATGCATTTGCGGTGTTTAAAATCAGAATATTACATATTTAGTGAACAGCATAAACACAATAACGCCTACTAAAAAATATAGTAATTGCCCCAACTTTTACTCTCACATTTTGTGGCATATTTAAAATAGGATCTAGTTTCCTACTCTGTACAATTTTTTCAGTAATTTATCTAAATGGTGTATACAAAAGGTTGAATATACCATAAAGTAACCTGTGTTGACAAATATGAATGAAAATAAAACTGTAATATCAGAGCAGATTTACAGAATTAATAATCAATTGCAAATTATGACAAATTAGGTAGCTAAGCGAATTGTGATAAGACATGATACTTTGTCTATTCAATATAGGAAGGCATCTGGCCTATCATATTTGTTCAACCCCTATCTAGGATCTTTCTAAAGTGGACAGGCATCCACCTGACTTTGAAGTATTTCATCAAGTGCATCCCTGCCCCTACTGGCTAGTTGTAGATCTCTGATAGGTAAAAGATGATTGTTGATTGGCAAGATGCAGTCATTTGTCTATGCAATTATACGCCACATTATGTTTCACTAAGTTCCCTAATATTAAAGACATACATAAATAATAATCATTTGCAAACTATAGTAAAAAGTAAATCTTGACTTACCACTCCCAATCGTCTCCAGGAACTCTATCTCATTGATGTCCAGATGAAAGTTCTTGGGTAGAGCACTTCTCAGCTGTAACACATTGATTTTCTCTGCATAAAACCAAAATGAAATGGATAGGTAAGTGACGGCTGCCGGAGCTAAGACGGGGTAAGAATATCCAAACCCTTTGGAAGCGCATAGGGACGTTATATCGTGACGTGATATGTGCTATACAAGAATGGTTCATTATTATTATTATTATCATTATTAAACTTCAATTTGTTCTTGCGATGTTGCTAATGTGATTCCAATAATTTTTTTACCACAAGATATATGTAAACTTGAGTTGCAATATTATACAAGTACAGTATACACTGATGTTATCACTTTCATATACTGTAAAAGTGGAAATTTTCGCGGGATCAATTTTTTCGCGCTCGGCTGAGTAGAGTGAATTTCGCCAACAAGCTAGGCTCATGGGCAAAAGAATACGTGAACAAAAATATTTGTGTGTTTTTATTTTCGCGCACATTTCATGCTGCGCGAAATGCACGAAAATTTCCACACCGCGAAATATTCCACGTTAAATTTTTCACAGTATATTTCCAGGAAGTGAATACAAAGCACAAAATATGGCACACGTCATATACCAATTGAAAGTAATATTCTTATAAAATGACTATGACATTTCCTAATGTCACTTGAAAGAAAAGTATTCCATGTTTTCATTATGAGTTGATCAAGGTCTTTTATCAATTTCATAATTGCTCACAATAACATTAGGCAGTCATAGGCATAGAGACATAATTTCAGCAAGTTTGAATGACATCTAATTTTCGGAATATCATCTTTCCAGTTTCTAAATATTGCGAGCGAGCAAGCGTATCCTGACAGTTTACTATAGTGACAAGGTAGTAATGTTGTCATCAAAATTTACTAGGTACATAAGAAATGAAATTACAGATAGACTACCAGTACCTCACTACTCAAATATTAATTTCAAATTTCTCAGGAGGCAGCAGCTCCTGACGCGCCCCCCCCCCCCTCTCCTCCTCCCTCCTCCCTCCTCCTCCTTGTACACCTCTGTATGGAGTTGGCATGACCGGATTTATAATTTGATAATCACCTTTTGTAATACACCGTAGCTTCCCCAATGGAGATGGAACAGACACATACGAACCATCTATAAATAAAAAGCAGCAAATCAATAAAAACAAATAAACATGCCAGCCTATTACACATATGCATTCCAGGTGCAGAATAAATAAAACAAGTAATTATGTACCATTCCTTCAATTTGCAAGAAAGTTAACATAGATGAAACTGATATCAATAATGCACTTTGGGGATTACTACAAAAAGAAAATAAAAACGTATAGAATATTGCGGGATTTAAGCCTAAATAAATGAGAAAAAATTATCTGCAAAATGACGCACATATTGCTTGAACTTTTTTTAAAAACAATTAACAAACATTTATTCACAATTTAACCACAGACAAGACTTCAGAAATTGTAAATAGATGGATTAAGAAAAAAATAGATCTTTTCCTGAAATGGGTGGGAAAGAAAAAGTACACTGACCTCCTCCTGGTTGTGAGTAGTCTCCACAAGCAGACTCATCTTGGGGTCTTTTGTGATGCTTCAGTAACGTTACAATGGCATCATGACCTGGGAGTAACGAATGTAGAAACAAAGCAAAGCTCATATGTGACCAGGCACCACAAAACCATCAAAGAGTTGCACTGTGTGATTTTCAGTTAAAGCTTAATAAAGGTGTTTTTAGATAGCATGGTCAAATTTTAGTTTTGGGTATTTCCTGAAAGAGTATACTTTTTTCTAAGTAACTAAAAAATTTGGAGGCACCAAACAATCTAAAATTGGTATCTTTGGCCGTTTGGTATCTTTGGCCGTTTTTATTAGGCATATGTTTGCCTTCCCTGGATTTTGTTGTATTAGTTTTCTTTTTTTACAACCATGAATGCTTGTCTCCTTTTGATCTCCTATAACTTAATCAGAGTAAGTTTTTGTATTGATACTTTTTCTCTATAAAGAACAAGATATAAAAAACAAGAAGTGCTTAATTAGTATGCCATGTTTTAGGACAATTTGATATTCCCTTCATAGAAATTTCTATTGAGCTCTAATCCTCCTTTTGTCACCTTCGCACAATACCTCGCAAGTCAGAGTGCTTCGATAGACTGCAAACTTTAAACCCTTATTTCTCAAAAGTAACATTCAGTGGGACTGGGCATTCTACTTTTTGTACAGTGGGTTAGGAACGTCCAAAGCTAATGAGTTATATATCATTTTAAAGCTGAGAATATCCTCTTTCAGAATCTGACCTTAAGTAAAAATTTATATCTGGCGACTTTTTGGTGGTTTTGTGATGCCTGGTCACATATTATAACAAAGGAAGTATGTTATAGATTTAACTCCACTTGAAATATACCTCAGAATTTTATTCAATTATTGATAAAAATAATTTGTATACATTTTATCATATATTCAAGCAATTGAAGCCTTTACTTTTCATAGCTGAAGATAATAAATGCTCATTTTTTTAGAAAGATAACTCACTACATAACATAACAGAATTTTATACATTCACGCCTTGCTTGAAGACAGATGAAACATATTCTTTATGGCAAAGATGTGATATGATGTCATTCAGTCATTTCCTTTAAGTACACAGCATGATTTTTAAAGGAATATGGATATGTTCATCATCTTTTATTCCTTAAAAAGAAAATGAAAAGAGAAATTTTTATGAATATATAATATATAAGATAAGTGCAAGGTACAATGTACTTGGTCATTCTGTGTCCTATATAGTACTGTGTACCGTGGAACATTTTTTAACATTGAAAGTATCACTTCCTTGATTTTGGTTTGATCCACGGTACGGTGGAGCTATCAACTTGATACAGTCATCAGCTATACTTATGCGATATAGGTGGTAAATCACGGGACAGATTAGCGTACACTTGCTCTTTAATAAATCCAATCAATACCTCTTTGGTAGGCCCAGACTAAGCAGGTCTGTTCCTGGTCCTTCTCTGAGTCCCCATTCTGCTCTGAAGCAACTAGGTTCAGGTCTGCGCCTTGGTCTAGTAGAACCTGGACTAACTGGTAGTGTCCATGGTAACAGGCACTGTGTAGCGCTTTATAGAGCAATAGCAATAGCAATGGAATGGACCACAAAAAAAAGAATTCTTGATCAATCAACGAATCAACAAGTTAATTAGCAAGGTCATTTTTCAATAGGTGATGACACTATGAACATGTTGGACAAAGAGAGAGGACAAAATAAATTTCTCATTCTACCCTCCACAATAGCTCTGGTAGGCAAGAGAACATCCCTTCATTGTTATTATGTAAAATAAGAACAGGTGAATATGCATGTGACACCTGTTCTACATATTTTTACAGAATAGCAGTGAAGGGATGTTCTTTTGTCTACCAGAACCATTATGAAGGGCAGAATGAGGGGTGGTTTATTTTGTCCTGGCTCTTTGCCTGTCATGTTCATGGTGGATCAATCTGTCGGGAAGACGTTGTTGTTGTGGATTGGTTTTGACGGCGCATGTCATTCAACTGTGAATATTTACGCCGAGAAATTCAGTCTATTAATAGCCTAACAGTCAGTCACAGGGAATATCTATCAGCTAGTCAGTCACTAGGTCAGTTATGCCCATTGCACACGATGGATCATTTGGCTGATGTAAGACAGCATTGGCAACTGGCAGGGTGTTTAGGCGTGCCATTAAATGTGTGCCATAAAAAGAGTGAATGCATAATGAACACTGCCTTGAATGGTGTATGGGGTAATTGCCTTCACAGCTTTGACTAACGCAGGAAATAATGCAATCAAAATTGATTTCATATTTTATTTTTGAATGGGTAAGGGAATAACATTAACCTTCTCAGTTACCTCACATATTGGCCAATAATTAAGTGCAGGCAGATTCTGGCTGGAAGCCTGAGCCCAAGTATGCCCCTCCCCCCCCCCCCCACCTCCGGATATACGCTACTGCAAAAGTTTCTGGTTTTCAGTAGTTATACATTTCTCAAAGTATCAATCTCTAAGTTTACCTGTGTGGCCGTCTCTGCCTTGTGTGTTGATATTCACACCTTCTTGACTTAGCAGATACTTCACCAGCTCCAAATTATTGCCATAAGTACATGCACTGGAAAAAATAGAGATATCACAGCAATAACGAATAACAAAGAAAACCCAGATTGTTTAGGTATTAAAAAGGGTTAAAATTTAATATCAATCATACAAGAGTTTTAATAACGCAATTCATAATACTTTAACCCCTACCATGCTGTGGGCGGCAAATCCCGCCCAAAGGTTGGAGTGTTGAACATTTCGTTTAGGCTCAGGATGGCTTGAAAATTCTTCCTCATACAGAAACCTGTGCCTTCAATATAATGTTTATTCCTATGCAATATATCTCGGCCCAGTTTGCTCAAGAAAAAAAACCATTAAAAGTTAATATCTAATTATTGAAAGTTCATTTTCGATAATTGCTCAAAAATCTGGTGGCATGGAAGGGGTTAAACTTACAATACATACACTTACATTACACATAACTATTTTGTAGTAGTTTGTAGTAGTTCATGGGTGCCTTGAGCATTCCTCTTGGTGGATAAGGGCACGTTATAAATACAGCTATAATATTGCTCTTATTCTCATTTGTTCAATAAAATAAAGAAAAAGAATGTCATACCCGTGAAGAGGTGTTTCACTAAATATGTTCTCCACCACCAGACTGGTAGGTCCCGTCTTTGTGATTAATGACTTGACAATATCCAGTCTCCCTGTGTAACAGGCTCTGTGCAGAAAGGAACAGACTGGTCATCGATGATATGCAACTAAACTTTTGGTCCTATTTTTCTTTACCATAATGGTTTTTTTTCTGGAAAATACATACACAAGTACAAGTAGTTGACATTTTCAGGTAATACACAATATGACATTAAACCTCAAACATACGTGTATAGATTAAGGTATTCCTTGGTGACAATACAAGATTAATTTCTAACATTACTTGACTTCCTAGCTTAAACCCTGGGCCAAAATTTAAATGTAACCCTAAGGCCGAGTAAAAAAATATACATGTTTAGCGTCCCCGCCCGCTTCCTTTTTGGAGGCCGTCTGTTTTTTTTGTTTTTTTTTGGTGTAAAACCCCCCAAAAGTGTAAATTTCATGATTTTTTTTGGGAAAAGTTGGTCTCTATCCATTGCATCTAGCCTATGTAATAGCTGGCATCATTTTCCTAAGGTCCAAGTGGTGATTTTAAAAAAAAATGGCGGCCATTTTGGAAAAATAGCCCGGCTGGTTGTTAAATGGGTCGGTCGGCCATTTTGAAAAAAAAAAAAAAGGGCCTCCTGCTTCCTTTTTTCCAAAAAGGCAGGACGCTAAACATGTATATTTTTTCACTTGGCCTAACCCTAACCTTAAACAAACACCCATTCACAATCCAAGCCTCAAATCTATATTACTAACACAAAACAGTTTTACTGGCAGGCTACATTGGATATTTAGATGGACACAAAACATAAAAAGCGCTCTATGACATCAAATGATGGTTATTATAGCTGTATAGTTCAGCTGGGCATTTTGAGAGGCACTGTGGCCAGTAGGATAAATATTTGCTGTTTGTAAACAAAGAATTGTTTATGAGAATTGCAATTAATGAGAAACGACACTTACAAGTGTAAGGGTGTGTCCCCGTATATATTAACTTCATGGGCTTTGGTCCCTAGGTTAGGCTGTAGGAGATAGTCAACAGTGGTCAGGTGACCCGCTCGACAGCTGAAATGGAGCGGCATATGCTGCTCGTTATCCTGAGCATTCACTGAAAAAAAAAACATAAAACCTTGTTACAAATCAAAGGCATTGACATCAAGTACTGGAAACTTTAACAAAGTGAGAAAAAAGGGGGAAGTTAAGAGGGGACAAATCACACAAAAATAATATTTGCTCCATAACTACAGCAATTTTTGTTGAGTACAATAGAAAAAGTTAAATGCAGTGTGAAGTTTCAACGAACAGAAAATGTGTTATTCTCAATTCTACAATGGCATAAAGGATCAAAACTTAGAATCTGGCAGTCAAAAAATTAATTTAAAATAAATGTTTGTAAACTAAAAGGTATAGAAGTGGTTAATATCCTCAAATTACATGAATGGCTTAAAGAACATCAATATCTGAAAATGAAATGAAGTGTTGATCTCGTCTTACATAGCTATCAATGCAAAGTGGGACATCTTACCATCAGCTTTGTTATTGCGACGACCTTTGACCAAGAGCTCCGTGATGCTCTGATGACCTTTGATACAGGTCAGGTGAAGGGGCACATCTCCGACCTCACCAGACAGGTTGATATCAGCACCATGGTTTATAAGGCATTTAACAACCTACAGAAAATGATAATAAATGGCGACATATAGCAAAAAGTTATCACTCCGCTGGCTAGGTACATGTATACCCACTGGATAAATATATTGGTGTTGTGGATCAGTGGATAAGTCCCCGGACTGTGAACCACGAGGTCCGGGGTTCGAATCCCACCGCAGCACTAGCGTCCTTTGGCAAGACGTTAATCTACATTTGCCACTCTCCACCCAGGTGTTAAATAGGTACCCGGTAGGATGCGAAAGTTAATGTCGTTTGTTTAGCAATTTGAGCGTCACTGTACTGCTCTTGCTGGAATACTCCCCAGGGAGCGGATAAAGTGCACACATTGTGTGCGGGCATGTCAGAATCCGATGACCGGGTAATAATATATCTGTAAAGCGCTTAGAAACACAACTATTGATGTATTAGGCGCTATATAAAAAGCGGAATATTATTATTATTATTGGTCCAGTGGCAGATTTGGGGGGGGGGGCAATTCCGGCCTGTGCCCCCCACCCCTTTCTGCCCCTCTTTTTGGATTTTATTTTTTGCTTGCCAGAGAATTCAGAAGGAAAAGTGGAACCAAAAAAAATCAGATAACCTTTTATTCTTTAATTTTTTTTTGAAGATTGGCAAATGTATGGGGAACTTACTTTACATCAAGAAGATCAACAAAATTAACTCCTACCTTTTCATGTCCAAAGTAACATGCTATATGAAGCGGGGTAAACTTGACTGTGTCTCTGGCATGGATGTTTGCTCCACATTTAATAAGATGCTCCACTATCTGTAAAAGAGAAGATGATTTGGATTCATTATAATAGGCCAGTTCGTAATTACAAATTGCGCATGTGCAGTGCAGATAAAGGTCATTTGTTACGAGTATGACGGGCCTTTCTACGGTTTCATATTGTGCGCACCATGATGCGTTCTCCAGTATGACCTTACATGTTATACAAGTTACGCGTCCACCAAAGCAGATGCGTGTGCAAGTACAATTTGGGGTCATTTCAGGGTCATTTCAGGGTCATTTGCACTATATATTAATTATGAACTGGCCTATTTATACATGCAGAGTCAAACATAAATTGTAACTGTCTTTTTACTAAACCCTGTACATGTACAGCAATGGACTAATGGAGTGCCAGGGGGGGGCCACTCACAATATATATGTGTGACCACAGGTTTCCGAAATCCCCCTAAACAAGTTTCATCGATTGGTCAAAATCACACAATTTTTTCTCAAAGAAATACAAGTTTAACCCCCTCCAACATATCCCCTAAAAAAGGTCTACCTCAATTAAGCTTCTAAAACTGAACACACATACCCTTTTTTTTTTAACCCTACTAAGACATGACGCATTAAACTGCCTTTAAAAACGCTGCAGCAAAACTGATCACATAAATGAATGGCAAGAGGCAATAAAGCGGGGTAAAAAATATAGCTGTGCACAACCATGGCTATTACACATGATTTCTAATCTGTATGTTACAAGTAACATTAATATGAAACGTATTATACTCGTATTATTATATTTTTGCAGCAGACTTTTTTTAAAGCAGTTTGCTGCCATGACTGAATGTGTCTTAGATGAAGAAAATAAAGGTAATTTTACCTCTTCATTTCCACTCAAGCTTGCAATATGTATGGCAGTGATTGAGCTGTACCCCATCACAGACGGGTCTGCTTCTTCTAACAGTAAGTCCTTCACCAAGTCTACATCACCCTGTGAGTGAGAAAGAAAGGGAGACAACGATATAGAGGAGAAAGAAAGGGAGACAACGATATAGAGGAGAAAGAAAGGGAGACAACGATATAGAGGAGAGAGAGAGAGAGAGAGAGAGAGAGAAAATAGAGGGGAAATAGGGAAGGAGAGGGGAGAGAAGGAGAGGATAGATACTAGAGCATAGATCAAACCAAATATCAAGGACAATGATACATTTGGTGTCAATTCAAGTTCAAAATTCCACAAATTTATCACATTTTGTTCTTCAAATTGGCAACAACAATATTTTTCTGTTAGTGCTACATGGTTCTAACAAGGTGTAATGTTTCTAAAAACAATATCCTTGGTTGTGAATTTTGTCTAAAAGTTAAAAACAATTGCCAATTTTGATAAAAAACAATGATTTTGAACCTCTCAATGTGTTGCCAATTTAAGGATTTTAAAGCTTAAAGCTTATTCTTGTTTTTAAAATTCCTGGCATCAAACGCATTATGGTCATGTAACAAAAATGGACATAGGACGTGCAGAAACTGGGTTATTTTTTAGAGCTCTGAATTAAAAGTTATTGAGCCAAACCACAAAATGTAGTCAATTGTCACAAATGAAGAAATAGTGTATCAATTGTCAATATTTCACCCATTACCAAAGTTCTAAAACAGTCACCTTTGTCTGATGAGATGCACCATAACTTTGAGTCATTAGAGAAAGAACTGACACTATTAATCCTGATGTCACATACCTGAAAGCACGCCAGATGCAACGGGGAGAAGCCATTTCTACTCAGACTGCTGATCCTGGTTCCAGCACGGATCAAAAACTTCACAAATGGTTTCGACCCTGCCAAGTGTGAAACAGTTAGATGTTAGATTTCATACATGGTACATGTATGGTATAGCTTGAAAAATGTAATGAGACACTTAATGTTACAATCTCGAGTGAGTATAACCCCCTACACCTCTCATTAGTCTAAGTAATACCAAAACTGTAATTTAGACTAGGCAGATTACAATTTTTTTTCACCAACATCAACCATTATCCCTTATGCATTACACTCACTCTTTATCTGCCTCTACATTTCACACACTTGAAAAACTAATATGAATCAATGTTGATCTACGGATTTAAAGCTAGAGTATTTATGACCGACTAACCCTGTATACATTCAAACCTGTATGTGAGGAATGCTCAACAGAAAAAGATAATGTTTCTTAATGAGGGTCAGTCTTTTAAATACAGGTTCCTTCCAATATCCATTTCTATGAGAAGGAAAACAAGAAATACAAAAAAGCAGTTCTAAATCTGTCAATATTCAATCCTTCTCCAATTTGCAGGTATTTTTGAACAAATTTATTTCCCTTGTCCGTACCATCGTCAGGAGGAATTTGCCCTCGGTATATTTTTTTCTGAAGTCCCCCTGCTTGACATTAGCACCAAGGGTATTATGCAATGGCGAGAACCATGACTGTGCTTGCTTGATTGTTTTCCTATTTTTTAATCACACTTCTAATAATCATAAACTTAGTGTTCACAGCTTGGAGACGAGAAGTTTGGAGATTTGTCCTCCTTCAAAATGGTCTCTCCATAAATAAATAATTAATATTGATAGAAGAGAGACTGGTGCCTCATCTCCAGAGGAGCCATACCTGTTGAGACACAGCTGAGATGTAAGAGAGTGAGTCCAGTCTCTGTCTTACTGAGCATGCTCCTCTCGTCAGCTAATTCCAGTACCGTGTCTGTATCGCCAGCACTGTGGCATGAATATAGGGGAGAAGAGTTATTGATGTGTTGCATAAGACCAACATATTGTACTTTTATAATGCATGTGCCAATTCTTTGTGCAATTCAGAAATTATACTGATAATCAAGAATGTAATTTTTCATTATTTTTGCCATCTCTTTATCAAATTTAAACCATTTTGGAAGCTGTCTAGACAAAATAATTATTTGATTTTCTTAAGACTTAAGCGAAATTTTGTTTTTTTACAATTTTATCTGCATACATAGAAGTATATATAATTTCAATTATGTATCATAATTATATGGAACTGCAATATGGAAATGTGATAAAATGCATGTTCTTTTTAAATAAGCATCTCCTGGCCATGGACCCTACTGCAGGAAACACAAGTTTTGTCTCTGATTGAACAGGGGAGCGTTTCATCAAGCGTCTTGTCAGTGAATTTTACAGACAAATTTGCTCTCAGCCAATCAGATGCAACGATTTCAGTAGCTTATAACAGCTGACGGTTAAAATCACTGACAAAACACTTGATGAAATGCTCCCCATGAACGACATTGTTCACTTACCAACATGCTTTCTGAATCCCTGTAAACTGCTCTCTATCTTTGGCAGTTAGATCCTCTTTCAACCTAGCTTCCAGCACTGCATAACTCTCGCTGATCTTTTTATGCCATTCCTCTGACCAAAGCATGAAATTGGAAAGGAAAATATTTATGATAAAAAGTACAAGTATAAAATTCTAATATGCACATGTACAGTACACTGTAGCAGCAACTTTTCTGATAATGACCAATACGGCTTTGAGAATCTTGATTATATCTTGGTATTCCTTTAGAGGTCGAGCAGCTGATCATAAACTTCAATGGCAGGAAAAATTCACATAATCACAGTAGAACCGACAATTTATTTTCTCAGTCTCAAGAGGGCACTTCATATAAATTAAATTTTAAAGTAACTTTTACTTTTTATTTATGTTAATTTTATTGATGAAATATTTAATGGTTGAAGTAAAAGTAAATGCCTGAAACCTGCATGTTACAATTACAACTCTCCTTTCATGTAATGAAATAATCCATAACTACATGGCCTCAAAGTTTGAATGATCGATACTGAAATCCAAACCCCTATTACTGACACTTCACCGTTTTCAGGACAAAAAACATAAGCCATATTGATTATGAGTCAAAATACACTGTTCAACATCGGCATGGAAGAGTGTAATATCTATTTTGGCACTAAAAGAAGAGCACATACTATGGTATTATCTACAGGGAATAAAATACATTTTAGCAATAGCTGTGCTGTGCATGGCTTTGAGGTTGCCAATTCAAGGTTGTTTAGATGTGTAACATCAATGTTGAAATCTAACTGCCTACTCTGTTTATTTACTGACCTGCACAGGAAGAAGTGGGTCGTGACTTGTAGGCACCCATGGCATCATGGGAAAATGTCTCCAACCAATTTGCGCTTCTATGAATCCATCTTTTCACATTCTGCACGAAAGAAAAGAGTAAACATGAAAGCGTAAGATTACAGTGATTAGATACTTTTTTCTTTTAAATTTGATAAAAATATTGGAGAAAAACATCTTGAATCTAGATCTACTTCAGAGTTACTCTTACTCACATCGCTCGTCATACATGCTCGCACTGAACAAATCCCAGCGGCATGAGCCAGGATCCTATGCGATTCAGCCAAAATTCACCACACTGACACAGCAATATCAGACAATGACATTATACAACACATGGAGCTATTATTGGGTGTTTATCCCCACACACTTATCCAATGAACAAGGTTATAATATAACCTTGTCCTCCCAAACCAATATGGTCATGATGAAAACACATACACTATGAACATGGTGAACAAAGAAGCGGACAAAATATACAGCTCCTCATTGTACCTTCCACAATTGCTGTGGTAGACAAAAGCACATCCCTTGATTTCTATTATGTAAAAATATGTAGAACAGGTGTCACATGCATATTCACCTGTTCTACTTATTTTACATAATAGCAATAAAGGGACGTTCCCTGTATTATGTCCCTGTATTAAAGAGTAGCGACATGGACGTCCCACTTTTCTGGAAACAAAATGGCGTTCGAATTCTTTCTATTGAGAATACCCAGGTGCTCATCGGAATTGAATAGAAATGTTACGTAATAGTGGAAACAAAATGGCGTTCAAATCCCCAGTTGTCGAACTCTCTAATACAGGGACACTAGTTCATAGTGATAAGGGCTGCCCTCTACTGCTGTACTACTGCCAGCAACAATAAACAAATGCAGATTTCCTCTCTCCACACAGAGAGGGCAGCAGTACAGAAGGATCAATTAGTCTCAGCAGAAAAATAGAATGAACAAAAAGTTTAGTGCTTAAAATTTCATATTCCCTGAATCAGTGGTTTAGGTGGTCACCAAACAAGAGGGACTTTCAGAGACAATTTGCTGGTAAGTAATATTCCGAGTTTCACGCTTTTGATCTGGTATTTTGGCTGGATATATTACAGCAGGTTGGAGCTGCATACTTTCAAGTGGGGCTTAGTGGTTCACTTCAGACACATGGCATTATCGAGAAATAGGACACAACCATTAGAAAGGATCTACATGTATTCATTCCGCACAGGAACGGTTCATTTCATCCAACATTTAATTCAGTGGTTTATGCAAATAAATTTTATCTTCCAGTACCTCGGTTCTACATACTGTATTCTGAAATTGAATCGTTGAGAAAATTGGGGAGAACGATTGTCCATAACTAACATTTTACAGTCGATATCCATGGCCGTGACAAATTTTGTTCGACAAAATGAAAGGGTCCTAAAGCTACACACACGTATTAAATAAATGCAAAGCTTGATTTTGAAGCTGACCGATGTGAATTCACTGATTTCAAAATAATTATGATATCACAGAAATAAGGGATAATTACAAATTCATTTTTTCCAAACCTCAACCTCAATGATATTCTTCTTGATCAGTCACATACAGCACAAATTTGGCACATGGAACTGCATAGCTTTAGTTTAGGACCCCTTGCCATAACATAAATTAGCATCTAACATATTAGGCATATTCATATTCTTAATCTAATATTAATACTCAGTGCATTGGTGACTTATTTAATATTGGCGATATCGTGAAATAGGTCCCCTCTCATTCACTCTGCAGTCATCATGGTCATGACAATATCAGTTCATTGCGTGCAACGCCATGTTATGGCATGTATGGGGACTTCATTCCACCTCAACAAACAAAACACGCAAGTGTGTGCATACACACTAAATGAAAGGGGACCTATTCCATACCGACTTATTTTGCACCTCCATAGACGTTATCGAATATCGTGTTTGAGGAAACCACCATTTTATTTACTCTGCACAGAAGTCAGAAGCGCTTCATTTCATTGCATTACACACATTGGCTTCCTCATAGATTCTGCACTTTATTTCTGCATGCTAACGAGTGATTTCCTCAACCACGATATAGCCCATGACCATGTCATATAATTAATATAAAACAATATTCAATAACATTAAGAATTTAAATTAAACAGTGAAGTGCAGTGTAGCCTGGCTGTACTAGTATGGCTAGAGTGCCCAAGTCTGCGCAGTGCCCATGTCTGCGCACACGCGTAACTGCGCGATTCTAATAAAACAAAACACGCAACGAACACAAACTTTTCATCATTATCATAGCGATAGGTATTCATGCAAAAAAACGAGTCAAAATGATGAAAAAACGGTCTTATTTCAGACATTTTATTCACAAGCCTCAAAATGTAGTTTCACGTCAAAACTTCCGAACTGCGTGTAAAATGAATGAGTGCGCAGACATGGGCACCATTGTTTTTTCACTGTTGAAATGACACGGCCACCGTTTCTTGTGAAAATGGCATTGTTCTTGCTCTAATTTTGATGAGATTTTTTTCAAACTTACTCTTTAGAATATCAGGAATAATATAAAATAAAGCTTTAGAGGAATATTAAAGAAATTCTTGTTCATTTTCAGGTCAAAACCTTAGGTGCGCAGACATAGGGCTCCCCACTCATAGCTACATTCCTATACTTCGTGTGTATAATGTAGGCAGTCATACACCTCATCTTTTTAAAACACCACTGCACAAAAGTCACCAATATTCACTCAAAATCGGCATTTAATTTTCAATAACCGACCCCAAAATATCCAAGAAATACAATAAATTCAACTCACCAATGTTGGAAAAGATATTTTCAAAAATCAAATCCGTAATTTACTGTTGATTCTCGCGAAACGAGCTATCGGAGTCATTGTGTACATTTCCTGGTCGCCGCGGGCGCCGACATCTCCCCAAAAGAGTTTTGTCCTCAAAAATTCGGTCCCTATGGCGTACACGGAAAAGTTCCGATTTTCTGTGTGCGCGATCGTAAAGATCGATGTGCGCTTGCGATCCCGAGTTTCTTCGTGGACAAAAATTGTATTGGCCGATTTTAGTCTAAGACATCGGCAGTTTGTAAACAACACGCGATCGCGAAACAAATCGGCGGGGATTTCTCCGGTTTTGGACAAGATTTTGACTTTGGTTTGGATTTTGTTGAAAATATCAAAAGTTCTTCCTAACGGCCATTTGAGGTAGGAGTGAGATTTTTAAGGGCTGAATTTGAAAGCAAGTATTTAAAATATTTATCTTATTTTTTCCCCCATACCTTTAGTACATGCGACAGAAAATACCAACTATTTTACTAGACCGAAAGCTTCAGTCTCTGTTCGTCGGGTGTTCCACTGGACTACGTCTTGCTTCACTACACCTCCTTACATAGACTGAACTCGGTCTCTCACTCTGTACCAGGGACTAAGGACGAATTTTCATTTTCCAATAAATACATTATTTTATTAAAATAAACAACTCAGAATGAGAACAACGGTAATATAATATGCTTGAATAAATTTCTTACCCCAAATTCCTCGTCTGGTACACGAATCTGATCATTTGAAGCATGGAAGTTGCACGTCAGTAGCGAGTCGCTGACAGCCTTCTTGGTTATAATCACATGACCCGGAAGTAGGCCTAGTCGGAAGCGTATAGAGATTGTGTAGTAAAACGCAACGAATACTCAGTCAGTCAGTGCGAAGGGAGTTCAAACCAGAGTAAGTCCGAAATTTTGTTAATTATCTGTATATTTTGGGGTTTTTTTTTGTGATGTATTGAAATATGAGAACCCTAGCACCATCTATGTGAAATTTTAGAGAAAGGGGATGGCTTATAGGGATGGAAAATCAGATCCCCCCTTTTGGGGGGATATGCTCATAGGCCATGTATTGTAAGATCTCCTTATCTACCGTGAAGGTTGGGTAGCCGTCTGTGTAGGAGGAGAAGGTAAAAATAAGAAAATGTTAAAGACTCCTCCGAAACAGACGGTTTTCAGCTGTCTACTATTTTACAGAAATGTACCCGGGAGTGGGGCTCCCCATCATACTAGCATGACTAGTGAGGAGTGTACTGTAGGGCCTAATTAAATTAACACGCAAGTGTACGGTGAAAAAAACTGAAAGATGTCACTGAATGAGCGGTGGATTATTTTACGAGTCACGAGAAGGCTATTTTCGTATATTTATCAATATAACTAAAACTATAATTTGTATAGATATAACAGCGAATATTTACATATTATTAATAAATAATAAAGGTCAAAAACTCAAATAAAATAGAGCAAAAATTCAGATCTTCTTACCTTTCCCCGAAAGTCTTTCTTCTTCTTCTTTCGTTAATGTTAATTGGCAATCAGTCATATTTGACTATTGTCGCCAATGACTTTTTTTTTTTTCCTCCTTCTCTCTGTTAAGGATATTATTTACATATATTTTCTATAATTTTATCTTTCTTATTTGTTTCTTTTTTTCCCTGCTAAAATAAAAGAAAAATTTTATTTCTTTTTTTCGCTAGATTTACACTGAAAAGCCCGAAAAAACAACCGCTATCTTCAGCACAGTTCCAACGGCACTTGCCCTGCCCTTTCCAAGATGCAATCTTACCGGGTCGGCGCAGTACGTCGCGCCAATTTTTCGGTCAAACCTAGGTAACTCAAGCATGGGCGAGGGGGCGCTCGTGTACCTGTGCTTATAGATGGGTTTTTACATATTTAAATGTATTTTACAAGTTTTACAATATTTTATCAACAAGGCGAAAACACTTGTGGGCTTGGTTAGTAACAACATGTGCATCTTAAACTATGATAAATCTTTATTATTATTACATACGTATGCATACATATGCATATATAGGAACATTAAAAAAAAAAAAAAAAAAAAAAAAAAATTAATCAAATTTTTGAATTCACACAAAATACTTTTAAACATACCTACACACAAAACACATACATGTAGGCCTATACAATAATGGTAGATTACCTATTCTTTACTGAAACGTTTCGTTCTGGAAACGAAACGTAGTATAGCTTTTTGTATTCCTGGGTCACTTTTTTTTAAATACTCCATTATTTGCCCTGATTGAGATTCATTTAATTCTGTTAGAAGCATTGCTCTCTCAATAATATATTTCGGACATACTATAAGGTAATGTCTGACTGTTTCTACCTCAGAGCATCTGTCACAAAAACCTGTTGGATGAATACCCAATCTTAAAAGATCTTGATTAAGACCGATAACTCCTACGCGGAGACGATGGAGTGTACTAGTTTCTTGCCTTCCCAGATTACATATATATGGAGATGTCACCGATGGTTGTAATCCTTTCAAGGCCGAGTTTGTTTGATTCCATCTTTCTTGCCAAAGTATCTTGGAACTTTGTAATATAAGTTGCTTAATTTCTGATAATGTTAATTTATTATGTATTTCTATTCTATTTGATAAAGCTGCTTTTGCACAAGAGTCTGCTATTTCATTTCCTACTATTCCACAGTGTCCTGGGATCCATTCAAAATATATGTCAATTCCTTTATATTTAAGCCTAGTAATAATAGTTAGAATTTCTGTAATAATGGGTTCGTCATTTTGTCGATGTAAGGATAAAAGTGCACTTAGTGAGTCACTGAATATAACAACACCTGTGTATATGTTTATATCTTCTACCCATTCCAGTGCAAGAACAATCGCTGCCAATTCTGCCCTATAAGAAGAGGTAAAGTTAGATAATCTTTTTCCTTGGTATATCGAGAAATAAGGTACATAAAAAGCAGCTGAACTGATCCCCTTTTCGGGTACTTTGGATCCATCAGTGTATATGTGAAGTTGGTTTGACCACTTTGTGTGTATCAATTCTAAACTGTATTGTTGTAATTGAATTGGGTGATCTGATTTCTTTATTTGTGAGCTTAATTCGGTAGATATTATTGGTGGGCAGAATAACCATGGGGGAAAAGCTGGAGGACTTATCTTTTCCATACTTTCTTTCCCTATCTTGCACTGGAGCCTATATCCGAAAGGTTTACTTACATTCTTACCTTTAAGATATTCGAATTGCCAGCATGGTTCAATATGTTTTATCAATGGATGATTGGTGTGTCTTTCAATGTTTTGTCTATACTTACTTGATAATATCTGTCTTCTTAAATCTAGTGGGAGTTCTCCCATTTCCACCTGCAGTGAAGCTAGTGATGTTAAAGGCAGACCACCAGCGCATATCCTAAGTGATTGATATTGCACTGAGTCTAGCATCTTCTTTGTAGTTTCAGCTGCACTATCATATGCTTGACATCCATAATCAAGGAGGGATCTTATGATTGCCCTGTATACAATTAATAAGGATTTTGACGCACTTCCCCATTTTGTTCCTGTCAAACTTCGTAGTATATTTAATTTTCGTTTACTTCTTGTAACTACATTTTCTATATGGGGATGCCAGGTCAGTTTGCTATCCAATATCATTCCTAAGAAACGGTGGGTGTTTTTATATGTCAATATACTTCCTTCCAACTTTATTACAGGTGGGGAGACATTTGTACTTTTAGTAAATAATATTGGTGCGGTTTTCTGGATGGAAAGCTTAAAACCCCACTCTTTAAACCAGGAAGATAATGTGTCTAAGTATGTTTGTATTTTCATCCCAATATTGTCAACATTTTTACCTGATGTCCATATTGCACAGTCATCGGCATACATAGATATTATTACTTCTGGGTCCGTTGGGGTATCTCTCATCATTATATTATATAAGAGGGGGCTCAGAACACTCCCTTGAGGGAGTCCATTGTGCATTTTATATGTTTCGGATTCTATGTTTGCAATTCTAACCTGGAAAGTACGTTCCGTTAAAAAGTTTTCTAAAAAATTTAACATATTCCCTTGTATACCACACTGATTAAGTTTAATTAACAATCCTTTAATCCAAAGGCTATCATAAGCCTTTTCGACATCCAAGAAAACTGCTAGTGTGTGTTCACTGCAGTTAATAGTTTTTTGAATGTCATTTTCCAGTAAAACGATATTATCGGTGGTACTACGCCCTTTTCTAAACCCACTAAGGAAGTTAGGCAATAAACTATTCTTTTCTATATACCATTGTAATCTTTCTTTTATCATACGCTCAATAACTTTGGCAAAACATGATGTGAGTGATATTGGTCTGTAGGAAGAGACAATTTTTTGATCCTTACCATGTTTTAAGATTGGCACCAATATAGAATGTTTTAGAGGGCGTGGAATATTTCCCGTTTCCCATATCTTATTAATGATATCTAACATAATTTCTTTTGTAGCCTTTGGCATATTTTCGTATACAATATATGGGATATTATCTTTTCCTGGAGCAGTCCACTTAGTGGTTTTTACTGCCTTTTCAAATTCATTAATAGAAAACGGTTCATTGATAACATGCTCGGTTTGAAAAACAGAAGAATTTCTCTTTGGTGCCAAAATCAATTTTTTGTTAATTTCTTTATCTTTTACTCCCAAAGATTGGAAAAATTTCCCAAAGATCTCTACTTTCTCTGGTACTGAAGAGATGTCTTTCCCGTTCTCAACCAATATAGGCATGTTTTGTAATTTTTTAACTGGCACTCCATTTAAACGTTTGATACATGCCCAAATCTTTGTCTCTGGCATGTATCGGTCTAATTTATTGCAGAAAGCTTGCCAGTAATCCCTTTCTGCTTGCCGAAGAACTCTTTGGGCTTCTGCCTTCTTTTTCTTAAATTCAACAATTTTGTCGAACGTAATATTTCTTGAAAGGTTATTACTTAATCTATTTCTTTCTTTTATTTTTTCAGAACATTCTTTGTTCCACCAGGGAACTGGATTCCGTTCCAAGTTTCTTTTTTTCGGAATCGTTTCATAAATACATTTTTTCAAATATTTCATAAATAATTCATAAGACTTCTTTACATCGTCCTCAGTATGAATTAATTGATCTTTCATGATAGTTTCACATTTATATGCAAATTTAGACCAGTTTATATTCTTGAAAGACAAATGACCATCTGATATATTTTCCATATTAATATGATTTTTACCTTGTTTTCCATTTTTTCCAAGTGCTATTTGAATACTGATTGGAAAGTGATCACTTCCAAAAGAATTGTCCATGACCTTCCACATCGCCTTACTGGCCAGTGATGGGGAGGAAATACATAAATCTAAGCACGATAATTTTCCAGTACATGGGTCCAATCTGGTGCCTGTTTTATCATTAAAAACTATCAAATTGTTCTCATTTATAAATTGCTCAATGGCGTGTCCATTTTTGTCTGTTTTCTCGCTGCCCCAAAGGGTACTATGTGCATTGAAATCTCCTATAATTATCACTTTATCCTTTTTATTTACATTCTTCAGTAATTCATTTAAAATTGATTGATTCAATCTCTTACAAGGATTGTAAAAGTTTATAATGGACACTTTTTCATTAGCAACATAAATGTTCACTTGTTGTAATTCTAAGTTTAAATGGTTAATTGGACATTCGTAATTAATATTATCATGCACATATATGGCACAACCACCTCTACGCTGACCTTCTCTATTTCTTGAAAGACATGTATATTCAGGAATACATAGTGTACTATATTCGGAAAACCATGTTTCCTGAACACATAATATATCATATTCTTTATTATTATTCAAATGGTTGAGGAGTTCATTGCCGTGTCCTAGTAAACCTTGGGAATTCCATTGAAGAATGGAAAGTATAGCCATAATTAATTTAATCCCTGCCATGTTGTACTAAGTGCTCTCTTTTTTGTTGCAGCGATTTTTTTGCTGCTGCCAAAATCAAGGCATTAATATCTTCCTCTGTTTTCCCCTCTGTAAAAGAAAGGATTAGTTTACATATGAAATCAATAATTTGTTCGTCATTTGCTGTAGCTATAAAGTTTATGTTAGGTGTGGGTTTTTGGCTTGTTTCTGTATTACTTCTGATTGAAGTGGTAGCCTGGCTAGGTAATTCAGACGGTGGATGTGCAATATGGTTTGGGCAGTCGGCGGTTAAGATGGTAGGTGCCGAGTTTGAAGGCGTTGCTACCTGTAATTGAGGCCAAACATTTGAAGTATTTTGGGCTTTGTTCTCATTAGGCTTTTGGCCATCTTGTTCTTTTAAATTTGGTTCCGGTTTTGAAATTTCCATAGTATCTTCAGTCTGCATGGCCTGTTTCTGGGTTTGTTGTGTTTTCAATATTTGAGAAGCTTCTGCATAAGTTAGCTTTTTAGTGATTCTGATTTCCTGAACTTTTTTTGCCTTCTTTGCTTGTTCACATCCATAGAATGCCGCCGAATGCTCCCCTCCACAGTTTACACATATTGGTGTTAATTTCTTTTTACATTGGTCAAATGTGTGCTGCTCTCCACATCTGACGCATCTGAGCTTTGATCTGCATATATTTGCAGTATGACCAAATCTTTGGCATTTGTAGCATCTTGCTACCTGAGGAATATACTGCTTTACTGCAAAAAACTGGTAACAAAGGTTTACATTTTCGGGAAGATCTGTATTGAAGGTAAGTATAACACTTCTCAGTGGAATGTGTGACGGCTGGCTTATTCCCGCCCCCTCTAGATCTGTTTCATTGTCATTCTTGTTTCTCCAGTCTTTTTTCACCATTCTTTTCACTGCCGTTACATTCTGAGCTCTTAATTCTTCAAGTATTTCTTCTTCTGACATTTCAATAGGAACCCCATATATCACCCCTTTTGTTCCTCTTTTACTTTCTGTGGCCCTTACAGGTATATTACCTATGGTTTGGATCTGTGAGACCGCTTTCATCTGTTTGGCGTTCTTGCACTTCACCAACAAGCCTGTACTTATGGGTTTGATAAACTCCACTGGTTGAATACACACATCTCTAATAGCTTTCGCAATTTTCAAAGGGTTGACATTTTTCAAGTTCTTTTGTTTGTCTATTGGTGCAATGAAAATCTTAAAGTCTGTTTGAAGTGATCTCGAATTTTGTGTGGGGGTACGATATATGGTAGTATTCATGTCTGAATCAGAAGTTGATTCATGTTGATTTATGTTTTCTACTGTAAATTCATCACTTTTTTCTCTCTTTCTTTTCTCTGGTTGATGAAAATTACTTTTTTTGCGATAAGACCTTTGTCTGACTATCCACATACCTTCATCATCATCACTCGTAATAGTGGGTTCCGGTTCTGAGGCCGGCCCCGTCGCCATGATTGGCTTTCTTGTAAAGAGCGGGAAATTTAAACGTTAGTGGGGACCTATACCGTGCAATATAGACGTACCTATCAATGGATAGGGTGCTGGGTGCTTAAAAAGCCCACAAAATGTTTGCTTACCATGTAAATCCTCCAATAGAAAAGATATTCCAAAGTGCACAGCCTGGTTCCCACAACTTTCGAACCTCAACCACAATTTTAGCAATTTAATTTAATTTAATTTCCGAGTATATCGAGAGAGTCTTATCCGCACAGCCTATCTCCACTTTCGCATCTACGTGACTACGGTATGGCTACGGAGAGTAGACAAAATGAAAATGAAAATGAAAAAGAAAAAGAAAAAAAAAAAAAAAATCGCCGAATTCCTTGGCAAAGCAGCAGCTAGCCTCGCTGTTGACGTTTTTGTAGCCAGCGATCTCTACCTTACGGTTGTAACATGTATAGATTAAATACTATATATATATTTTGAAAGAAAAAAGGGCATAATTGACGCTTTTGATTTTAAATTAAATTTGAAAGAATTTATTGTGTATCAGTATTTAGTTTATAACAATTCTTCAAATAATGTGCTGGTAATAGACTAGACCTACATGTATAGGGCTTGTACAAAAAATGAAAACTTTTTCTAAATTTCAGTTCATTCTTTTAAAGCATTTTAGTTATTGTTTAAATCACAAATATTAGCATTGTCAAATTTTACATTTTTACATTCCTTTAACATAATAGTGCAAAGTCAACTATTGACATAATCATATCTGGCTCTGTCTCTCTCTCTCTCTCCGTATCCGGACACCTACCCCCTGGACAACCACCCCCCGGATAACCACCCCTAGGATAACCACCCTCTAGGACAACTACCCCTAGGGCAACCACCCTCTAGGACGACTACCCCCTAGGACAAGTACCCCCCGGATAACTACCCCCAGACAACTACCCCCTAGGACAACCACCCTCTAGGACAACTACCCCCCGGACAACTACCCCCGGACAACTACCCCCCGTAGTTGTCCTAGGGGGTGGTTGTCCGGGGGTAGTTGTCGGGGGGTAGTTGTCCCTGGGGGTAGTTGTCCGGGGGGTAGTTGTCCGAGGGGTAGTTGTCCAGGGGGTAGTTGTCCGGGGGGTAGTTGTCCAGGGGGTAGTTGTCCGGGGGGTAGTTGTCCGGGGGTAGTTGTCCGGGGGGTAGTTGTCCTAGAGGGTGGGTGTCCTAGGGGGTAGTTGTCTGGGGGGTAGTTATCCGGGGGGTACTTGTCCTAGGGGGGTAGTCGTCCTAGAGGGTGGTTGCCCTAGGGGGTAGTTGTCCTAGAGGGTGGTTATCCTAGGGGTGGTTATCCGGGGGGTGGTTGTCCAGGGGGTAGGAGTCCTAGAACCCTCTCTCTCATGCTTTCTCCCCTGCTCTCCTTTCTTACCTCTCGATCCTCTTTTCTCTTTAACTCTCTCTCTCTCTCTCTCTCTCGCTCACACACACACACACACACACACACACACACACACTTGTATTGCTTTACTTCCGAGGACAAGTATTGTTCCTCTATTGTTCCTCCGTCCTCGGACAGTCGACGGAATAAGGCACAAATTCATTGTTCGACGTTCGAGGACTATTGTCCGGCTTCCGAGGACCATTGTTCTCATGATTTTTTTTTTTGTTCTCTGTCCGAAAATGTCCTCGGACATACGGCTAAACACGCCCACACCCGCGTAGCCAGGATATCATTTTTGGAGGGGCGGTCTGATTGCGCACGCGAAGCTTTAGCATCTGTTCAACTCGAGAGTGAAAATTTGTACTTAATATTATTGTTCTTTTGTTTCCCTGTTTTGATTAGCTGGGACATGATAAGATAAGAGCTTGTTTTGAAACCCATATGAAAGTTTTTACTACTCACACTCGTACCAAAGCAAAACCAAACACGAAAAACGAAAGAAATAACAAACTTTACAGAATCTGTAAGTTTAATATAATTATATTTGTTTCTATCAGCGAAAAGCGGTATATTTATCTTCCGCACGGAGAGCAACTTTTCATGGACGTCATAATGTCTTCACTTATATGAAGATAATTTGGCAATCTAAAATGTATTCAGCAAAAGAAAATCATATTGGGAGGACAAAGTGAGAGTGGTGTAAGTTAGAAAAACCTATAGCTTATAATGTATATCCATAAAGGATAATACAAGTGAGCAATCTTACCGAAACTTTTAAAACATGATATGGTAGAAAGCGAGTTGCGGCATGGCCGTTTTTCCAATTTTATGGCATTCTTTGGCGAGAAAACAGATATTTCTCTTACTTTGGTTTTTAGCATTATAAAAGAATAATTAAGAATATTTGTATGAAGAGAATTACACTTCTGTCACCATGATATTTTCTCATTCAATATTAAAAACACAGTTCTAACTGGGCGGGTTTTGTATAGGCCACCTGTAATCTCTTGAGAGAATAGGCTTTACAGCATCTTCACTACTGATACAAGTCTTAATCCATAGTGATTCTTGTCCGCATTCAAAGAGCCGCTTTTCACCAAGATTTCTTTCTGACATTTCTTTCTTTTTTCCCCTCTCCTTCCCCCCCCCCTTCTTTTGGGGCATTTTGGAGGGGCGACTGTCCCCTTGGCTATACGCGCCTGCATTCTCTCTATATCTATCTCAGATGATCTTTGAAGGTAGAGGTTTGCATGGTGGTACTATAACGTTGAGAAGGCTTACGGTTCACCATGCGGTTAGTCCTGAAAAGGACTGTTGAGTAAGAAGAAGAAAGTGGAGAAAAGTTGAGAGGAGAAGAAATGGAAAGGCGAGATAGAAATTCAGAGAATGTAGAAATAATCTGTCTTGAAAGTGTGAAGTCCTGAAAAGGACTGTAAACCAGACGAGAAGGTTGAGAGTGGAGAAGACTCGACACTCCTGATGACGGACAGTCAACCTGTCCGAAACCACATGGTTAACCGTAAGCCTTCTCAACGTTATATCTATCTCTTTCTCGCCCCCTCGATCTCTCTCTCCGATCTCCCTAAACTCCGCCTCAAACCATTTTCATCATTCAAATTTGCATTCTTTAATGCCATTTGGAAGAAAGCCTCGAGAAATGACAAATTATAAATGAAAAATGACCATATATATATACTTTTCTGCTCTACAACAATATTTTATTCCATATGTCCCTTTTCTTCCCCTCTGCTCTGCCTCTACCCTCCTCCACCAATCCCCAACCCCCCTCACCCCATCCTCCCCGTTCCACCGGCTGTGCTAATCATCATACTAAAATGCAATTTGCGAGTAAACGTAGAGTCATCTTGCCAGAGTGTCGAACCGAGTTCCTTATAGATCAAAGGTACGTACGGTATCTGCACATCCTTCATGCATCCTAAGAAGCCAGGGACTCGTATTTCCTGTTCTTGGTAGGCTTATTCACTAACCTGGATATGTTTGAATAAGAAAATAAAAAATAAAACACGTCATCACAAAACTATCTTTTATAATACAACCCCAAAATATGAAATTATTTTGTCCCTCTTTTTTATTTATGTGATCACCGGGGTAATCACAAGTTTGAAATGCCAAGTTTTAAGTGGTTTTTAATCTCCACTGAAACAAAAATACATTTTTGAATCTGAAAGTATGATAAAGCAGGTCTGCTATAATTATATGCATGACATGCATATTTGAATGTCAAGTAATTGCGGAGGCCTATATGTTACTGGTGTAATAGCCTCGATTACCATTAGCTTCGTTGTCATTTTTTTTATTGTTAATTGCACAATAATTTTTGTTATATACTTCGAAAAATGACAATGCTACAGTGTAGTTAGATAGTTTTATATGTCTATTTTGTATATCGATTTGTTGTATCTATGTAACATGAATGTCTGTAGTAAGTTTTTACTTTAAGATTAAAATTCAAATAATTCTTACGGTTGACCAAGATGCCAGAGCCTTGAACTTCCTAAAAGAACAATAGGAAACATAGGGCAAGTATTCTAAATTAATCATACTGGAATAGTATCCGAAAGCATCCGGCCATATATTACAGGAATATTAGAAACGAAGGTTCCTGGGAACTGGGAAGCCACATACATGTAGTACGTAAAGCGATATGACTATTATTAATGATAATAATAGCTGTTCTTGTATAGCACCTTAATGCAGTTACAATGCAACTGACCAAAGCGCTTACAGCATTATTACCCCGGTCACTGCATGGATTCAGTATATTTATATAATTATATATGCAGTGCACATTCTCCACTCCTCTGGGGAGGGGAACATTCCAGCCAGTCGTCTGTTTCCAAGAGCGCACATGCTTATCCAACCACCATGACGTTCCCATCTATACCGGGTACACGTTATAACACCTGGGTGGAGCTATGTAGGTGGAGCTATGTAGATAACATGCTCAAGGACATAAGTGCCGTGCCGGGGTTTAAACCACTGACCTCTACGTGGTTTAAACCCACGACCTTTGCATTCCCAGTCCAGTGATTAAACCATGCACTCGGCTACAACACCTCTACTAGCAGCAAACCTGATTATACTTCTAGCATGTCTAGAAGTTATACAATGACTGCTATTTAGCAGTGGCCGAGGTATAAATAATCCTTTTATGAATATATCTCTCGCTATCTGAGGGTGGGGGGGGGGGGGGGTGGTGCTTCCTGACCTGACCTATCTGGAGTTCAAATATAATCCATGTACAACTGGCTGCATTCTCTCTCTCTCAGGTGAGGGGAAAAATGTAAAACAATACGTTCAAACATTTGAGTGAGGGGAATTGTTGCTTTTAATTTTAAAGGATTTTTTTAAAGGTAACAATCATCTGGAATGTTTTTGGTAAAAAAATGATTGCTTACCAGTTCGAGTTTCCGCTTCTTTGTTCCCGTTCTCCTCTACATCAACCTTATCTAGTCTGATAGACTCAAGGTCGATCTCCGTGTCACATTCACTCTCGACGTCGATGAGCGCATTTGTTCCGACCACAAAGACAAGAAGGTACACGGTGATAACGGTCTTCGAAGCCATTGTTCAAGTCTTAAAACGAAAACAAACGGTATTGAAAATTATTTGCTGATAAGAATTTATTGTTAACTTTATTTTACTGTACTGTATATAGGGCCAATACACGTACGGGTACATTTTCACCAGGTGGGCTGGCGCCTCTGGCCCGAATATCAACTTTCCAGTGTCCAAATTTTGTCAGCAACCGAAGCGAGCAAGCATTAAACAAATAAAAAACATTTTATTTTGGTAAAATGTTGTTTTGCCATTAAAAAGAATGCGCTATATATGATCATATTCGGGCACCTCGCTGCCTGAATATGAGGTGACGGTTGTCTGAATATATGGTTACTTTCAAAATTGTCGGGGCGGGGGGGGGGGGGGGCTGCAGCCCCCACTCCCACGCGGGGTTACTCGATTTTCCCGAAGGTTTGTTATTTCGAAAATACATGATTCCGAAACACAAAATTCCTATACCCGGAGGTTGATAATTCCGAACATTATTTTGTTGCATTACTCCGAAGATTCATAATTCCGAGGGTTCGTTTATCCGAAGATTCATAATTCTGAAAATGAAATAGTGTCCCTAATTCCGAAAAGGAAAGAGGGTTCATTAATCCGAAGAATCGTAATTCTAAAAAAAAAAATGATGTACGGTTCTTTTCGGCATTATGAACACTTGACTATTTCATTTTGGGATTTACGAACCCTATTTCATTTTCGGAATTATGGAATTATGAACCTTCCAAAATACTAACCTTCGGAGTAACGAACCTTCGGAATTATGAGCCTTCTGAAAAATGACATGTAACCCTCCCACGCCACCCCCGCTTCTTGTGCCAATCGTAGGTCCTACTATGGTAAAAAAAATAATAACCCTATAGATACCTTTTAAAACCTCAAATGAATCAAGTTATGTAAAAAATAATGATACTAAACAAAACAGTTAAAGTATGAGTTGCACAGAAAGTAATAACTATTGTAAATTGTCAAACAATTTTTAATGTTAAATATATTAGCACTTTCTTTTTTTAGTAATACGTAGCCCATGGTAGAAAAATCAACAGCAATCAACAATCTTACCTGCTGGTATACTTAAAGTCTTGTCAAATCCAAGATTTGTAGAGTCGTGGAAGAACAGCTCCTCTAGTATAAAGCTCAATTCTGGTAGAAAGCCTCGGAGAGATTGAGTTTTATGGATATCACAGATAACATCTGTTCATTGACTACGTTGGTACCAACACCTGTACCCAGTGGCCTATCTAGACCTTGGCTAATGGGGGGGGGGGGGGGGGGGGGGGGGGGGTAGGGGGCAAAGAATGCGAGCAAAAGTTTTGACCACTTTTGTTCAAACAGTTTTTGAACAAATGCATATAAAGATATCTATAATGCATGTTTAATCTATCAATTACGTTTTAGGGCTTTATTATTAGGAGATATTCTCTTTCTTCATGAATTTGGCTTCTTACCTGTGCTCACCATGACCATTTTGTTGTCAAGGTGAACACAAATATTTTTGAGAAAATGTCAATTTTTTAGCAAAATATTTTGGAAAAATATCCATAGTTTATGAGGTTTTGAAAGCAATATAATGATTATTTACCATGTTTAATAACCTTTTAACTTCACTGAAAGAAAGTTTTTTTTCTCGTTTCGGGGGAAAGGGGGAAGTTTCTCCTTGCCCCCTTCAAATGCGCTTGTGCTTTACCACGTCGAATTATTCATGGAAACGAAAATGAATTAAACCACAGAGCTTTGTTGCCAATAATACTTGTAATTTATTGTTTATGATAATTATGTAAACTTTAGCATGATGGTATAGAAACCAATAAATTAAATAAAAATTGGCTCTGTGATTTTGTGGCGGAATTTCCAGAAATTGATAAACAGCACTTGCTGGGGAGGGGTGGACAAAATACATAGTCTGCTGAACGACGCCCTGCATGCCATTGTCACCCCATAGTGTTACAAGAGGTGGTATACGCCCCCAGAAAATTTAAACCGTTTTACTGTAATCTAAGGTATCCATTAATCTATTCAAAAGATTGAATTTTCCTTTTTAATACTGCTAGAGGACTCGGGGTGTTCGTCGGCTACGCCTTGTGCTGTATGTATAGATCACTCATTGCTACTGATGTACAGGCCATTGAGGGGTGTCCCCCCCCCCCCCCCCCCCCCCTCCATGGGGATAGCTGTGTCGCTGTGTGGGAGATTACGTTGGTAATCTTATAGACCTACTCATTAACTGGCCCAAAATATATCTCTCTTGCATTGTCACTGGGAAAGATGCCTGTAACATATCCGACTTTGACGAAATATATATCCACAAATTTATGGCCATCAAAACAACCAATAAAAGATAAATACCTAGTGAAATATTTCTCATAACAAATAGATACAAAAGAGGAAATTATCTCCTTTATTTCCAGTAGTTTCCTTTAGAAGCAGATTAAAATAAATTTATATAACTCTTTTCTTTTGAAGTAAAACTAAAGGGTTGATGTGGCCATCTTATTGTATTGGGGGATTATTGCACTTATCTTATATTAATCATTTCAAGCTGTGTTGATCGTGCATTTGATTTGTTTTGATTTGTTTCCACGTTCAGTTTTCAATTCAATTCAATTCAATTCAATTTATTTCACATTCGATAAAAAGGAGCAAACATACAAAATTTAAATCACAATAAACAGAGAATATATACATCAATAGAAAACAAAACAGGTAATATCAAAATGTGAGGGACAAACAAAGGCCGAAGGTCTATCTAGGTTTATCCCAAAATATACATTATAAAATATGATGCTTAAAAGAATCAAAAACATTTACACGCATGTACAAAACAATTTACCAAAGTACAGCGAAAAAGCAGAACAAGCAAACAAAAACAAGGGGCAAAATGTAAACATTATTTTAAAGTGTATAAGATAAGATTAGTTGTTTTTTATAATTCCTATTGAAGCTAGATGAGGAAGGGCTATTTTTAATATCTGATGGAAGATTATTCCACAGCTTTGGACCACTGTATGTAATTGTGGTTCGAGAAAATTGGTAATTAAATTTTGGGATACGAATATGGGTAGATTGTCTAGTTAAGTAAGGTACAACAGAAGAATTTAACTTAAAACAATCATTCAAAAACTTAGGTAACAAATGATGCAAGTATAAGAACATAAAATTAGCTAGTTTTAGTTTGTGTATGTCTTGAACTGTCAGTAGGTTGACTTCTTGAAACAGCAGAGCTGTATGTGATAGCGGAGCTGAACCTGTAATAATACGTACTGCTCTTTTTTGTAAAAGTAAAATTCTATTGAGATGAGTTGGAGCAGAGCTGCCCCAGACAATGTTACAATAAGTTATATGGGGATCTATCATCGACTGATAGATTGAAAGAAGAACTTTATGTGGCAATATCTTTTTTAATCGATTTATTGCACCAATAACTTTGGATATTTTACATGCTATATAAAAAATATGATTTTTCCAAGTCAGTTTATCATCTAAGACAACTCCTAAAAAGTTAGCAGAATGGACCAATGGAATTTGAAAATTATAAATGAAAACCTTTACATCAGTATATTTTATATTCTTATTTTTGGGTTTAAAAAGCATGCAACATGTTTTCGACAGATTAATTTTTAATTTGTTTGATGCAAACCACCTAGAAAACTTTTTAAGCTCTGAGTTCATGGTGTGACATAAGTATTCAATATTATCCCCTGGCAAGAATAAGTTGGTGTCATCAGCATAAATAATTGAATGTAACATATTACTCACAAACTGAATATCATTAATATACAAAAGAAAGAGTAGCGGGCCTAACACAGATCCCTGTGGAACACCGATATTAATATTTTTAGTAATGGAAGAATTATTATTCATTGAAACATATTGCACTCTATGAAGCAAGTAGCTAGAAAACCAATCTAAAGCTGTACCACGAACACCATAGTGGTTCATTTTTTTGATCAAAATTTGATGATCAACACAATCGAAAGCTTTAGATAAATCCAAAAAAATGCCCATAACAATTTTTTTGTTTTCAAAAGATAAAGAAATATGATTTGTTAATTCAAGTAAAGCCATGTAAGATGAATGACCTTCCCTAAATCCGAATTGCTTAGAATATAAAATGTCATGCTTCAGTAGGAAACTAACCAAACGATTATACATTAATTTTTCAAAGATTTTTGAGAAAAATAGAAAAAACTGGTACAACCTTAGCGATTTTCATTCGACTTGGAAATATACCCGTTTGTATTGAAAGATTAAAAATATCACATAGAGGGTGTGCTAATAAAACGATAGCCACTTGTATGACATGAGTATTAATATCATCATGACCTGGACTTTTACTACTATCAAGGTTATGGACAATTTCAAGAATTTCACTAATTTTTATTGGATTAATAAATATAGTTTGAGGATTATGTTCCCTTGGTAAAAAATCAGAAAAATGTGCATCAGTGTTTGGCAAAGAGTTAACAATATCAGTGGCAATTGTTGAAAAGTAATCATTAAATGTATTGACTATATCCATACCATCATCAATACGCTTGTCATCTTTTTCAATATAGTCACATGAAACTTTCCTACGATTTGAGCGTAATAATTCATTTATAATTTTCCAAGTTGCCTTTGTGTTATTGCGTAAATTCTTGAATTTGTTACAGTAATAATTCCTCTTACATTTACGTATTGCACAAGTTACATGATTTCTAGCCATTGCATAAACAGATTTCCTATAAGCAGTGGGATTTTTAACATATTTACGATACATTACATTTTTTCTTTTACACAGTTTCTTAAGTTCAGATGTAAACCAGGGCTTTGAAATACATATCTTCTTACTTTTAATGTTTAGAAATGGAAAACACTTGTCATAGATATCATTAAGTATATGCATAAAACAGTCAAATCGATTATTCACATCACGATTTTGTAACATTATGTCCCAATCAATTTCTGAAAGCATTCCACAAAATTTCGCAATGTTACTGTCGTTGATAACACGTTTTTTAACACTCTTATTTTCTTCAGAATCATTGATACATTTAGTACATGAGAATATTGATAAATGATCACCAACATCTGTAGTCATAATACCCGCCCGGATGTAATTTTCAGGCCTATTTGAAAAAATATTATCAATCAGAGTGGCTGAGGTCCTTGAAAATCTAGTTGGCTTTAATATAAAAGGTGTAAAGGAATAAGACATAAGTAAATCTGTGAATCTATTAGTATGAATTGAAACGGTATTATGTAATAAATCAATATTATAATCTCCAATCAAAAGACATTCTTTGTTTTCATTTGTTATTTTCAGCAGAGGCATTTCAATGATGTCCAAAAATGCAGAGACAGATTGATTAGGTGGTCTATATACAATGGCAAGAATAATCTCCTTGTGTTTAAAAAATAATTGAATGAAAAGCATTTCAACAACTTCACTAAAAATATCCAAGTCAGCTCTTCTTCTAAATTTGATTGTATCTCTTATGAAAAAACCTATACCACCGCCTCGTCTACAATTTCTTCCTTGCCCAAGAAAGGCATAACCGTTTAAATTCATAGATTCATCACCTCTGAGCCATGTTTCTGATAATGCAATTATAGAAAAAGGATAAGAAAACGATGAGAGAGTACATACAAAATTGTCAAAATTTCTCTTCAGACTTCTACAATTAAAATGAAGTATTGATAAAGAATTAGTCATATTTTCAATGTCATTACCAAAAGTAGCATTATATTCTTCAGGAAGTATGTAGGGGGTATCACCAACAAAATAATTGTGTATATCTGTCATAGTGTCATTGACAGGGTCTATACAAATACAACCTCGACCTTCATCATTGTTTTGGGGAATTTGCCTCTTACATATAGTACAAACATTACTTGCTGACATGTACAGGGATTATTAAACACAAAAACATGTAAATATATAAGAAAATATTAAAACAAGGAATTATAGGAGATTAATTTCGTAAAATGTGTAATACACAATGCTTTCAACTCCAGGGACTCTAATAATAATAAAATAGATCAGTCATGAGGAATGTCACAAAGAACATATATAGATGATAGATAATATTGGTAAGAGTTCCTTCAACGACAGCCACCTACGGGGGTAGGATTTAGGGTTAGGGGATGAGGTTAGGGGAACTCCTTCCAAGGCTCGCGAGGTCTAGATCAGACTTAATCATCTTGGTGACAGGCTTACCATCTGACCCCTGAACAGACGATCCTTCAATGGAGGCGATGATCTTACCGTCATGGGTCCATGCAGAGAGAACCTTCAAACACCCTAAGGTATGTGCAATGAGAAGCAAAATGTAAGCATAATACTCAAATGACATACTAGTAATATAAAAAGTGTAATACATTTGCACCCGTCTTGATTATACTGGTTTACTTATATTTATTTAATGATAATTTGTCACCGTTTCGATTGTTAATTTGGACCTGTTTTGATTCTTCTCTTGTATTTTCTTGTATACTGATGGTAATCCAAAACTGTGGATTCTATTTCAATAAAATATTGTTTTGATTTGCTTTGATTTGCTTTGATTTGATTTGACTTGACATTTTCGGGTACAATCCAAGGAGAACGGGAAGAACTTCAACAATATTACATTCTGTCTGCTCAATCTAAATATTGCATTGATATCTAAATTACATTCCGTATGGCATAAACCTCGAAAACCAATGAAAAGAAAATCTTCGTGCATCACAACCGCGCTTACCATTTCCAGCATAAAATTTTGATTATTTTGTTTTTAAACATTATTTTGATAATGACAATAATCATAAATAATATATTACATTTATATAGCGCATTATGTGAATATTTCAATGCACTTCACAATGTTATTTATTATTACCCCTGGTGAGCGTTTCATGAAAGGAAGTTGTCGGATATTTTATCCGACAACTGTTATAAGCTACTGAAATCCTTGCATCTGATTGGCTGAGAGCAAATTTGTCGGATAAAATATCTGACAAGTCCTTTCATGAAACGCCCCCCTGGTCATTGGATTTCAAGCCCGCACACAAGTGTGCACCATCTCCACTCCTTAGGGAGCATTCCTACCATTTTGCACCGTTCACATGCATGCATGCATGAAACAGGGCCCCTTGGTCGAGCAGTTTTTATAAGTGAAAGGGCTATAGGCCTACCCTGTTGAAATAAAACGACAAATAATATCAGACTAGGGTATTACAAATGCCAGAAATAGGTCCTTTTTCCACTTGCGTTCATCCTTTGTAGGTGCCCCCTTTTGTGTTGTGTTGTGGTTTCATCTATGGAACCCGATTAGATGATACATGTAAATCTATCATCTTAATAACAACCCATTCTCCTTCATCAACATCAGAAATTAGTGGGCTAGATGAGGAAAGGGCAATCCGCTCCACTAGAGAGTAATGAAAGTAACATAATCTTTGTATTTTATCTCATATTGTGAAAGAGATTATTATACATGCTAACGTCACTTCAACAAGACATTGAGATCCCCTGATGAAGCTGCATCAAGGATATACTAGTCATGTTTGCCTAGCAACCCCTTGCCTTAACCCAAAGAGACAATTGACCACATTTTGTGGTTTGGCTCAATAACTTTTGATTCAGAGCTCTAAAAAATATACCAGATGCATGAGTGGAAAGAGCAACAATTTCTGCATATACTATGTCCATTTTTGTTGCAAGACCATATTGCGTTTGATGCCAGGAATTCAAAAAACCAGAATAAGCCTTTATCCTTAAAATTGGCAACACATTGAGGGGTTCAAAATCATTATTATTTTATCAAAATTGGCAATTTTTTCAACTTGTCGACAAAATTTGTAGCCCTGTATATTGTTTTCAAAGACATTACACCTTATTAGAACCATGTAGCACTAAAAGAAAAATATTACTGTTGCCAATTTGAAGAACGAAATGTGATCAATTTAGCCATTAAATAATTCCTGTCATGAAAGGGTTAACAAAATGGGGCCACTATACACAAACTATTGATCCCCTTACCAGGCCTGGTGAAGGGAGGTAATTGCACAGGAAGCTCTCCCACTTCAACAAGTGAAAGGAGTCATTAAAAAACTATCACAAAGACCTTACCAGGCGCAGGGGCCAAACTCATATCGTTACCAAAAGAAGGGCGTCCTTATATGAGCCCTCCTACCACCCGTACCCATCGAAGGGGTCATCTTCCCCTCCTTACCAAGTGTATAGAGGGTCATTATACACAAGCCACCCCATCACCTTACAAAGCAAAGAGGGCATCACCACTCTCTCCCTCCTCACCAAGTGAAAGGGCCATTACAGACAAGCCATCATACCAACCTACCAAGTGAAGGGATCAACTGCCCTCTTATCAAGAGAAGGGAGTAATCCTTTCCTCCTTACCATGTGGAAGGGGGGGGGGGGGTCATCTCCAAATGAATGAAGGGGGCCATCCTCCCCTCCTTATACCAAGTAAAGGGGTCATGCCCCCTCCTTACCAAGTAAAGGGGGTCATTACACAAGCCATCCTACCATCCTCCTCATACCAAATGAATGGGGTCATCCTCCCCTCTTTACCAAAATAATGAAGGAGGTCATCCTCCACTCCCTACCGTGTGAAGGGGGTCATTAGACGAGCTATCCTATACCTGGGTCATTGCAGGCTGTCGTTACAATTTTGTGGCAGCGATTGATACTTAACTTTGGAACAGATGACCTAACTGAATTTCCACGATAGCAAGAAAGACTGAATTATGACTTCATCATCTAGATCAACATACGAAAGGATCCAGGAGACCCAAAACAGCCGAACAAACACACAAAACAAAACGAAAAACCATGAAAAACATTTTTCACCATAGTCCTACAATGAACGAGTCCTTCGCAGAAGGACACAAGTCTCTCACTAGCAAAAATAAAGGGGGTTGCATATATATCAGGTGCCTCATTATTTAGTCAAAATTCCTTCCCGGGAGCTGGGGGCATACGAACACATCTCTGTGCACATTAATTGTTTTTCTTTTAAAGACCTCAGCCTGACCCAAAACAACTATATTGACGTAAAGCTTAGTAAACAAAGAATATAATTACCCTGGGTATTCATAAATTTTCGTCTCCGTTATCCATAAAAAATAAAAAAGACAATTTTTTTTGGTCCGCCCCCTCCCTATTGCGTAACAACAGAGGAAACTGCAGGGGGTCGCTAGACGTGTGACGACATGTCATGTATACAGCTCCGAGTGCGTCTACACGATATGTCGTCATCAAATTTTCACCCCCCGCAAAGTAGCGTTCCTCAGAGACGGGGCCCTCGTCAGAAAAACCACCGGGGCTCAACATTCGGGACGCTGTTACTCATTCCACAGGAAACGGAATCTCATGAAGTTGGTTTCAATTTGTTCAGAAAATATATAGCTCCCCGTGGATGAATAAAGGGTATATTTCAAAATTCGGTCAGGCTGAGGTCTTTAACGGTATATGCCAGGTCATGTTTTTGCCGTGTCTTGTGCCCCCCCCCCCCCCCACCCCCTGTTGAGTCACTGTCATAAACCGAATAGCGGTCTGAAACGCAGTAGGCCTACAGCATGTAGGGCAATATGGCACTATGGAGTTTAGTGTATATGCATTGAGGGGTAGAAATACAATGACGGAGAGGCAATTGAAGTGAAAGAAATTGCAATTTATACTGTCCACTTCTCAAATCTCATAAAGCTTTCTTTGATCCATGCATCATTACCTTCATAGTAAGGAACCCCATGATTCTGAGTTTGTACTTATAAGAAAAAAAATATTTGCACCAAGACAAAAAAAAAATAACAAAAGAGGTTTTGCCCGGGGGGGGGGGGGGGGGGGGTCACTCACCACATTACGTGCTACGCAGCTGCGTCCACAAAAAGCGTCAAAAAGGATCTGTTTTCAGTCGTCGACGTTTTCCTTTAAAAGGAGATGTTTTCAGCTTCAATCGCCGTTTAGAGTACTAAATAACAAATTCGGTCTTCGACATATTATTTAGGGTATAAATTGCATGTTTATGATAATTGTTTCTACGATGGTTAATTCTCATTTTACTTCCTACCATTTTCATTTCATCAGTGAAGATATTAATAACACCGACTGGTGATTTGGATTGTTTGAGTACAAATTATGATATCACTAAAAGTTTATATGCTTGTACTCAAAAACCCGGGGGGGGGGGCCACTCTGATATATGGGTGTACACATGCGCGTCCAAGAAAACGCGTAAAAAGGGGTCTTTTTTTCAGGTGGAACGCGTAACGCGTGTTACGCGTTAAGGGGTCCATAAACGCTGATTTTCAACAAAAATGGGTGCTTTTGACTAATCTGGCCGAACGCGTATAGGGGGTATATTTTTCTGATATTTTCAGGGATTTTCATGGGGATTTACAGCCCGATTTCAGTTCAGGGAGTGGCGCGCGGCAGTGCATGCAGATGCAAAAAAGAGAGGAGAATCGGGAGCGGAGAGTACCGACGCAGCCATAGTGCACTGAAATGGTTCCCCCTCTGAAATGTGTTGTTGCTTATATTATAGCGCGCGCTGTTTAGGGGGTAATATTTAAGTCAACTTGTTTAGGGGGGTTGGATGATGAAAAACCGCGCAAATAACGCCGTCACAGAACTCCTAAAGACGTTAGGAGTTCTGTGGACGCCGTATAGGGGTGCAAATTAGACTTCGTGCAATACGCCATTAAGGGTCCATTTTTAGGTGTGTGTACTCGCTTCGGGGTAGCACCCCGGGTAGCACATTTGTCTGACAGTGACCCCCAGGGGGTTTTGCCCTCCTCAGAGGTCTGATCCCTAGAAAGAAATCAATAACAGCTCAATTTTTGCCATACCATGTACCGAACGCTATTTTCTACCCACAATATTGATCAACTTTACAAAAGACTGGGTTTCTATACAGTCTAAAGTCTGTTGACGATTTCTTCCAAAAAGCTGCGTTCTTTGATATCATCTCTGGCTCTGCAATCAGTTCAAATCGGTTACAAAATCATGGCAAACACAGGAAAGCAAATACTTTGTGTTATCTGAAGCCATGCAGGTCTTGCTGAAATAATTCCTTGCATTTCAAAGAAACTAAAATGGGAAAAACGGTGAAAGTAGTAAGTTACGAAATGACAGTCAATGACTTGCATTAGTTTTTTTTTTTTAAGCAGGTTAAAAAGCAGCACACGCCCTTATTACAGTGCATCATCAAGTCTGATCCCTAGAAGTCCAGTACCCCCCGCCCACCGGAGTCCCGCTTCAATTATTGATCGAGTCACGGTGCATAATTTTGTTCTTTCCGGGCCGGGAGGGGTGGGAGAACAGACTAAAATTTTCTCTCAAATACTATTCTTTGATCATCATATATGAAAATGTTTCTAAACAGTTTATGAAAATGTACTTTCTTTTATTATTGCAATCTAATGGGGTGTTGCAGCGGCGTATCCAGGATTTCCCAATAGGGGGGGGGGGGGCGCCAGGAATTATTGATCGCCGTCATGTGGGAGAAATATTTGCTTCTGAAGAAGGGCTGAAATGCAAAATAGTGCTATATAGTGCTATTTTTTTTTACGACGGCCAATAGGGGGGGGGGGCGCCTGTTGCGCCCCCCCCTGGATACGCCACTGGTGTTGCAAGAAAGTTGCAATCAATTGCAAATTGTAAAGCAAATTAGAACAACCATTCTGAATGGTTCAGGGTCTGCCCATTCAAGAAGATGCGCTTGCAACAATGATTTTGATTGGTCAGTACCGATCAGTTGCAAATTGCAATCAATTGCAACTTTCTTGCAACACCCCATAAGTTTTAAACCAAATATGAATGTATAATGCATCAAGTTTTGTTTAAATGATATCGGAAAAGATATATAATTAACGACCACGCCCGGACCACGCCCACCCTTTTTCTTCACCCCTCGATCATGCATGCACGGCCGGGTACCGTCCGCACGCACGTAGATCGATTATATGCACAATGCTCCGCATGCTACTACTGCTAGCTGCATAACGTACATCTACGGTATACACATCGCATTGCACCGTGGGCCGCGCCGGGAGGAGGACTACAGCACTACTCAACAATCAACAATTTTGAGTCACTACACTTTCGTCAACATTTTTAGTAATCATGCCGAACCTTGGTGATGTATTCCCTAATTTTAAGGCTGATACCTCCGCCGGACCTATCGAGTTCCATGAATGGCTAGGGAATTCGTGAGTATCTTACTTCTTAGTTAATAATGGCAAAGTTCCGATCCTAGACCTAGATATGCTTTCAATCAATACTGTAACCGTAGGCCTACACTCTACAGTACAGCCTTTATAGTTGAACTTGAAATTACAAGATTTGGTAACCTTGAAGGGTACGGGTGAGTGGTATATCCGGTACTTGGGTACTAGTGTTAGCCAGGAAGATTCCATAACATTAAAGCTTATGTTCCATTAAACCTATATCAACCATGACTTCATCATGTTTATGGCATTATTATGCTTGAGGAAACCACAATTCAATTTGCACAGAAGCACTTCATTGCATTTAATTACACGCATTGGTTTCCTCATTACCTGTCCATAGACTCTGCACTTTCTCTTTGTGTGCGAACGAGCGAGTAGTATCCTCAACCACGATATGGCCTATCATGTTAAATGCACTTATCAATTGTAAGACGCACCCCTCGACCCCCGGGAATGGTGCGTCACTTGTCAGATGTGAGTCGGATTTTCCTATACCATGACGCACCTGTGTGTCTCGACTATGACGGACCTTTTCTTACAATGACTGTGCCTGGACGAAAAAATATGACGCACCAGTTCTAGACTTTGACTTACCATTGTGACGCACCCCGTCATGGTAAAGCTCCGCGCGCACGTGGCACGCTATGCATCGGCGCGGCGCTAGTATAGTATTGCATGCATTGTTGATATCGACATGCATGCATGAACGCTAGCTGAAGACACAAACACACGTTATCATCCTGCACGCTATTGAGGCCGAGCTCGAGATAAGATTATCGGCGATGACATATGAAAATGTGCAGAAGTCACACAGTGCAATCGCTGACATTCTTGTGACGTCAACACATGAATATTCATGTCTCAATCCAGCCTAGCACAAATGCTACCGATCGCGATCATCGCGGCAAGAACCGAACCAGCCAACGCAGTGCTGGAACGAACTGGGTAAAAATAAACAAAGTAACGAAAAATACCTTATTTCTTCCCTTTTTTGAGAACCCAGACAGAAGACAGCATGAGAGAGGATTTGAGATCAATTATTATTATTTGGGGGTTTCCATTTTATTTGATGTCATCAAACTCGATTTTGGGCGCCCGGTGCGAAAGTATAGATTCCATGTCAATATATTTTTTTTTATATTCAAGGAGTTTGCATGTTTAAAAGCCCGGTACGCGGTGAGTATTGCGCGGACAGACCCGTTTGTAAACATAGCGAGGCATTATGACGCACCCATGTAAAATGACCGACTATGACGCACCCCATTCTCCATGCTGTGACTGACCAAATGCTTCCATGACCATACCCTGCGTCATTCATTTGTTGGTAAATTACCCAACCATGACGCACCTTTCCCGGGGTCGAGGGGTGCGTCTTACAATTGATAGGTGCATTGTATGGAGACTGCCTACATTTCCGATTTCACTATTAAATAGAGTAGACCCTAGAAATAAGTGAAGAAAGTCTCTGGGCTCTAGCTGGGAAATCACTTGTTTGTAAAATATCTTCTTCCTTTTTCACCTCGACCTTTTCTGCATATGTTCTAAGAGGAATATAATTTAAGATTTTAATCCCAGTCCCATCTCCCAAGTACATCTCAAGACAGAATGTGTAAAATTTGAAGAAAATATGATAGTTGATAGAAAATCTTTTGAAATCACTGCTTTACGAAATTCAGGGAGATCTGTAGACGGTTCTCACGGCAGCCATGCTGGAGGGCATAATACAAACCTGTGCATCAGACTATGATAAGCCATTGTTGTCCTGGTCTAGTGCACAGGATTTTATTCTTCTGTCGTCCAGCATGGCTGCTTGTGAGAACCCTCTATAGTATTAGTGTCTGAATGCACTTTCTTCACATTTTTGATGATCATCCTTGATTTATATAGACTATAAGCAAATGATTGTTTACTTTCAAGAGATTTTAAACCAATTAACTACTTGTACCTGGTATATTATGGGTATATTGATGGAGCTTGGAGCTTGATTTCATTCATACTAGCTATACACTAATTTTTTATTATTTGTTTTAGGCGATTGTTCCCCTTTCAATTATATTAAAATTTATTTAGAGTTCTTTGTCTTCCTCATTGCACCCCTCCGGTTACAGTTGGGGAATCCTGTTCTCCCACCCTGCTGACTACACTCCGGTCTGTACCACTGAACTTGGGAGGGTGGCCAAGTTGACACCAGAGTTTGAGAAGCGTAACATTAAGCTGATCGCTCTGTCATGCGATGACGTAGACAGCCACAAGGGATGGATTGAGGTAAGAGGAAACAATGACAGGAAAGGGTAACATGGCATTGGTCTAGCCATTGATCGAGCATTTGAGTTGTTGAAGGGGGGGATGTTAATTAGACTTGCAGTAATCTGTGGGTAAAGGCCACAAAGTGAAGGGGTGGTAGCAAAAGTGGGTTGTCGTCTTACTTTCGTGTTTTCTTTCCTGTATCTCCCTTTCTTTCTCTGTCCTGTCCTTTTTAAAATATTTCTGCCTCCTGTGCCCCCACTGCCCCCTGTAGAAGTGCTACTGACAGGAAAAAAATTGTAAGATCTGGAGAAATTTGAATAATTTACCAATTATGTAACTAAGTCTGTACCTCCCCATGGGTCTTTCAAGGTGAATAAAATATACATCAAAAACTTGTCATATTTACCATCCAAAATTACGATATGACCTTATCTTATCCTTGGGGTCATTCAAGGTATTGCTAAACCATTTTTTTTTTTAAATTTCATAATGCAGGATATTAAGGACTACGCAAGCTTTACACAGGATTGGCCTTACCCAATCATAGCTGACTCGAAGCGTGAGCTTGCTGTCAAGTTCGGCATGCTGGACCCTGAGGAAAAGGACAAGGCTGGACTTCCACTGACCGCTCGCTGTGTGAGTATCAAGGAGAGCATGTTTGGTTGTATGACACGTGCTCCAACGACGATTTCTACGTGGTCAGTGTCTTACAAACAAATGTACACTGACCAAATTCCCAATTCTACCCTGAACCAAATGTTATACCTAACCCTAACCCTAAAGCTAACTTCAAACTCAATTTACAACCCTAACCCTAACCCTATATCTCGGGCAAAGTAAAGAAAGGAGCAACTGTCGTCGGAGCATATGTCGGTACTTGGCATCTCCCCCCTATTGTAGTTTTGGGTTTTCCTGAAGTATTGGTTCTGAGAGGATCTAATACGCCTTGTCCCCACACAACATGCGGGTCTCCTAGAAATTCTAGTTCAGCTCATCAAGTAAATGAGCAGTTCAATATGATGATGATGATTCACAGCATTTGTATGGTGCCATATTTCTGTTAACAACATTCAAAGGCCCAGGCTCCTCCAATAAAGTCATAATTTACACACCTGCTGAAATAGGTATGTTTTGAGGCAAGATTTGAAGTGTCCTAGACTGTCAATTTCATGAAGAGAGGATGGGAGTGAGTTCCACAGGCTAGGCGAGCAGCAATTGATGAGAATGCACAATCCAAAGAGATGACTATTTACTGTTACTGTAATTATGATTAAAATTATACAATTATAGAATAATATGATATGTTACACTCTATACAAGTTGAATGCACATGAAAGGTTTGATGCAACAGTACTACTTCACTAGACTTCTTTTCTTTAAGGGTGGTGTATGATTTATATTTGTGCATTGGGTGGTTGTGCATACTGGTAATTTTGTTGAGGACAAGCTGAATGAGAATTAACAGGAATTACAGAAACCAGTGGAACACATAATTTAGATTATGGCTTGGTCATCTCGATAATCTATCGCTTATTTGCTTATTACATCATACTAGAAATAGAAAATACCAATACTACAGCAGCACTGGGTATCTTTGCTATTTACTGATTTGATCAAAGTAGTCTGAACAGATTTTGTGACTTGGCAAATATTGCATGTGGGTTCGGGCTGATATTCTTTATTTCTGCTGAGATAAGCATGTTACATAATTGGTAAAGAGCAAAGTTTTCTTGAAAGCTAGTTGTGTCTTGATCAAATAACTCCAAGTCTGTTATTTGATCAAAGGCTTATTTTCTTCTTCTTCTCTCTCTCTCCCTCTCTCTCTCTCTCTCTCTCTCTCTCTCTCTCTTCTCCTTGTATCTGTGACCACATTGGCATGGGTACGCTATAATCCAAAGTATATACAGTGTATTGTGCAGTGTGGAGTTACAGGAATTTTATAGAAGTAATTTCATAACCATCTTAAAAATATTTATGTGCTTTCAAAAGGTATTTATAAATAAATATTGTCTGATCAAACTCTCTGTGAACAATCTGCAAACAGGTCACATAGTAAGTTTACAACTATCTCAAACTCATAAACCATTCTAAAAGATTTAAAGAAACAAATATTTTCTGATTAATACACAAACAGTGCATAGTTCATAGTGGGTACGTGTACGTGCATTACGTGCGTTTCTGGAGCGGAATTGCATAATGTCTTCTTTTGCCACTGTAACAGTAATACACACATTTATTGTATTTATAAAAGTCAAGGAGGTAAAATGATTAATTTCCTTACTTTTCCAAGTTTGGGATACATCTATCTGACAATTTTCTCTGAAGACATTTGCTCAAGGCTTTATATTTTGTGTGTTGAGAGCCAGAAGGGCATTAACTCTGTGTTAAAACATATGAGTTAATGCCCTTCTGGCTCTCAACACATGATTTGACTAAGATATAGGCTTCAGGCTTGGGTTGCAATAGGTGTTTTTAGGTTAGGTTAGGTTAAGGGTGGCAGGGTTTGAATTATGGACTATTTAGTACAGTCACTATAATGTCTGTCTAGGGATGAAGTTCGAAATTCTATAAGTGTTAGAAAAATGACAATGGTTCAATTTTTGCTTCCAGAGCATGTTTAATAATCCAAGAAATGTATAACACAAGTCTATATTATAAGTCTCTGAAATGCCTGCATCACATGCCAATTTTTACACTGACTCGATGCATCAAGATAAACAAATTTTCTGCTAATCCATGATTATTACCAGGACTTCATGAACTCAAGTATTCTTTGTGCCTTTTTTCAGTTATGCATGACAATGAATAAATTCACTTCAGTTCCATGAAGGAAAATGCACAGAGTGCAATACACAAAGATACAATTTACAGGAAGTTCATAGTCCACGTTTTATATATATCTACATGTATAAATTGTATTGAGTCTGGGCAATATTCCAATTCATAATGGTTTTTTTTCCACCATTTGAAATACACAAAGGAAATACCAAATACCATAGTGCAGTACGTTGAAGAACAGGTTGTGTTCTGCCAAAGAAGAAAAATTATTTGTGAGATTTGTCATTCCTTTTATGTTTTTTAAAATTTTTTTATATTTAACCCTTTCAAGACGAATTATTTCACGGCTAAATTGATCACATTTTGTTCTTCAAATTGGCAGCAACAATATTTTTCGTTTAGTTCTGTATGGTTCTAGTGAGGTGTAATATCTTTGAAAACAATATACATGGTTAGATATTTTGTCGACTTGTTGAAAAAATTGCCAATTTTGATGAAAAACAATGATTTTGAACCCCTCAATGTGTTGCCAATTTAGGATTTCAAAGCTTATTCTCTTTTTTAAAATTCCTGACATCAAACGAAATATAGTCATGCAATAAAAATGGACATACAGTTAAAAACAAAATTATTCATACCCCTTGGAAAATTCTAGTTTTTTGCATTTTTCCTAAAAATAAATGGTTAACTGAATTTAATTGCACATCACTTGAATACATTTAGTTATCATCTCCAAATGAATGCTGTTTCTGGTTTCACCTCATTTGCATAACAATAGAAAAGGTGAATTATCCAAACTGGGTGATGTTCAAAATTATTCATACCCTTGGTGATCTATTGACTTTGTCAATCAGTATGAATCCAGTCCTTGTGATTAATGCTCGTAACACTTTCTTCACACTGTCACAATGCTTCTGGAGGTCTCTACTGAGATATCAGGCCAATACCTGGTTCTCCAATGGCCCAATCTCCTTGAGGATGTTGTCCACACATGCCATCACCTGGTCTTCAGGGGATTCGATGGATTTAAAGCAGATTTTGTGTTTGCAGGTGGTGAAGTTTTAGACGTCATGAGGATAGGACTATGATATTGCTATTTTCTTTAATATTCCTTACATTTTAATGAAAATTCTGTATCTAAGTTGAAACAAAGCACTCTTCCTGGAGAGACTTCCCTAGAGGCATTCACTGTTGCACTGTCAAGCGAAGGTATTTCCTGATACTTTTGTTCCATTATTATTAAGAATGTTTAGGGAGGCCATGGTAGTTGTCTAAAGGTTGGATGGTGCCAATTTTATCAGTTTATTCAGTTACACTGATTGACACATTTCTGATATGGACACCTGCAAGTGGGTACTCTAGTGAAGCTTAAAATACTGATCTTTATGTTCCAGTGCACTGTCAAAGTGGTAGCATTTTGTGCACTGCAGCTGGTAACATGGAGGGCATATGGTATAAATTTGGTTTACATTCATTTCGATATCAAGGATTGTAGCTTTCATACCAAAGATACAAAGAATATACCATATGAAGATTGATATACAGTAACAGTCAATGTGGGATGTGTATGGTACTCAAAGGTTACATACTGTTATTCATGGTGACCTGACGTTAGAGTCATGCAATGACTTTAATATCACCAACATGGCCTTCCTGAGCACTCTGATTAAGAATGGGGCCAATGAATAAAGGTGAACCCTCCCACAGGCAGTGCAAAAGGGAAGGGCTCTTCAGGAATGGTGCTTTGCTTCATAAGTAGATACAGAATTTTCATTAAAATGCATGGAATAAATGACCGAAAATTTCAATATCATAGTCCTGTCATCATGAAGTCGATAACTGCATCACCTGTAGGACACAAAATCTAATGAACTCCCTGAAGGTCAGGTGAAGGCATGTGTGGACACATCCTCAAGGAGATTGAGCCATTGGAGAACAGGTACTGGCCTGATATCCCAGCAGAGACCCCTCCGGAAGCCTTGTGACGGTGTATTAAAATAAAGTGAATTACAAGCATTAATCACAAGGATCGGATTCATACTGATTGACAAAGTCAATAAATCACCAAGGGTATGAATAATTTTGAACATCGCCCAGTTTGGATAACTCACCTTTTCTATTGTTATGCAAATGAGGTGAAACCAGAAACAGCATTCATTTGCAGATGATAACTACATGTATTCAAGTGATGTGCAATTAAATTCCGTTAACCATTCATTTTTAGGAAAAATGCAAAAAACTAGAATTTTCCAAGGGGTATGAATAATTTTGTTGTTAACTGTACATGTAGTGTGTGCAGAAATTTCTGTGCTTTCTACTCATGCATCTGGTATATTTTTTAGAGTTCTAAAACAAAAGTTATTGAGCCAAACCATAAAATGTGGTCAATTGTCTTAAAAGGGTTAAAAAAAAGAAAGTAAAATTTGAAGAAATTTCCTTTGAAAAGGATTGCTCTTCAGTGCCCTCATATTCAAATATGATAAGAAAGAGCTGAAAGTTTGTTACAAACATTCATGCCACACGTGTATGTACATGTATAGTCCCAAATTCCCATTTCTGTATCGCATGCATGTGACTTTCAACAAGAGTCAATTTCTTATCATTTTCATGATTCCAAAACCTAGCAGTATTCACCAATTCTTTATAGACCTTTTCCAACTGCTCCAGAGAATTTCTTTCACAATGTAATCACTCAACCAGAACTCCACTATCTTAAAATGAGTGTTATTTGCTTTAAGCATGCATTTTTGGAGGTATTGTGGTATACAATTTTTGTCACCACCTGAACTTTATGGGAAGAAAGAAAACCCAGCACAGAGAACTATGCAGAAAGACACAAAGGCTGGACACAAATGCCCTATTCATACATTTGTACAGGTATTTTCTTATCTGTACTGTGACTTGGCATTTTACAGGGTTTCACAGTGACCCAGTTTCAAGTTTGTGGCCTCCTTATTGCAATATCTCATGAAGAATTTGAGCTATTATCTTCGAACTTGATACTAATATGCATCACCATATTTAGACAAACTGATTAAATTTTTCTTTACGTAGGTTAAAGGTCAAAGTTCATTTTTGTTCATTTGTTCGTGTAAAGCCATGTTTAGACATGACCCGGTGAACCGCTTTGAAAACGAAAAAAATCTGTGGCAAAAATTGAAAACCATTTTCCCTGTAAATGAGTGGCAAGTGGGGGTAAAAGACAACAGTCCTGAGAAATGCTTATGAAATGGGCCCAATTTCATAAAAACCTGTTATCAATAACAAGTTCCAATAATTGTTATAAGCTACTGAAATCCTTGAATCTGATTGGTTGAGGGCAAAAATGTCATAGAAATTACCGGTAGGCAGTTTTTACTGATGGCAAGTTTTATGCAACAGGGCCCTGGTGTGCAGATTTGTGATGTGCACTGTTGTCATTTTATTTCAGTGCAGCAGCTTTTTTTGTTGGATTTCCTTCTTGATTTCAGAATATTATAGTAGATTTGATTGCTCAGAGCAATCACCCTTTTATGATATGTTTTTAAATCATAACGTCGTTTTTATTTTCTTTATCATTTCCTAGGTTTTCATTATCGGACCTGACAAGAAACTGAAGCTCTCCATTCTATATCCAGCTACAACTGGCAGGAACTTTGAGTAAGCAAAGAAAGAATAATCCAAGATTGCAACCAAAAGAATCTTTGTCCCCAACAACTTGTATTTCCGTCTTGTGGCTTTAAAAGTCGGTGTGCTAAAAGGTGTATTCAATACAGAAAAATCTTGCTGTGATTTGTTCCTAGTGCCGAATTAACGCAGGTCTTCAGGTAATAATAATGGCCACTTATATAGCGCTCATGTCCGTCATGCAGTGACGCTCATGGCGCTTAGACATTATTACCCCGGTTATAGCCGAGCCGCAAAAGGAACTAGCGCTCAAGCATATCAGGTACCCATTTACACCTGGGTGGAGAGTGGCAATGTAGATTATTGTCTTGCCAAAGGACGTTAGTGCTGTGGTGGGATTCGAACCCCGTACCTTGTGATCTACAGTCCGGTGACTTATCCACTAGACCACAACACCTCTACAATATGTTTAGAGTGCTCATGACCAATCCAGGGGTATTTCTCTTTTTTAGCTCACCTGAGCCTATGGCTCGAGTGAGCTATTGCGATGGAAATTTGTCCGTCGTCCGTCGTCCGTCGTGCGTCGTGCGTCGTCCGTCGTCCGTCGTCCATTAACTTTTTACATTTTCATCTTCTTCTCCAAAACCCATGATCGGAATTCAACCAAACTTGGTAGGAATCATCCTTAGGGGTAGGGGACCCAAAGTTGCTAAAATGGTACATGTGGCCCCCAGGGGGGCCCAGGGGGAGGGCCCCCAATTGTAAAAGCTATGTAAATTTCAAACATCTTCTTCTCCAGAACCAGGCATAGCTCAGACTTGGTATTTTGTATGGAGATACCTCTATAGATGAAGAATGAATGTTGTTCATGAAATTTCTCTGAGTGGCCCTATAGGGGCCCTGTGGGGGTAACATACTGGAGGGGGGGGGGCGCTGCCAGGCAAAATGTACATTCTGATCTTCTTCTCCAAAACACATGATCGGAATTCAACCAAACTTGGTAGGAATCATCCTTAGGGGTAGGGGACCCAAAGTTGCTAAAATGGTACATGTGGCCCCCAGGGGGTCCCAGGGGGTCCCAGGGGGAAGGCCCCCAATTGTAAAAGCTACGTAAATTTCAAACATCTTCTTCTCCAGAACCAGGCATAGCTCATACTTGGTATTGTGTATGGAGATACCTCTATAGATGAAGAATGAATGTTGTTCATGAAATTTCTCTGAGTGGCCCTATAGGGGCCCTGTGGGGGTAACATACTGGAGGGGGGGGGGGCGCTGCCAGGCAAAATGTACATTCTGATCTTCTCCAAAACACATGATCGGAATTCAACCAAACTTGGTAGGAATCATCCTTAGGGGTAGGGGACCCAAAGTTGCTAAAATGGTACATGTGGCCCCTAGGGGGCCCAGGGGGAGGGCCCCAATTGTAAAAGCTATGTAAATTTCAAACATCTTCTCCAGAACCAGGCATAGCTCAGACTTGGTATTGTGTATGGAGATACCTCTATAGATGAAGAATGAATGTTGTTCATGAAATTTCTCTGAGTGGCCCTGTAGGGGCCCTGTGGGGGCCCTGTGGGGGCCCTGTGGGGGCCCTGTGGGGGTAACATACTGGAGGGGGGGGGGGGGGGCGCTGCCAGGCAAAATGTACATTCTGATCTTCTCCAAAACACATGATCGGAATTCAACCAAACTTGGTAGGAATCATCCTTAGGGGTAGGGGATCCAAAGGTGCTAAAATGGTACATGTGGCCCCCAGGGGGGCCCAGGGGAGGGCCCCCAAGTGTAAAAGCTATGTAAATTTCAAACATCTTCTCCAGAACCAGGAATAGCTCAGACTTGGTATTGTGTATGGAGATTTTTTTCTGGGTGGCCCTATAGGGGGTCTGTGGGGGTAACATACTGGGGGGGGGGGGGGGGGGGGGTGGGGCAAGTTGTCCGCCATCCATAAACCTTTTACATTTTCAGCTTCTCCAAAACCCATGATTGGAATTTAACCGAACTTGGTAGGAAGCTCAGACTTGGTATTGTGTATAGAGATACCTCTATAGATGAAGAATGAAAGTTGTTCATGTGCTAGAGAGAACATGCACCAGATGTGAATTGATCCACATCAGGTGAGCGTCGTGCCCCCTGGGGCTCTTGTTTTTTTCTCATAAGGATATGGTATGTTTCTACTATTACATTTGCTCCCCTATTTCCCGGGGAATGTTCATAATTTTCATGCAGGCATAGGGAAATTCAATCACAGGGACTTCCTCCATGTACATGTACATCCTCCTTGTACATGTACATCCTCCTTTATCCCATTCGAGGCAATTGACCACATTTTGTGGTTTGGCTCAATAACTTTTGATTCAGAGCTCCATTGTCCAAAAATATACCAGATGCATGAGTAGAGAGAGCAAACATTTCTGCACACATTACATGTATGTCCACGTTTGGTGCATGATCATATTGCATTTGATGCCAGGAATTTTAAAACAATAAGTTTTAAAATCCTTATATTGGCAACACATTGAGAGATTCAAAATCATTGTAGCAAAATTTGCAATTTTTTCAACTTTTCAACAGAATTCCTAACTATATCGTTTTCAAAGACATTACGGTACACCTTTAATATTAGAAACATGTAGCACTAAAAGAAAAAATATTATTGTTGCCAATTTGATGAACATATTGTGATCATTTTTAATTTGTAAACAAATCTTTCGGCATATTCAAGCTTCTTCGTTTAATATTGTGATCAATTTATCCTTTAATAATTCCTGTCCTGAAAGGGTTATCAGGTAACAACTGTGTACTAATACTACATGTAACTCTATCGCTGAGTGTGCACCATGCAGATAGCTGTAACCAGTGTTGTAGGTCTTGAGACCCTTCGAAAACGTGCTTGGGTCTCAAACTCGGTCTCGGAGGCTCAAGGTCTCAGGCAGTCTCTATAGATCTTGGTCTTGGAAGAGGTGGTCTTCGTCTGCATCATTCTTGGAGTCAAAATTATGGCAACATTTTTTCTTCCTGTTCACCTTGATTTTACAGGTAATTACAGGTAATTCTTGTTTTGCAGCTACTTGAGCAATTTTAGCAGTGAAAACAGCACAAGAATCACAGTAGATTACGACCAAATATAACAATATTGAATCAAATTGTATGAAAATCTTGATTTGCGTTTCCTCGTATTCATACTTTTTTTTTCTCATGCCTTTTATCTGCAGCGAGATTCTTCGTGTAATCGACTCTCTGAAGTTGACGGCTGAGAAGAAGGTCGCGACCCCGGCTGATTGGAAGGTATCTCACAATATGTTCAAATTCTAATCATTTTAAAGCATTCATCTGATCAATGAAAGGAAAACAAGCATCATTTCTCTTCTTTGTGTCTTGTGGTTCTCCAAAACATAAATGAGGAAGGGGCTTAAATGGTGAAAACTAGTACCTTTTTGTCACAAGGATGGTTGAATTAATATTTTGTTATTTTATATTTCTTCTGTCAGAACATAAAGGTAAAGGTTGCATGTTTGTACCAAATATGAGTGAAGAAAGAGCTGAAATGTTGAAAACTAGTACTTTTTCATCATGAGAGAATGGTTGACTCACCCTTTTTTTCATTTTGTATTTCCTCTGTCTTAACAGAAAGGCTCAGAGTGCATGGTTCTCCCAAACATAAGCAAAGAAGATGCAGCAACGCTCTTCCCCCAGCATAGGCAGGTCACTGTCCCCTCCGGAAAGGGCTACCTGCGACTGACTCCTGACCCCTCTGATGCCTAGAGTGGAACATTCCGTGACCTTTCCACCACGCTTTGTTTCAATTTTCTAGATTATGTTAAAGAATATCCAACTCATGTTGAATAGTTAGCTTATACTGCAAGTGAATGAAAACTCTCTATTCTCTTGCATTAAAATGGAAGTATTCAAGGAGTATTTTTTTTTTCCTTCTTGCTTTATTTGGGCACTTTTATAGGCTAGAAAGTTTAGACCAAAATTTATAACATGCATGTGCTTTTGTTATTATTCGAGAATCTATAAAGCACACATAAACTTTTCTTAAATTATTTGTATGGCTGTGAGGTACTAGTATATCTGTCTTCCTTTCTTTTGCATCTTGTGTTCAGAAATGAGAAACAGTTGTTTATTTTTGTAAGAAATTAATGTGTAAATGATCCAGCAACTCATGAAATCATGTTATATCTATGAAAATGATTAGAAGAAAATTGTATTATCTGACTAAGTTATAAAGAAAACATGTCTGTTTCTGTTCATTTGGTTAACGCTGTAATATTTGTTTCCTCCACTCCATGATTATGTGAGTCTATTTGTCAAAGTTTTAACTCCTTCTGTGCTGTTAGCAGCAAATTCCGCCCAAGAACGACAAGGCGGAATAGCCCAAACTTGATGTTCGGGCTATGAAAACGTAGTTCTGTCATCCGGAAACAAAACTGGACATGTTTATTCAAGAGATTATTTCTTCCAAAGATATTTCATACCCACTCCAACTATCAAAAACTGATTTGAAATTCAAAATTTGAATCTTGACAATATTCTGTACAATAATCACAAACAGACATGTTTATCCTGAAGATTGTTTAAAAGATATTTCATACCCAATCTATTAAAGAAGGGGTGTAAATAACACTTTCTGTTTCTTTCAATCACTGTTAAATAAATTTTAGAAGATTTTTAATAGGGCATAAAATGCACAAATAAAAGAGGCAGGATGATTATTAGTATACGGAAATGAGTGATATAGGTCAAAGGTCAGAGGTGATATACCGTTATTCTGTAAAGAGCAGGACTTATGAGTGCTTGAATGACTGTGCATATTGAGATTGACTTTGTACAATGGCACAGTGAGTTCAGTTTCATATTTCATGTACAGGATAGCAACATCGATTTTAAATTTTGTCACATGACATATACTTTGTGTTTGCAAGTACTTTATCTGTAAGCAGCTGAGTACCCTTGTTCTTTTGTAATCAAACTTCAAACATGCCTTTCTACTTTGTATTAATGAGTTGATTGTACGGTGTGCCCGATCAGCAAAAGTTGTTTAAAAGATGTCAATCTTCTTGAGATCAACTAAATTTGTTAATAAGCAAACTACGGTACTGTAAAACGAGAAAAATTTGCGTGCATGAAAATTTCATAAGTAGGCGAGATTCGTGAAAGTTTCATGCCGCGAAATAGTCGACACACAATCGAAACAACATAAAAGTATTGAAATTCGCGAAAGTTTCTTTCTTGCAAAATTGGCTGTCATTAACACTTCGCAAAAGTTTTACGTCACAAAATTTTCTTGTTTTACAGTACTTTGATGGGAAAATCAACATGGCAGTTTCAATCTAATTGGAAATCATGTCGTCTGGAAACTTTCATATTGATTTCTTTTTCTGTTTGTTATAAAAGCTGAGAGCCAGAAGGGTGTTAACTCCTATACTTTTACATAGAGTTAATGGCCTTTTGATTCTCAACATGTGACAAGATGGTTGAACGCTTGTGTGCTTTCTATTGTGGCACTATCGACTCATGTACCACCCAAATATAATGCCAAATAGGTACAAAAGCAGTGGTGTCCTTGGTGTGATTTGTCTGTGTTCATGTGAGTCAACAATTTGTCTAAGTGCCAGAGTGTTAATTTTATATATAGATATTTATAGATCATGTGATTACATTGTGAAAGAAACTACGTGGAAGCAATAGGAAAATGTTCATTGTGCAGTATATAAAAATTGATGTATACTGTGAAGTTTAGGAGTGATCAAAATGATGAGAAACTTAGTCTAACTTGAAATCAGATGCACCCACACAGAAATGAGTATATGGTACTACACACATATGTGGCTTGATAGTAAATGTTGTCCAAACTTTTTCAGCTACATGTGTTTCTCGTCATCTTCGCATATCTTTTTTTCAGGAGACATTTCTACTTGCTATTATATATTTCCAACCTGACATAAAAAGAATAAGAAAGCTCGCAAATTATTTTCTCCTAAACCTCTTTCGAACCAGATGGGTTCATGCTCTTTTATCACTGAAGTCCATTAATCTACTTGTATCCTTTTGTTGGTCTGTCCATGTGTTATTTTCCTGATTTCTCCTTGGAATTTTTTACCGGACTACCAAAAAGCAAGTCCAACTCCATGCGCGTAGATGAGCAACTAGGTGACATGTTAACCCTTTCAGGACAGGAAATATTTCAGGGTTTACCGTAATTGATCACCTTTTGTTTTTCAAATTGGCAACAATAATACTAATACTAATAATAAATAATAAATCTGTTATTTTTACATGCCTATAATTAGGTGTAAAGTCTTTGAAAAAAATATACATGGTTGAGAATTTTGTCAAAATTGTTTTTAATTGCCAATTTAAGGATTTTAAAGCTTATTCTTGTTTTTAAAATTCCTGGCATCAAACGCAATATGGTCATGTAACAAAAATGGACATAGTGTGTGAGGAAAGTTTTGCTCTTTCTATTCATGCATCTAGTATATTTTTTAAAGCTCTAAATCAAAAGTTAATGAGCCAAACCACAAAATGTTGCTGTTGTACAGTTTCAGTATCAAAAATTGAATTGCAAAAAAATGCATTGGATATACATATACTAGTAGTTTTGTGTTGTCCTTGTATCATTAAGATGTTTGTAAGAGATAAAATTAAATGAACCAATGCGCTTGAAAAATGCAAAATTTACAATAGAAAAATTGCCAATTGGTACACGAAATTGGGATGATTATAGACGCTGTAGGGGCTTATACTGCTATATGGGTTTGACAACACAGCTTTCCAAACTGTTTGTCATCTCTATTTGCATTGTATTTCTAAATGCACAGGGAAGTAAAGTTTCATCAGAAGAAACACACTATATAAAAACACACTGACTGGTTTTATGCTTCCAATGCAAACAACGGTTGTCAATGCAAACTGTTTCAGTTCAGCGATTTTCATTATTGCTTTTCATTTCAAACGATTCACCGTCTCTTTCTTCTCCCGTGATAACGTAAAGTAAAGGCTCATTAACGTGATGCAGTAAACCACGACAATGTTGTACAGCGGAAACTTGTTATAAAGAGCACCTGGTTTTATGCTTCCATGCAAGCAGCGCTTGATCAAAAGAAATAAAAATCATGGTTGTCAATGCAAACTCCTTCAGTTCAGCGATTTTCATTTGCTTTTCATTTCAAACGATTCACCGTCTCTCCCGTGATAACGTAAAGTAAAGGCTCATTCACATGATGCAGTAAACCACGACAATTTTGTAGAGTGGAAACTCGTTATAAAGAGCTCCATTATAAAAAAAATTCTGTTATAACAAGGTAATTTTGCTGGTCCCAGGTCTTTGTTTTTTTTATTTTTTTACCCTGATATACTGTAAGGATATTCCTGATATAACAAGGTAATTTTCATGGTCCCAAGGTCCCTGTTAAAGCGAGTTTCCACTGTGTGTGTGTGTATCAGAGGCGGCGGAACGTTGGGTTCGAACAATGAAAGTGGGGGTGCACCCATTGTCCGAGCCCGACCTGCCGCCTCTGATGCGTATTGATAAAGTGTTTGGCAAGTGGGGGTGTGTAAAAAGGAGTTGACCACTACAATTCAAAGCCCTGTTAAAACCGGTAACGTCACGACACAGAATTTGGCAGAATAAACCAATTTCTGTCACTGAAATTAATGTTATGGGTAAATTTAAAGTAAAAATATTTAGCTACCTAGACTTTGAGTTTAAAAACACCTCAAGTGCATGTGTTAGATTTGTGCCCTGGCATATACTCTGGCGACAAGTGTGTCAGGAGTGCTAAAGTACCATGCTGACATGTTTATTAACTTGTTTTTTTAAACTTAAAGTCTACGTAGCTGGATTAATTTACTTCAAAAATATCCATCCAATAAATTTCACTGACATAATCACATGTCTGTGTGGGTATAGATGCACGTATGTGAAACACATTACACATATTTTTAAAATTTTGTTTGCCTCGGCAGTTTACCAGGGTAAGTGAACGAGTAAGTGAACGAGGATGGCAAAGTCCACATCTTACAGAGCAAATGTATTTGACACAGTGAAAAGAAAGAGAAATGAGACAAAATCTTTCCATTTCAAGTTCATGCATAGTTCTTGAATATTTCTCTCTCCTTTTATTCATTCACCATTAGAATTGAGGACATGAAACGGTCATTACAATCGATCAATGCTTCATTAAACATCATAGCAGCTACTCCGGTACTCTCCACATTGCATACAGTTATCTAGCTTGGTGTATTACCATGAAGACACAAACGGTCCTCAAACAATGCCTTATATAAGAGAACTGAGTGAGTGAGAGAAAGAGAGAGGGGGAGAGATATAAAAAGAGAAATTGAATGGAGCACTGAGATAAAGATAAATAGAACAAAGCGAGAGGCAGACAGAGGCCGGGGGGGGGGGGGGGGGGAGATCTGAAACAAAGATAAAGGGGAAAGAGAGAGACAGAGACAGAGACAGATGATAGGAGGGAAGAAACCCCAAGAGATATAGAAAGGGAGAAGAAAATAGAAAGATAACACTGCGAAGAGAGAGGGAGAGGGGCATAAGAGGGGATAGAGATACACGCTGATGGACAGAATCAGAGAGATAAAGAGACATCAAATATTCTCAATAAAACAAGATCCTAAGGCCATCATCTCAACAGAAATCTCATATCATTCAGATTGTCATATACTAATAACATTTATATTTTTCATACCTGATGTAGTGGAGCTTGTTCATAAGCAATACCCTTATAATCCCCTTCAAGTTCCAATTTCTTTTTTAAAAATTCACAATTCTGCACGGGAGTGGACCTCACAGAGATTTTAATGGCAGTTAATTTTCACCTTCATCACATAACTTCAGTACAACAGCTTTAATTCAAATCAAATCGTAAGTCATATAGAAAAAAAAATTGGCTTGAATTCGTTTGTAAGAGTTCTTCACTTTTCAAAGTAATATGAAACTGACGTTCGATTGTATAGTGCTACATCCCATCCCCTCCCCCCCCCCCCCACACACAAAAACGACTCAACATAAAGCATGGATATATTCATGCATGAAGTAAAAGATGTGCCTTTATCCTGAGGAGTTCATAACAAGTCTTGGGGTTCATAAAACATTTAAAGAGAAGGTTGAGTTCTGGGAAAGGTGAAAAATAATTTGTCAGCTTTCTCATTCCTTTTAAGTCAGTTTGGAAGAACATCACATGAGAAATGTCCCCTGAAAAGGATTGCTCTTTAAATGCCCTCATATATTCAAAATATGACAAATATCTGAAGCATTCAGGCCAAACATTCATGTCATAGTCCCTGATACCCGTTTCTGTGTGCAGTGCATTGTGCTTTTCAGTGAAGATTGGGTCAATTTCTGATCAGTTTGATGATTCCAAACCCTCACATGAATACATCAAATCTTACATAGATATGGGAACGAGTTGAGTTGAGAATGACTTTTAGTTCAGGTCTGACTAGCTCTTAACTCGTATGTAAAATTATATGAGTAAACACCTTCCTTGCTTTTGGTAGACTATCCATGAAATTTGAATAAATTATGTAACTGCTTCCTAATATGAATGCCCTCTCAACATACATTTGTAGAATACTTCACACGTAAATTGAGGCATGCATATCAATGACATGTTACTGTCACATATGAAGACTCGAAAGTTAAAATGAGTTGCATAAACTTTTATATTCAGCATGCATAAGCATACCAAATACAGTGGAGGTTCAATGAATAATACTCATTAATACATAAGGCACAAATATACATACATTTACATAGTTGCAGGAATAACTTTAAACGGTTAAGTACACTAACATAGCAAGAAATTACCTTGCATGTATATGTATATTATATACAATCCATTTGTAAAAATGAAATATAGATTATTTCTTATGTACAAATTTACAAGCAAAACAAATATATAACTTTCATATCACGTTACAAATATCGTAGGGCAAAACAAGATTTTACAGTATAAGTCTATATCTTTATCATTCCCATTTGTGCTGAAATCCAGGAACATTCTAAAATACCTGTATTACAGGTACATCTAAGTAAATGAATAAATGTAAGAATATCAGATATAATCTGAAAAAATTTGCTCCCTGCTCACAATTTGACGGCGTTTATTATCATATTAATAAGTTTCATGCATATCTTTACCAATCTCATGAAATCATGACTTATATCAAAGAAACTATTGATGTATAAATTGGCTTAATATACAAAGTGGCTAAATTGGCTACAGTTATTTTTTTTTTCATAAATAAGTTAGATAATTTGGGGGGAAATGATTAAGAAACAACCAAATTGAATTAATAAATAGCAGTTGTACACAACATTACTGTGCTTCATATTACACTTTCATGCATACATTTATTGAGAAGTAACTAAGATGTACTTTTTCATTCATTTTTCAAAATATTTTCTCATGTTTACTACATGTATAAACCTATTTGAATTTAGCTTATAATTTGGATACTTATTTGTATTTTTCTCATTCTTCTTTCATGATAGTCTTATAACTGATTTTTGTAAAAAAATAAAGATTAATGATAGAACAATGTCCTTTCAAAGGACAACCTATAACGTTTCTATATTTAATAATATTATGTATTGTGGTCAATAAATGAGAGAGGGAAATATATACATGATATTATATTCAACCTCCCCTAAAATGAGAGGAAGACTTTTTCTTAGATTAAAAGCACATAAAAATTAATTTTACATGAATATCTGAGAAAAAAGGACACTCTATTTGTATAATAACAATTGATTTTACCATGGAGAAATAGAGCGGGGAAAATAGACATCAAATCCAAGTTTCGAATCTCCACAAAATATCTCACTTCAAACTTACTGTCTGCATGAGCACTTTTGTGGGAAGGACCCCAGATTAGAGACCAGGTTGAATTATTGCACCTCGAAATAATAAAAATTAAGGAAGCCTTCTAAATTATGACATCTATCTTGTTGAAAATAAATGCATCAGAGGCAAAGCATATCAAAAATATAATATGACTTATTTTCATTCTAATTTCACTAAGAAATTCATGCTCTGGAAACCGTTCATATTTTTTATGGGGTACCAGTATTACTACGGATACTCAATCTTCATTTGACACTTCGTAAACAATAAAAAATAAACCAAATAGGCCATTGTAAATCAAAATTTCAATCATGATTGTCGTAGGTAATAAATTGCAGCACTAAAACAAATTTAAAAAAAATAAATAATTAAAATGAGTTGCAGGTATGGTCTAATGATGATATTACATCTAGCTGCTAATTCCATTAAAAACAGAAAGAAAACATAGAAACATTTTGAAATTACGGTAAACACAGAATATAGGTAAAATGATACCAATATTTAATTGGTATCAACGCCATAAACATACATTTTGGGACACATTACAAATATCCCGAAAAGCAGTCATTTACTTTAAGGGCTGCTATTTTTTGAAGGGGTTAATATTTTTTGAGGATTATTGCATGGATGCAGATTTAACAACACAAGAACATGATGTAGCAATGCTTGTGTGACCATGGACTGTAAGGAGACTAGGTTAGTTATCGCAAATGAAATATTTCGCGAAAAATGTCTGTCTGAGATGTCAAGCAGCTCTTCCATCTTTAAAAGAAAACCACAAGTTGTTTTCAGAAGTGTATACTGAAAGAAAGCTGTAATGCAATGAATTACTTAAACATCAGTTCTCTTTAGAACTTGTTCCTTGTGATGGAAGAATAACCAACAGTCCTCATATGGACTATTCCACATGGTGTTACTGCTAGATCCTATATTACTGAAGGCAAGACTGGCATTGAAAAAAACATACCCATATACAATGCATAAGATGATTTGCACAACTAAAAAAAAAACAAATCATCAAATATACATTCAGATAAGCCTAGTTGTTATTCATCAAGATGTTAATATTGATTGGGATAATACCACTTCAAGTAATGGCCGTGGAAGAATATTTTGATGATCAAAGGATAAAGCTGAATTACCTTTAAAAAATGTACGTCACAGGCTTGAATAATTATACTAATAAGGAGGCATTAAGAGAGGAATACCACTTCAAGAAATAGCTTTGCTGCAACATCACAATGAAATGGTGAGGAAAGACCTTGAAAACATGCTTAACAGGCTTGATTAATTATTTTGATAAAGGAGGCACAAAATGGAGTCATCATTAAGAAGAATGAGTTGGTATGATCAGCCTGAGTTCGTCCATCACACTATAATTATACACTAGTATTGGGGATTGATATTCAGAGATTTTCCCCCATAGTATTTTATGTTCACATTACAACTATACTTGGCACTTTTTGAAGGGTGATTTACCCAGTACAGAAATTATGAGAAGAAATTCCTGGGGCCCGTATCATAAAACTTAGTTACCATAGTTGTTATAAGCTACTGAAATCCTTGCATCTGATTGGCTGAGAGCAAATTTGTCATAGAAATGTGGCAGTTGTTACTGATAACAAGTTTTATGAAACAGGGCCCTGATATGGAGAGTGTGTAAGAGCACAGTAACTTTATCTTTCTTATGGGGTGTTGCAAGAAAGTTGCGATTGATTGCAAGTTGCAACTGATCGGTACTGGCCAATCAAAATCATTGTTGCAAGTGCATCTTCTTCAATGGGAAGACCCTGAACCATTCGGCATGGTTGTTCTAATTTGCTTTACAATTTGCAATTGATTGCAACTTTCTTGCAACACCCCATTAGTTTTTCATTTTGTTAGGTGACAAAAAATGCACTATAAAAAATCCGCTTATCAGAATGACAGCTCATCACTCTCTACCTAGAGTGATACGAGCGAACCAAACAGCCTCCTAAAAAAATTAATTAAAAAAAATTGCATCTTGCTTAATAATTCATACCAATAAATACCACCAGTCATTAAACATGATGAAAAAAAAAAACACAATTGGCAATTTCTACCCTTTGAGGCACTTAGAATGATGCAATGAAATTAATTTCAATAATACATTGGCACTACTATAGGAGGCACCCATATATTATTCTGCTATCTATAAAAAATGGAAATTTGATAGAAATACAAATTAATCTGATACATGAAGAATTTTTTTAGACCTGTTTTTAACAAAACATGGAATATGAAAGATATTTCATAAAAACTGGTCAATCTGATGGGTTCTGAATGACGAATTCCATCTTTCTCCACTACCTGGCCTTCTTTGTGGAAAAGTCTATGCACTACATTTGCCCCCTACACAGTACTGATACTGTGGACTCGGAATGCATACTGGCAACTACCGTACGGTAGTTCAAAAGATGTCCTTTTATACGTGGAGGAGCACCATCCTTTCCATAGACCCACCATGCACCAATAGAGGATTCTCAGTGACGTCACCAGGCAAATTAAAATGACTTACACATGTAAGTGTAGCACGGTTCACACTTCTGTATCTCATAAGACAGCGATAAGTACAAATAGGCTTAAGGGTCTTTGTTGGACATATCGAGCTGTTTTGCACCTCCACTTTCTGAATGCTTGCCCACCAACAAGGCCGTTGGATAGTTGATGTCATCACATGAGAACCCTCTATAATGACTGAAGGATATCGTCAATGTTGTAACGCCCTTCTAGGTACAGCGAATGCTCCCTGCTTGTTCTCATATCGATGACAGCGCCCTCAACTCTGTAATGATGAAAGAGCACGTCATGGTCAGGTGCAGGCGGGCATCTCCGACCTTTCATCTCGCTTCCTCACGAACTTTGACCCACGACATTCGCTTGATGTGGAGGCGTTTGGAACCCTTCTGGCTGCCTCCGCGCACACTTTTCTTCTTGCTGCCTGGTTCCTCCCCTTCCGGAGCCTTTTTGCGGAGAAGAAAATGAGGCTGTGCAGCAGTGTTCATTGCATAAAAGACGTTAGCATCTGCAGGTATGACAAGCTCTATGGCAGGAAAGTAATAAAAAACAAAAGAAATTTGGGTGAAGAGGGATGGATTTAGTCTTGCATTGAAAAGAGTGATACCACCCCACCCAAGCTAGAACTTGCACATATGCAAATGCTTCAATTTCAACACATTCTAATCTAAAATTTAAAAACATTTCATACAAGAGTTAAAATGATTTCATAGTTACCACACTTGATTTCTTAATCCATAAACTCTTGAATGAAATCATCAATTCATCTATTCCGTCACTGAATCTCTTTACTAAATTTGTATTAAAGATTCTATTCAACATTTAGGAATATCAAATGAAAGTCTATTAACTGTGCATAAATACATCTAAAACTGTCTGGAAAAAAAAAGATATTGGAAATTTTCAAACACAATTCTTAATATGCAATGAGACAAAATTGCCTCTTGGAATTTCTGGTTTTCTCAGTACATTTACAACACTTTTGTTGTAAATAAATAAAATGAAAAGGGTCTGCATTACGGTGCACAGCAGTTGATCCTAATTACCTCTTTCATCCAGCAGTTGAATGAGTTCAAAGTCATGGTAGTCCCACGGCTCTGGCATGAGGTGCTTCGTCAGAGCATTTTTGATGATGCTTGGGGTGTGCTCTTGATGAGTGATCTTCATGAATATCAAAGAAATATAAAACAACAACACAAAGTCAAGATCAGGAAAACCCTAACCCTACTTCAGTCATTCATGTCTCTCTTTCAAAGTATAAATGTCTGCTTCCCCAAAGCACCCCTAATTTTGATATCACACCATAATTTTTTGGGGATATCGCGGGATCTTGTAAGTCTGCTTACCAATGTGTGTTGCGGTTTTCCCTACTGCCTGCAAAATATTCAAAAGTTTGTACCCTTTAATGAGATGTTCTCTATACTCCACTTATGCCTGTTGCTAACCTTTCTGATTTTATTCAAGTCAACGTGATGTAGAGGTGTAAATGTGTCTCATGGACAAGTCACCAGACTATGGACAGTTTTGGTAAGCCCTCAAGAACTTTTCGTCAGGTTTCTCAGATTTTTGTTGAGAAATAGCAAGCTACTACATGTAGCAATACATGTACTAAGATTCTGTGAAGCTTTCACCTCATAAAGTTTAATATCAAACAAATGAGAGGCAAAAAATAATTCATATACTGGGCCAGGCACGTAAATGTAAACTCCCAACAACAGCAGCATGCATTGTACACTATACGCGCACATAAAAACCAATAAGGACTCTGTGTATTCTGCGCATAGTGACACACATGCTATCTCTGTGCGAAGCCCAAAGATGTTGTGTGGGAAGCCGTCAGGGTGGAAAGGTCCTGGCATAGGGCAGTGATCTAGCCTTCCTTACAGATATTTACACTGAAATTCACTAGAAATCATAGATGGACTACCAAATGATCTCTTACAAACATCTTCTGATACAAGGAGAACAACATGAGACTACATTTATCAAGTTTCTTTCCAATTTACTTTTTGCTACCAAAACTGTACATTCGCTTCTAAGGGTCCAGACCCGGGGACTAGTGTCCTTTGGCAGGACATTATTATACATTTGCTACTCTCCACCCAGGTGAGGCAAATGTACCTGGTTGGTATTTATTTCTTGAACAATTCCCGTGCTTTAAGGCAACTTTATAGACAAAACTTGTAAAATCAGCACTGATTTTCTTATTTACTATATAAATCTATATACCTACCTATTATGCCAGTAGTCTTGACTACGGGACCCCTTCGAGAATTTATCACAATATTATCACAATATTGTGCGCACCCCCCGTAATCCTATTGTCCCCTTCGCCACTCACGCGCGTCAACACGCTACGGCCATCTTCCTCTTTTGCGAGCAACCCCAAGTAGAAACATGTTGCTTGCAAGGTGCGGGGAAGGAGGGAGGGTCATAGGTAGGTATATAGATTTATATAGTAAATAAGAAAATCAGTGCTGATTTTACAAATTTACTGCAATAAATCATATATACCTACCTATTATGCCAGACCAGCGCCAACTCAAAGACCGGGAGGCATGTTTCAAGCAGAAGGGAATAGGATTACACCAAAGATTACAAAGAAGACACAGCGGCCTTCAAGGTGGCTGACGCAAACATAGCTTCACCTGCGGGAACATCCCTAAGGTAGCAAGAAATGAAGGAATTGGACGAACGCCAATAAGCAGCCTTCAAAATATCAACAAGCGCCACACCTTGAAACAGAGCCCAAGAAGTGCTGACACTACGAGTATCATGAGCACGAGGCTTACTGTCGGATAAAAGAGCCTCTGTGCCAGCGGCCCTAATAGCTTCGACGATCCACCTAGAGATGGAATCAAGAGAGGCAGGAGAAAAAGGCTCTCTAGTAATCAGGAACAACTGATCATCCTTACGATAAGACTTAGTCTTATCAATATACCATTTGAGAGTCCTTACAGGACACCAAACTTTGTCCTCACGCACAGAAGAAAAGTCAGAAAGCGGACAAAGAAAAATCTCAACAGGGCCAGAGGCAGCTGTCTGATTCTTGGCAATAAAAGAAGCCTTAGGAATCAATCTAACGCCTTTTCTCTCCCAGCGAACGTGACCAGGAGTAAGACAGAGAGCATGAAGAGTACTGCGCCTCTGCCCAGAGGCAATAGCTACCAAAAAGAGCGTCTTAACCGTAAGATGATGAAGCGAAGCTTCACCTAACGGTTCGAAAGGAGGTTTCGCCAAGGCCTCCAGGACCTTAGGCAGACTCCAAGACGGCACTAACTTAGAAAAAGAAGGTCGTTTCAGAAAGAACGAGCGAATCAAACCACTTAGTAGCGGGGAATTGGAAATCCCCGAACCATCTGAGAAACCCGAATGAATGGCCCCGATCGCCGAACGGTAGCCTCGGATAGTAGAGATAGATCTCCCTTTGTCAAATAACGAGATTAAGAAATCCGCAATTGAACCGATAGGAGCCTTAGAAGGGGTTTGATTTCTCTCTTTACACCAAAGGAAAAAGACCGAGAGACGGGAATTGTAAATTTCCCTAGTAGAAACCCTACGACTGGACATTAAAAAGTCCGCGGCTCTATCAGAGAGACCCGACTGTCTTGCAGATTCCCTGACAGGGGCCAAGCAGTCAAATGAAGGGACTCCGGACTGTGGTGAAGAATCCCCGATAGGGGCTGCAACACCAGATCCGCTCTTAACGGGAGAACGAACGGTTGAGCCCTTAGGAGGCTCGTAAGTTCTGGAAACCAATTCCTCCGGGGCCAAAAGGGAGCTATTACAAGCACCCGCGCCCGATCTTCCCTGATTTTCCGCAAGACACGCGGAATCAGTTGGAAGGGAGGAAAGGCGAATCCCTGAAGGTTCTCCCAGCTGAGGGAGAAAGCATCGAGAGCCCATGCTCCCTGATCGCGAACACGGGAGCAATACTTCGGCAGCTGGTGATTTAGCACCGACGCAAATAGATCCACTTCCAGTGGACCTAGGCAACTGCGAATGCGGCAAAAGACCTCCGGATGGAGCATCCATTCCGATGGAAGATACCTGCCCCGAGACAGAAAATCCGCAATGAGGTTTTCCCGACCGGGGATGAAAGAGGCCACGGGTGTGATTGCCATGCGACGACACCACCTCCACAGCTGAGCTGCTAGGGCATTCAGGGCAGCCGAACGAGTGCCTCCCTGCCGATTGATATATGCCGCCACAGTAACATTGTCCGTGAGAATCAGAACCGAACGACTGAGAAGTCGACTGAGAAGTCGACTTCTGAAATGGAGCAAGGTCAACAGAACTGCCATAAACTCCAGGACATTGATATGAGGAAGAGTCCCAAGATGAGACCAATCCCCCGCAACCGTGCTGCCGTTGCAGTGTCCTCCCCACCCCAACCGAGAGGCGTCCGTCGAAACCGATATCGCTCGTCCAACAAGAGAGAAGAGACTTGATCCTTACTGGTACTGGAATCCAGACCAAAAGAGAGTCTTTTCCCGGCTTGAAGAACCTGAGGAGATGTCTCTGAAAAGGTCTCATGAGGAGCCGGCAGTCCTCTAGAACGTCGACTAGACTGGCTAGATAACCTAGAAACTGAAGCCACTGTCTGGCCGTGACCCTTCTGGCCAGCAAGAGCTTGCGAGCCGCAGAGACAATGGTGAGAATCCTGTCTCGACTGGGCCGAGCCAACTGATTCCGTATGTCTAACACCGCCCCCAGAAAAACTGGGCTGCGAGTGGGAACTAACTCTGACTTTTCCCAATTTATTAGGAAACCTAAGTCTTGAGTAAGAGAAACGAGCAAACGAGTCTCGTCCAACAAACGATCGCGCGACTCCGCAAGGAGAAGCCAATCGTCCAGGTAACAAAACAACCGAAGGCCGCGTCGCCTCAGAGAGGCCGCCAGCACCGCTACAACTTGAGTAAAAACCCGAGGGGCCGGGCGCAGCCCGAAGGGAAGAGCACAAAAACGATAAGTCTCTGAGAGGAAGGAGAACCCCAGAAGATCGCGGGATGCGCGATGAATGGGAATGTGAAAATACGCGTCCTTGAGATCTATCGAGACCGCGTAGTCTTTCCTTTTGATCAACGGAAGAATGGAGGCGAGAGTCTCCATCCGAAAATGAACCGGAGGAATGAATTTGTTTATTCTTTTCAGGTTCAGTATCAAACGAAGTTTTCCCGAGCGCTTGGGAATAACAAAAATAACGGAAAGAGACGGCCTGTCTCTTACCCTTTCTATAGCCCTCTTTTCCAAAAGAGACTCGATCTCCTTTGAAGCATGAGATCGAGACAGGGCAGACATGGGAGGTGACCGAATTCTTATAGCCCCTCCGGGGAGCGAAGCGAAAAGATCTATGAAGAATCCGTCTCGCACGACGGAGAGAACAAACGCGTCCCCGGAGATGGCCTCCCAAGCGGGGAGAAACGAATGAAGTCGGCCACCTACCACATTCGGACGAACAAGCGCTCGGGGAAAAACATCAAAACCCAGGCTTGGCCTTCTGCGAAGCCGTCGCCTTACCACGAGAACCTCTCGAAATGCCCCTGCCACGACTCCCTCTCCCGCGAGAAGGAGCTGGCTGCGGCTCAGAAGGCGGGACCCTAGACACACGACTGCGTTGACCCGAAACGGGACCAGCAGGCCTACGCCGGACAGGGGCCCGCGTTGACTTAGAGCTAGTGTGAAACTGCTTAGTCATATCCGAGATCTGTTTTCGCGCATCGATCTCTCTCTGAAAAACCGTAGCGAATTTACCACCAAAAAGCGAAGGACCCCGAGACGGAACATCCCGGAGAAGTTGAGCAATGCCCGACTCTCTAACACCCAGTGCCGAGAGAGCCAAGGTCCTGCGACGGAACGTAGCCGAAGCAGCTGCGGTGGAAAGCTGCGACCACTGCAGACAAAAAAGAGTATGCAGCAAGTCGTCAATAATCAGCTTGTCACCATCAGTAACATTCAACTCCTCCGCCCTGGACCTAAGGTCGGAGAGAAACCCTTGAAAAGCCGCCAAACGCATACCTGACCTAACCTGGTTTTCAATATTAAACCAAAACTTATCCTCCGCCTTGAACGCAGCGGAGGTAAGCGGATTAGTCGCCCGCAAGCGACGACCAACCTCTAAAATCTCAGGAGAAAGAGTCTTAGCCTTGAAAAAGCTGTCTTGATCCTGAGAACGGAAGGCGAAAGCCTTACCCTTAACCGCAGTAGGGCGCTTAACCAACAGCGCGGCCTCAATGCGGTCATACTCCAGCTTGAAATCCTCCTCAAGAGCAATACCCTCGGAGGAATCCTGCTGCTTAAACCAACGCGAAGTCGAACCCTGCGCGCGGGTTGACTGAAATTCAGGGAGATATCTAGACAACAAAGCAATCGCTTCTACCCCACAGAGGGCGAGCGATTGAGACTCCGCCTGCCCAAGCGATTCAGAGACCGAAGCTTGAGAGGCCGCCTCCAAATCTGGTTCCACCCGAGTGGAATGAGACAAAGGAATGCCAACAAAGGACTCAGCAGGCAGAGCCCCGCATGGTTCAACAAAAGTCTCCTCGCCCGGCGGCGCCCCAAGGGCCGCGGGAATAGGAGGCACATGCGAACCCGACTCAGACAAAGACGAATCAATCACAAAAGGCTGATTAGTCTCAAAGTCAGACCCCTGAATAGGGACAGAAGTCAGGGTTGAAGTAGCCGGTACAAAGGACCAACCCTGATCCTGAGCAAAAGCCCGCATCATGCTGAACATATCAGCTTGAGAGGAGCTAGCTGGGTTAGCCAGGCCAGACGGGCAAGAGGCCGGCAAAGCCTTGCCACTTTTTGCCTTCTTCTTGGCCTTTTTCTTGGCTGGCTCGACAAGAGTCGTAGCCGAAACCCTTTTCTTAGAACGCTTAATCGGATTCGTTCGGATCTCCGAAGCCGCTTCGGAAACACGAACCGAACCCTCCGCGGAGGGACGTTCACTTCCCTTAAAGGGATTAGAGCGCTCAGGGCGTAAGCCCAAAGAATCGCCCAAATCACCCATATTGGCTAAGCAAGAAGATGCAGTAGCCATGGGTTGGGAGCTAAAAGCACCCAGTGCGGGGGCAGACCGAGATGACTCGGTATGTGCCCGATGACTACTAAAGGCGTGTGAACCCGCTATTGGACCGCTAGAGAGCGGCAATAGGGGAGCACTAGTAGTCACGCACTCACTCAGGTGAAAACACCTGTTGCTCCGAAGAGCGTCCATAATTGTTAGCTCGAGCATTCCCATTAGCTGGCAATGTAGACAGCCCAGGAAGTACTCGTTCCCCCATATGGCGTCTGCCGGGGGCTAGGGTTTGAGAACCCAGACCAACATGGACTAAGCCTGTGGGTTGCCCTGCAGTAGTGGGGCGCGTCTCCCCTAACGGATCAGAGCGAGTGAACGCTACCGTACGGGAAACAACCGCCCCCCCCCCCCTGGTCTTGACGACCGGGGGATTGGATTTGAGATATCCAAACCACTAGAATCTGACGCCACCCACCCCGAAACCACGGGCTTCGGAGTTGACAATCCAGACTCAGTTAACGCCACCCGTCCCGAAGCCGCAAGCTCCGAGACTGGCAAACTCTGCAAGGAAACACCACTAGGCAACTTACCCTTAGCCCTCCTCCCTCCCCCATGTACCGAAGTACTCGGGAGAGTTCTGGAAGGCCGAGTCGTCTTGCTAGACGACTCTTCGGAAGAAGCAGGTCTCCGTGACCTAACTGCTTCTTCTTCCGAATTCATACCACTGCAATAAAACAGACAATAAAGTATACTTTTCAAAATAAGAAATACTTCAACTGAATGCAGTAAAATATATTTGGGAGATACGCACAAAAGATTTTCACAGCCAAAAAACCGTAAGAACAAACACCGAGCCCAAAGGCTCGGTGACAAACGGAAACACCCGCAAACACACAGAAATATCTACGTGGGGCTGACCGTGAAAGGGAAAAATAAATGCCAAGAAAAGGAATCAAAAATCCCTTGCAATCGGCAAGAGTGACTACTAAAACACAAAGTACTATAATCTAAGCGAATATAGGTACCTAAAAGTGCTTTAAATATGCGAAAAAGCGCGCCTAAAAGATACTATACGACCTGATTTCAGGAGCGCTGTGACTATACATCCTATCTCGTCGGGGGCGAGCAAGAAAGAGGAAGATGGCCGTAGCGTGTTGACGCGCGTGAGTGGCGAAGGGGACAATAGGATTACGGGGGGTGCGCACAATATTGTGACTCATGTGTGATAAATTCTCGAGGGGGTCCTGTAGTCAAGACTACTGGCATAATAGGTAGGTATATATGATTTATTGCAGTAAATCAGGGTAATATGGAAGTATTTTGAAGGCTCCTTGAAGTATCCCTTGGAATGTATATGGGAGCAAAATAAATGTAGGTATCGTTATGTCAACGTGGACCTCTCCTTGACCAAGGCATCTCACTTACCACAAGACTCCTGTAGATGTTGCCATCCCTCTCCTGCTGTAGGTCCTCATCCAGACCCACCCTGATGATACGACATGAATGAGAGGGAAACTCCCATCCAGTACCCGGGGCACTGGTCGGTGACAGCGAGCTTCGTCGGTCCAAGGTGGGCAGGGAGGTCATTGAAAGAGATGGTTTCAGAGCCTGTGATTACACACAATAACGAAAGAAAAGAGTAGAAGTTTAGGTTTGAAATCAAAGAATGCTTTTCGTACTGTCAGTCTATTATAGTCTTTTGTACAACTATCAGGGGTGCTATTTTCTTACATAGTATTCTAAATTAACAAACAACCCAACTACTTTGAAGACAATGTCAAAATGTTAAATTCCAAAACATCTGTAATCACTGAAAATAGTGTCCGCCTCCCTGTTTATCATTCAAGTCAGAATAACTCACCCTTGGAGATTTTGCAGGACTATTTTCAACTGACAGAAGACTTGAATCTCTACTGGCAGTTTCTGCTGATGAAGAAGTGGTCGACATGGAGAGCAAGGTCGAGCCAGATGCCGTCGACGATGATGACGCCGACGATGATGAATTTGACGATGCTGGCAGCTGATTGTCGATGCTTGCGATACTCATGCTGTCATCTGATGACGGCGTTGATGAGCTGCTGCTGCTAATACTGCTAGTGCTACTGTGATTCTTGGCTTCTGGACCAGTCCTGACACGGCAACAACGCTCCCCGTTGCTGCTGTTCGTGTTAGAGTTTGAGGCCGAGGCTGTGCTCGCCGTCGTGCTGTTGGTGCACGTCCGATGCTTGAAGTCCTCGGCAGTGAAGCTGAAGAATTTTCTACGGAAGAGCGGGGTAAGCAAGAAACCAGGGTTGGGGCAGGTTCTCGGTGGGGAGAGAGAGGACAGGTTTGAGCAGAGGGAAGGGAAGAGGGGTCTGGTGAAGCCCGAGACGGACCTCGAGGGGGGTCTGGACTCCGGACTGACCTCGGGGTCATCCGGACTCTGTTTAGGGGTCAGGAGCATTGACATAGGGCGGGGAGGGGTGGACATCGGCCGTGTCCGGTTACCAAGATGGAAGTGAGGGTACAGTCTTCTGCGTGCAGATCCGGGTGAAATATCTTTAGTAGGACTAGGTTTGGGGTAATTAATTAAGCATTGGGTGTTGATCAAGAGTAAAGATAAGTTCCATTAATTAAAGTTTGCAGAAGATTGTTTTAAGACCCTGTATAAAATTTGAATTTGTCAATGCTGCACATGAACATCATTTTTTCCTTTAAGACATTATGTAACACTGCTCATAATCTAGTATTGTATATAGTGAAATTATCATTTTTATTCAATAATAATAGTAATACGGGTACTCGGTGGTTCTTGTATAACGCACATCACATATTCATCGATATCTTTATGTGCCTCCAAACAGCACTGGATTATTACCTGGTCAGCCTAGCTGCCATAATGAAGGCGCTGAAGCATCACAGAATTAATTCCTACCGGAACCCATTTACTTCACCTGGGTCACAAGTGGCAAATATAGATTAATGTTTTGCCAAAGGACGTTAGTGCTGTGACAGGGCACCCTGAGATCTACAGCTGAGTGACTTAGCCACTAGACCACAACACCTCTACTAAAAATAATGTACTATTTGTAGAGAGGTTCCCAGTTTTATAAGCCACTAACTTTTATTGTACCAGTAGATATTTTCAGATAATTTTTTAAACCATTTTCCTGGTAGGGGAATAATATAGTACAGTCAAACCTGCTTTATCGACCACCTGCATAAAAAGACCACAATTTTTGTTTCCCTTGAAAAGTGTTTCTCATTGAAATGTGTATTAAAGAAACCTATACATAAAGATCAACTGCTCATAAAAGACCCCTTTTCTTGTCTTCCTTGGGTGGTCTTTATATAAAGGTTTCACTGTATAACAAGACATTAAAACAAAAATAACTAAAAGGAACATCATTAAAGTCAGAAATTGTGTATTTACCTGTACGTCTTGGGTTTCTCAGACTTCATCATGGTCGGTGTGGGAGGAGCAGAACTTGGCATGATGTCAGGTGACTCCACTTCATCTGACAACGTGCAGCTAGAGAAGAGAAAGATTAATCACTCAAGAAATTAAAAACAACGCAAGGCAGCATGTAGGATTGCTATGGTCAAGTGGAAAGTCATCAGAATATGAACATGATGGACAAAGAGAGTGGACAAAATAAACAACCTGTCATTCTACCATTCACAATGGTTTTGGTAGTCAAAAGAACATCCCTTCACTGCTATTCTGTCAACATGGTAAGAAATTGACCCAGTCTCACTGAAAAGCACATGCCCTGCACACAGAAATGAGTATATGGGACTGCACGCACATTCGGCATGACTATTCGGCCCGAACACTTCAGCTTTTTCTCGTCATATTTACAATATTAGAGCATTTGAAGAGCAATCCTTTTCAGTGGACACTTTTCTCATATAATGCTCTTCCATAATGCTCACAAATTATTTTTCACCTTTCCCAGAACTCAACATTCCCTTTAAGAAAATATTCAGGATTGTTGAAAGAAAAACTTACCATTGTTGATAGGAGAGAACCTTGATGTCGTTAAACCAGTCCAAGAACTTATCATCTGGGAGGATCTGGTAGCTTTTACTAGCCATCTGAAGTAATCTGATTTGAGCTACCACTTCAAACTCCTACAGCAAGAAATCAAACAAAGATACATCGTTTCAGAGTAGCACAAGACGAGAATGACCCTTAATATCCACAGATATTTCAAACAGATTGGTTCCACTGCACGTGTGTGTTACAATAATCACTCAGAGAGAGTACTAAGTGTTCCATGAATAGCTTCTAATTCTCCTTTTGAAAAGAATACACATATACTTCCATCATAGAATACACTGCTTGTGCACTATAATGATTACAGATCACCAACACGTACATGTAGCCAGTATATTTGTCTTGGTGAATTTCACAATTCGCTACTGAACACCTTTGTCTGTTCATTCGCAGACAGTTATTCTGAAAGGGTTTATTGGGCAGGTTTGCTATAACTTCAAACTAGTTGGTGAAAGATTGGCACTAGCTACTTGTTGGTTGCTAGGCCCAAAGTAAAGAAAGGGAGGTGGAAGTATACTGACAAAAATGTACAGTCATGTAGTTCTTCAAAATGATGGGAGTTTGAAAGGAAATAAAGCATGATATAGATACAAATCATTTAATTACAGAGCAGAGTAACAGATATTTAAAGGGAAAAGTACCCTGAACCGACGAAACTTGATAAGATAATTATTTTTAATAGATGGTGTTGCCCGAGGGATACGTACCTTTCTCTTCTTCTCAAAGTTGATGAGTCCATCTTCAATGGTGTCTGGGTAGGCGGTGTCTATCTTGATCAGATCTGACAGGAATGTTCCAAGATACGGCACTGTTCCATTCACCTTGCCATGCCACTGAACACAATAAAGATATAGTATAAAAGTTATATATTGATTTGATTAATTGGTTTCTGCCAGTGTTGGGTACCTCGATCTTGTTCTTGATCTCGAAGGTGTTGGTCTTGATCTTGATCTTGATCTTGATCTCAGAATTTTCGCTCAAGATCGCTCGAGATCAACACTGTTATTAAGTAAATTTTCAAACGAAAAGCTTTTTAAATCGTTCACCAATCGGCGAAAACACGACTCAGTGTTGGGTACCTCGAGATCGATCTTGATCTTGAGGCCAGTCTCGAAATCGGCATCAGTAACCTCGATCTTGATCTTAATCTCGGACATATCTGATCTTGATCTCAGATGTTCTAATCTCGATCTTGAGCTGCGGATCTTGATCTGGATCTGGATCTCGGACTATCTGATCTTGATCTTGATCTCGGATCCTCTGGTCTTGGACCCAACAATGGCATCATATTTTCAACATACATTTTTCAGGCATGGTACAGATCTCATGCGTAGTACATTATTATACTTGTTGAACGCATAAATGAATGCATAAATGAATACAAAATTAAATACAAAATGACTACATAACTGAATACAAAATTGAATACTTAATCAAATACATAATTGAATACATAATTAAATACATATTGAATGTATAATTATGCATAATAATGTACAAAATTAAATATATAAATACACTAAATACATTATGAACGTCAATAATAGACGCAGGTCAGGGCTACAGAAAATATTTGATACATCAAACCGTCAATCCAATTACAAAATTTAGGAGTGTTGAAGACAAATCTGAAAAAGCGTTCAATTGTTGTAATCAAAAACAATTTTGAGTACTCAAAGTGAAGCCTTATTTTGATTACAACGTTTTTGCAAATGAGTTAAATTGTAAACGTTGTGTCTTAGGCAGCCAATGTAAACAAAATAGCAAAGAAATTACTGCAGACAGCATACCTTGCAAAATTGCTGACATGGTTTGTAGACGGTAAATAATGTAGGTAGACAACGTAGATGGACCAAACAGGGCCCTCTCATTTCAGGTAATGCCATGTTTATTTTACCTATTACTCAGAAATGACAAATTTTTTTGTCAAAATCATTTGGCAGATGACATTTATCTTTCCATATAACTATGTGACGAGAATTTTGTTGGATTCTGTCAGAATATATTTTGAGTGTTACTAGAAGTCACGATTATCTTAAATCTCGCAATTACCGAATCTCTCCTTTGTACTACCAGCTTGTCAGAGCTCATCATCTTTCTTAGTGACCGCGTCACCTTTTTGCTGCTCCTCGGTGAAACTGTGGCAAACTTGGCTGTACCCTCCTGCAATTTAGGAAAGATGAATACAATGTGTATTTTTATCTACTTGAGACCGACGACACTCATAGAGCACTATCCAGTATAGGAATATCCCAAAGGGTTCAATGACTCAATTACTCCACTCAAAACTGGCAACATCTACACCTTATTTTAAAAAAAAACCTCAGCAAAATACTCCACATCTTAAAATGATTCCAGATATATACTAAAGCTCCAAAACATACTTATGTTGCTTATTGCTTATGCATTTGACTAGGTTTTGCTAAATCAAATATCTCTTTCATACAAATAATACTTCTCAGTGAAACAAATTCTGTATACTACACAAACAGCAGAAAAGGCATAAAATTTTGCAACAAGTTTTGTCTTTCTGCTCATGCATCTTATGAAATATGTAGCATTCAAGATACAAACAAATGCACCCCAAAACAAAACCAGGTTCACTTTTTTCTCTCTTTTAGTAGAGCAAGGGACATTGATTGTGTAAGCTATTAAGAAAATAACACAGTCCCTCTTAATACACGACTGAGAGCATAGAGTTTTACATTTACATAATAACATTAATCTACCAAATCTTGGAAAGGCCGACTAATTCTGATACCTTGTTGATGATTTCTCTCCACGTCTCAAAATTGTTGTCATCTAAAAAGATGTTGGCAAGATCCTCGAACAGCATCATGCTAGCTCTGAAAAAAAAAATTGATAAATAAAGTAAGAGAATACTCCTGTACAACTTCATTACAACCAATACAAGAGCACTTAACATACATAATTGGAAAGAACATGTACAAAATATGAATATCAAGCTAATCTGTCAAGGGATTGAAACTATTTACAAATGTATAAAATTCTAGAGATCTAGATTTAATAAAATTGATTACTTTAGTTCATGCATCTAGATTACCTTTGATTTAGAGGTTTCAAAATGAAAGTTTAAAATCCTTCTTTTGGTCTATCACATTATTAACGGAACAGCCCCTGAATATAACAAGTCTTTGTTATGCCAGTATCAACCCACACAAACCCTACGATCCTCCAACTTTGGTCTTCTACATGTTCCGCTTTCTAAGAAATCTTGGGGGGAACGAGCTTTTGCTCATGCCGGACCAGCCCTGTGGAATTCACTTCCACAGCAGCTGAAGAACTCCAACTCCTTTAAGGGCAACCTAAAATCCCATTTGTTCAATCTTGCGTTTTGAAGACAGATATTTTTTCTTGTTATTCATTCTCTTGGTTCGCATAATTTTCTTTATGTTGTAAAGTGCCTTGAGCATTTAATCAAAATGGATAATGGCGCTATACAAATCTTATGTATTATTATTATTATTATTTAATTAATTAATTATTAGAATTTATAATCTAATCAGGCTACAATATGGGAGTGGTGTTTGTGCACAGTAGTGTGCGGAATAGTACTTGAATCCAGTGACCGTGGTAATAATAATAATGTAAGCGCTTTGATCAGTTGTTTCTGGTAAAAATATGAAAATCTGAAAATCTCCCATCTTCTCTGGGCTACAGGATTCTCTATTTATTTATAATTGACAAACTGGTATAAAAAAAATCTATTTTCAGTGAGAACTTGATCAAGACCCATCTTTTCTTTGAGGAAAATGTGGCTTTTTCATGATTAGTTGGGTACTAAAGTTAATGATTTTCTTCATCTATGAATGGGGTGATACTGTAAGGCCATGATTGCTTGATTGCTTTCAATGCTGAAATGACCAGAATAGGATATATAACTAAATGCCCCCCCCCCTCCCACCCACTTCCCTACGCTCCCCGAGGCTCTAGAATTCTGATGACTTACTTGGGTACTGAATTCCATGATCTTCTTAATCTATGAATAGGATGAGATTGTAAGGCTGAAATGATTGCTTTCAAGGCTGAAAAGTTCTTCAGCTCTCGACATGACTTGAAAAAGAATAGATAAAAAATCATCCATTAAAATGACATAAGTGTATTGCATAAATGAATAAAAAACAAATTCATAATCATTAAACAAGATAGGGCATTTAGATGATTTTCAAAATAATGGTTAACATTCTGATAATTCAAAACGACCTGCACAGTGAAAGCATATAATTGGATTGATTTTTGTTTGTTTGTTTGTTTGTTACCAAGTCATACATTATCTGAACAGGGGAGCGTTTCATCAAGTGTTTTGTCAGTGATTTTTACCCACAACTGTTATAAGCTACTGAAATCCTTGCATCGGATTGGCTGAGAGCAAATTTGTCGATAAAAATCACTGACAAAGCACTTGATGAAACGCTCCCCAGGACTCATGTCAAGCCCTGTTTTACATTGTGGTTTCAAAAGTTCTATATTTTAAGGTTATCCTTAATGTTATTTTTCTTTTACAATGTCTATTCACCTTCTTCTCAAAATCATGCTCCATTGTGGCTAACCTGCTGTATTCTATATCATGGATGTTATATACGTTCAGTGAATTGTTTGATAACCACATGATAATAACATCAAAACTGAATGAGCTTGGCCTGGTGAATCACGCCAGCAAACTCTCGTCATTGTGAGAGTCATCCAACCACATACATGTAGGTATCATCAAATGATCTAATCTGGGATTTTATCATGGGTTAAACCACATGACGACAAAATGTGAAATGTGACAGTAATGATCTGGCTTTTCCCATACTGTAAACGTGGAATATTTCGCAGTGTGGAAACTTTCGCACATTTCGCGCAGCATGAAATTTGCGTGAAAATAAAAACATGCAAATATTTTTGTTTATGTATTCTTTTGCCTATGAGTCTAGCGCGTGGGCGAAATTAAAAACACCTGAATTTTACAGTATATGATAGTCCCATATATCAGAAAATTTGTAATGTTCTTTTATGTTACCCAGTGTTAACCACTGTTTGCAACTTGTCACATTTTGCTTGAGATTGTCTACAAACCGATCAAATATCTCTCAATTGCAACTTCTACATCATAAAACAAAATGCACCAAATCTGACTCTTGCATATGTAATTACATACACCACTTTTTTACTCCTTACTTGTTAGGAGAAGACTTGTTAGGAGAAGGTCAAATTGGGAGCCAGCGAGTTGTTTCCTAAACTTAATGACATGTGTTGTTATTCTCCCAATAATTAGTATCAAGATAAAACATCAACATGAGCTGTATTTTCAGCTTGGAGACACATCCAAACCTGATCGCTTTCTACATCCTGATCAAAACATCCTCATCACACTATTACATGCACCTATCATGTGACCAGTCATGTGATCAGTACGTTCCAGATCCTAAGCCTAAGTGTGTGCATTTCCTCATGAATGTACCAAATAGCTTTCCTCAAAATATTTCCACAGTGTGGTAATGGAATGTGAAACTATGCGGTGGAGGTTATTCTGAGGTCACTTTTCAAAATAGCCTAGAGACAATAACCAAGCAGGCCATTCACTACTGCAGGCTGCACAAAAGCCATCAATTGTCTTTGCCAATTAATGTGTTCCATTCAAAAAAAATGTTCCACCGTAAACAGTGAATAATACAAATAATCACGCTCTATGTAAGGAGTCAATTAGTAGGTTAATATAGTTAACTCCCAAGGATAATACTTAAAGGGGACCAAAACACTGTACTTTTATGTTTGGAGATTCCATGTAGTTATACATAATTCAAAATTTCAGCTTCGAATGTTCCTTCTGCAAAGAAATATTGCAAGTCTACCTGGTCCAAAATTATCCTCTAAATAATTTTTTTAATGACCAGCGGACTAGACTATCAACAAACTTATAAGTCGCACACACCAAACAAAAGTTAATTCAGGGTTAACTCCTGTGCGGACATTGTTATGAAATAAGGTTCTCTGCCAATGCTTTTTAATCCTTAACCATTTGAATGTCTCGCATAGTTGTTTTTTTTTTAGTTGGTAGATGTCTTCTAATGATGTTAAACATATATATTTTCGGGGTGATTGGTCCCCTTTTAATGGAAGTCTTAAACCATTTCTCGTCATATTTCAAATATAAAAGCGTTTGAAGAAATATCTTGTTCAGGGGACATTTTTACCATGATATTCTTCAACACTAACATAAAAATAGTGAGAAAGCTCACAAATTATATTTCACCTTAACCAAAAATCAACTTTCTCTTTAACTGCTAAAAAAAACAAGGAACATACGTTACCTGGGCAACATCGATCCACTTGGTGATGATCAGCCCCCTGGTCATCGGTCTCACAAATTTGTCTTCTAACTCTAAGATAGTGGACATGACCTTCATGGTGATGTCATTGAATTGGTTGACCGTTGCTGTGACCGTCGTGGGATCGACGCCATGTTTCTTGTCCCTCCGTGACCAGATGGATCCCAGACAGTGCTGCGGAATGACCTTTCGAAAGAGCTCCTACAAGACAGAAGGAAATTAGAGTGGATGTGATGTCATTTGGTTCAAAATAAGTTAGCAACTTATGATTAAAAGGAAACAAAATGTTTTCAAAAGAAGTGACCCCTTTATCACCTACATGTACATGTACATTGTAGGACGAGAACAAAGGAAAAATTACTTTCGCATTTCTGGAGCTCTTTTCAGAATTGATATTATGGTAACATTAAAGATAAAGTTCAGTTCTGGGGCCCGTTGCACAAAACTTGCATTTGAATGCAACTCTGAAAACTCAGACACAACTTTATTTTCAGCCAATCAAAAGTGCGCATTAAGGACTTGCGTTTGATTTTTAGGAGTTGCGATTAAACACAAGTTTTGTGCAATGGGCCCCCTGGTCATGCAATCACATTGTGACAGAAACTGTCTCAAAGCAATTAGGAAAGGTTGATCATATCTACATAAGAATTCTGTATAATGTGAGGTTTTGGAACCATCAAAATGATAACAAATTGACCAAAATCTCGCTGAAAGTCACATGCACTGCACACAGAAATGGGTATATGGGGCTGAGCACATATGTGATATGAATATTCCGCCCGAACACTTCAGCTGTTTCTTGTTTCTTCCAAACTGGCATAAAAAAAATAAGAAAGCTCATAAATTATTTTTCACCTTTCCAGAACTCCAACTTCTCTTTAAGATTTCCTTGGAGTAATTTAATTTTTTTTTTTTTTTTTTTTTTTTGGGGGGGGGGGGGGGGGGTGAAGGGGTTTGCACAAGCTCTTATCAAGCTAAATCGTTCACTGCTCCTATTCCTTTTACCTCCTAGTGATAGCGGGAATACAACAAACAAATATTTATAAAAGAGGTCCTGAGGAAGAAGTGTGATAAAGCACTTTCTGAAAACACAAACTGCATTTAATAACATACTTCCCACAAAAATGGGGGCACCTGACGACATACGAAAATAGGACTGACATTTCAGTAACCACACCACATGAAATTCATGATGACAGACTAAAGTGAACCAACATGTGGGCTTGATATTACGTCATCATGAAAGTATCATTGCAAAAACGTATAACATGAGATACAACCAAACTTATACTGAAAGTAAGGTCATGAGACAGAGCCACATGATGAGGTTGACCACTTTAACCACCAAGTACACATCTATAGAAGACGACGTCATCAAATGCATGTCCCAAATTCCACAGGGGGTTAAAAATTTACGAGTAATTCCTTTGAATGGTGAATATAAAATCTGTGGAACACAACTACCCAGAAATTTATCTCCACCAGCAGAAGCACAGAATATCATGCAGATATATCCATAAGGAGGAACTTGTATAAACACACACATTACATGTATATGGGACTACACACAAATGTTCGGCTAAAACATTTCAGCTGTTTCTTGTCATATTTTGAATGTGAAAGCATTTGAGGAGCAATCCATTTCAGGGGACAATCTTCCAAACTAACATTAAAAAAATAAGAAACCTTACAAATTATTTTTTACCTTTCCCAGAACTCAAGCTTCCCTTTAAAGCCCAAGATGACTAGGGCTGGAGTCTAAGGAAAGAGTGCGATATACCAAAGATAAAATCATATCCAAAGGGTTTATGAGTTAAAAACAATACATGTACGCTCTGTAAATTGGCCTCCATATATGACTTACAGCTTCCATCTGTGTGAGTTGTTCAGCTAAGAGTTGGCTGTCAATCTCCCTGATGTCATGATATCCCATCGTCCCCAGCATCATGAAATCTACTTCATCACAGACAGAGAACTGGAACTTGGGGACATTGGGTGATTGCTCTGTTAGATGAAAGAAAGAAGTGTATTTCATAAATACTCAAAATTCAATAATAATTGTATTCAAAGTGGTACAATTCAGGAAAGGAGAGTCCTAATAAACAAAAGATGCATGTACTACATGTATGTAAACATGTTCACAAACATAAATCACAAATGAAATTTAAAGAGACAACTGTTCAATTGTATCGTCTTCTTTTTGTTTTCCATGTTTGCCTAGATATAAAGAATATCCCACGATATACCAAATCTATCTAATAATTCACGAACCATTGTTAATTTCAAGAAGAATAACAAGCCTTAACAAGATGCAATATCAAAATTTGGGAGATTCAAAACTTCTGCAGCACTGAAATGCTGAAGTAATCTATGACAAAGGTTTTTACAAGATTGTGTATTCATGAGCTTCATTTTGCCCAATAATTTGTAGAGTTCCTGTGGTCAATAGTATTCTGCAAAAGTTTGTGACCATTGTAATTTCATTGTAATCCTGTTTCAGAAAAAGACTTTTCCGGTGATATTAACTGTCAGTAGAAATACAAGATATATTTTTTCTGCTCCACTATGATCTATATATATATACATATATAGCACCCACAGGAATAAAACATACGACATTTGAACTCTTTGTCATTCTCAACCTTTCAGAATCACCCCTTCATTCAGTACTTGATATTCTCAGAGGTACCCATTATAAGTACCTTCATCCTTTTAAAGGCATTCGGTAACTTTGTGGAGGCTTGATTTAATAAATTGTTGAATTTTGATATCTGTCTTGTATAATGATGTTCAGAAGGAAAAATAAATAGCCAGGCATAGAAAGGTTTTCAAATATATAATGCTATTATTAAGATATCTATGACTGAATACTCCCATTTACGAAAGCGTATGGCCATACGCTTTAGTCTAACACTGAGTCTATGGGAGAAAATGAGTCTGGTATTTCCGGTCACTTGCATATGTTTACTTTTGTGAAGGATATGATGATTTTGAAGTGCTTTTTCCCCCCTGGGCTTCATTTTTACACCATATTACATACACTGATAGCATGTAAGGCCAGGCAGCTCAGATTTTATCAAGCCTCTACAAAGTTACCAAATCACTTTAAAGTTAGTGTTAACATTGTATTACTGATGTGCCTGCTATTGGCACCTTTCCCATTATACATCCAGAAAATTAATACTAAAAGCACATTTTAACATGATTCATTTGCACAATACAGTGGAAGCTCACTATAAAGAGGACCTTGGGACCGTGAATATTACCTTGCTTTATCAGGGGGGTGTTTCATAAAGCTGTTCTTAAGTTACGCACGACTTTACGCACAACTGGTGATCAGTTCTTGTGCTAAATGATTGAGAATCTGATTAGTATAGCACCCCAGAACATGTTCCAGTCGTTCGTAAAGTCATTCGTAACTTTGCGAACAGCTTTATGAAACACCCCCCAGGAATCTCCTTATATCAGGGTAAAGAAAAAAAAAAGGACATAAAAACTTGACACCAGCAAAGGTACCTTGTTATATCAGGAATCTCGTTATATTAAAGCTCTTTATACCGAGTTTCCACTGTGCCATATGTTCTGTTGGACACATTTCAAATACACTCGTAGTCAGATTTGAAAGAAAGAAAGTGTTACAATGCAGATAATGTTGTTGTTCTTGGTTTTTTTTTTCCCAATTAACTGTTATTCATGTTATCATATCTATCATTAACCATCCTGCACCCCCAACCCCTTGTATACCACACAAAATACTCTTCTGTGGGATTCGTGTGTAGAGTGTGTACAAAGTTGCACCAATGGCACATTGAGGGTTAATAGAATCTCAAATGCTCCCCTGCTCGATGACAGGTCATGACTTCATGAAGGCTAGTAATGAGGCAAGAGGGACTAAAATTAGACCCAACATTTGAGCCATACTTTTATTTTTGGTTCTGGCTCAGAAGCTGGAAACTGCCTGTATCCAGGGGTTGGGAAAAGAGAGGGGTGAGAAGAAAAGGGTCAGATAAAAACTGGATCCCTGTATTAGAGTAGAATTCGCTTGGAGATGGTTTTGTTGAATAAAGATATGATATATTAAAGTTCTATGACAGGAATTTTGCCACATTCTGCCTGTGATACAAGCAAAATCACTATACTGTATTCAGAATTGTGGGAAATTCAAGGGGTCTCTTTTATAATCTCTGTGTAATAGTAAGAGAACTTTGCCTTAAAATACAGAAGCCATTAGAGTGCAATCCCAAATTAAAGATAGAAAGACCGAAATTGTTATTTCTTCACCTCCACTGTTGTTGTTTCTGAGAGAGACTGCAATAGAGAAAAAGGCCTACAGCTTAAATGCGTAGAAGAAGTGAGAAGTGATAAGTGCTGAGTGAGAGCCTTGGAATACTTCTAGACAAACAGCTAGAAAGGCTGCAATAGGGGGAAACATCAGGGCCCTGTCTCATAAAACTTGTTATCAATAACAACTGCCCATTCCTATGAAATTTGCTCTCAGCCAATCAGATTCAAGGATTTCAGTGGCTTATAACAATTATTGTAACTTGACAAGTTTTATGAAACAGGGCCCAGGAAAGCTGGTACCCTTGGCACAGAAAGTTTCGATTCAGAACACAACACATAATGTACATGTACGTATTAAGTAAGCATGCAAAAGTGGGAAAATAATAACAATTAAAATGTACAAGTACTTCTTGAAGGCTCATTACAATGTCACAATGTCTGCAAAAGGGGCATATCATGGATAGCAGACTAAACCAGAACAAAGGTGCATTCTGTAAGGGTTAGGAGGCAGTGGCTCTTTTAAAATCCGGACAAACTTTGTGCCCATTCTGAACTTGGACGCAGAGTCTTAACACATTAACGCCAAGTTTATCCTTCTCTTTCCTGTGGGGAAAACCGAATTCTTCCGCTGTGTTAAGTGGGAAAGTTGGGAGAGATTTAATCAGGAAAGGAGGCTGGACAATAGTCTCCCTTTTCCCGCTCCCTGAAACACCTGCAACTATTTTGGCGTACTTCCTGAATGTGCACGGCAGTTACCATGGCAACAATGATTGCATGTTTCCTTCCGACTTTCAGGGATGCTTTGGGAAAGACTAAAGTGAAAATGAATTTCAATGAAGGGAAAGAAAGAAAAGGTGATATAGTAAAAAAGTGAAAGAGAGAAGAGAAAAACAGTAGGAATAGAAATCAAATCATTTTTATTGCAAGATATGCCAATTAAAGTAGCGAATGGTACAACCCACGGAGGATAGCGAATGATCAAATACATTGTTCACCAACAAAGTTCAATTGGAAACTTTATTGAAATAGCATAACCTACATGATAGCAATGAAAAAAGCATAGAATTTAAGCTTGAACCTAACAGTAAGGAGTAGATCATTTTTTTGTGAAAATTCTTTTAAAATATGATCTGACCTTTCCAAATTGGCAACATCCCTTTCCTCTGATCAATTCCTCGAATGAAATACTTTGTGTTTAAAAATAATGTACAAGTGTTACTCTTGTGATGAAATGTATCGCTAAATATGTGAAGTGATCCAGGGTTTTTTAATCACATATCTTCCATCCCAGGTCATTAATCCCACTTCTTTAATCCCTCAATGTGTCAGTGAAGCCCTTGGTTGTTGAGTTATTGGACAGGATATGAACCTGGTTATTATCTGATGGAGTTCTGTACATTCGGCATGTGAGCGAGGTTTTCTCTTTCATATGCAAGATAAAATGGGCTTGGTTATTAGATGATATCTTCCAAATGTTTTCTCTGCCCTCCGATATATCTCTTTCAAAGCACAGTGCAATGACACTCCCATAACAGAATTTATTTAATCACGTTTGCTGAAAATGTAAAAAAAAAAGCTACGGACAAATGTCCTTATCTCTATTCTCTGATATATCTCTATAGCTAAGGGTGCAACGACACTCCCTTAAATGGATGGTTGAGTTCTTTGGGTGAGCTTTCTCATTCCTGTTATGTCAGTTTGGAGGATCACCATAATATGTCCCCTAAAAAAGATTTCTCTTCAAATGCCCTTATATTTGAAGTATGATAACAAACAGCTGAAATGTTCAGGCCTAACATTTGTGTGTAGTCCCATATACACATTTCTGTGTGCAGTGCATGTGGCTCTCAGCAGGATTGAGTCGATTTCTTATCATTTTTTGGTGATTCCAAAACCTTACAGCATACACAAATTCTTTCGTGCTATATAATCAACCTTTCCCAATTGTTTTGAGACAGTTTCTTTCATAATTCAATCTCATGACCAGGACTTAACTTTATCTTTAAACAAGAATCCAACACATGTATTTAACAGCCCTCCTGCTCAAGGCAGTGAAAAGCAATGACAAAGTCACAAAATATGCATTCACAGAGCAGGGACATTTCCAAACTATAGGATTAACAAGGGGTCCAACAATGGATGATTTCCAATTTACGTTCAATAAATTAGGCAATGTTTTATATCAGAAAGGGATAGATATTATCTTGAAATTAGAATCAGTTGCAGAAGTGTTTGAAAAGGTCTTCATATAGTTTTCAATATATTACAAATAAATAAATACATGATGAGTTCTCTTGGATGCTGATTGAAAGGAGGGGGGGTATAAGTTAGTGCCCTATGGCTTGAGGATTGGCTAAAAGTTATAAAAGGTCATATGAGTTCAATAATAATGCTAATTAAATTAATAGAGGGAAGTTGGGGAAAAGCTTATTTAAATTTGGATAATTTATACTTTCAATCTCCTTCCATTTTTTTTCTACTGAACTTATATGGTAACACCCCTTTTTCCTTTCCCCTAGTAGATGGCATATACATGTATCTGTTATAGCATTTTCTTGTGAACATAGATAACAATCTAATAGTATATAAAAAGACAGAAAGTGATGGAAATGCATGATAATAATAAATGCATCAGTCCCAAACGAAATGAAATTCATGGAAATGCTGCGGTCACAAATGTGTGGGCCTCGCACGTTCTCTGAGTCAGCTGTTATTGTATTGTATCCAGATGGGATTAAAAGAGATTACGCAGATAAAATGAGAGAGAGTATTAACAAGGTACAATTGGGCAATTGTTCAAGAGGATTGGCACATTAATAACATGTTGCTTTAAAGGTAAAGTTGAGTTCCGGTCATAAAATTATATCGTGAAACAAAGTGTCTCCAAGCAACTGGAAAAGGTTGATCATGTCTATATAAGAATTGGTGTATACTGTGAGGTTTTGGAATCATCAAAATGATAAGAATCTTGCTGAAAAGCACATATACACTACACAAAAATGGTTATATGGGACTGCACATGCATGTGGCATGAATGTTCGGCCCCAACATGTTTGCTATTTCTCTTCATATTTCAAATATGAGGGCATCTTAAAAGCAATCCTTATCAGGGGGCATTTCTACTATGATTTTCTACCAATCTGACAAAAAAGGATCAAGAAACCTCACATATTGATATTCACTTTTCCCAGAACTCGACCTTCTCATTAAAGGTACTATTCAACATTTTGATATAGTCATGAGGGTAGTTTGAATTTATTTTAGAATGTAGGAAAAAATAAACCCTAAAAGTCTTTAAATAATCATAGTACTGTAACTGACAATGTTCATTTTCAATATGAAGAGTAGGAATTTTTATTTGTATCACACTCCAAATAACAGTAAACTCATTAACTCACTGTCACCATGCATTTAGTCTAGCATTTGATAAAAATAAACTTAACCATAATTTTGTAAGTTAAATAGAAATGCACAGTAATGAGAAAAAAAAATTGTTGTATCAATGTCATATCATGCATGTCATATCAAATAACTAAATATAAGTTCAATTCTTTCTCCTGTGTACAATGTTTAACTGTATGTACACAAACGAATGTTGCTCTGTTTATTTTGATACATCATATGTCCTGTAATTCAGGAAATTATTTTGAGCCACAAGTATCTTCCTGGTATTAAGTGGCGATACTTATCTCCTTTTCTTCTGTTCTCTGATTTCTCTCTCAGATTCCTTTCATTCCACTTAATTCCTTTAAGAACAAGCTTACATGAACAATGAACAGTCTAGGTATGTACAACATGTAAAGGTAGATGTATATTGTATATTGTGCATGCTTCTTTAGAGTCAGATCGATTCTGATTTGAGGAAGGAATTATAATTTGTTTTGATCATTGTAAAGTGAATGGTTTATAAGATTATCAGTACTGTGAACAGTGTATGTTCTTATTATTAAAAAGGTACATAACAAAATGAAGTGTACATGGTTTCCTAATGGTCTATGTAGCAAATTCATTCTAAATATTTTCAGTTTCAAAATTAGTAATATCAAAACTGCATTAAACAATTAATGATTAAAAGATAAAGTTCAAGTTAAGAGTTCCGGTCATGAGATTGAATTGTGAAAGAAACCGTCTCTTATAAAGTAATTGGGAAAGGTTGATTATATACATGTAGCACATAAGAATTGGTGTATGCTGTAAGGTTTTGGAATCACCAAAGTGATATGAAATTGACTCAGTCCTGCTGAGAGTCACATGCATTGCACATGGAAATGTGTATATGGGACTACACACAAATGTTCAGCTGTTTCTTGTCATATTTTGAATGAGAGGGCATTTGAAACGCAATCCTTTTCAGGGAACATTTCCACTACGATGTTCTTCCAAACTAACATAAAAAGCATTAGAAAGCTCACAAATTATTTTTTAACCTTTCCCAGAAATCAACCTTCTATTTAAATGTCGAGATATGGGGAGCGTTTCATCAAGCATTTTGTCAGTGATTTCTACTGACAAATTTGCTCTCAGCCAATCAGATGCAAAGATTTCAGTAGCTTATAACAGTTGTCTGTAAAAATCAATGACAAAACGCTTGATGAAACGCTCCCATGTTCTTGCATTCATTGTAGAAAACTGCACTATTGAGAGCCAGCCCAAGCAACATACAATAATCCCCAAAGCAGAGCCTGGATCTAAAAAAAAACTTCCTACGAAACACAGTGTAAGATATGCTCCAAATGGAATATATCTTTTCATTTAGTAAACTGATTGGACAAATACAATTAAAAACAAAAACAAAAGAATCACATGATTAAGACTACGGCATGATGGGATTAGCGGCTGGCTTGCATGTGCTTTGCGTCACATCCTGTGATTGTGGAAATAATCTGTACAAAATTTAAGCACTTGTGGAGATTATTTTCCAACGTCAGGAAATAACATTTAAGGCATTATCATTTGGGGCTTATTTGTGGGATTCTTAAGTATCGAGGGGGTTTAAACGGACCAGTATACTTGTAATTAATAGTTCCACGTGGTGCTAATAATAGCATTGTGCAATACATGTACGTCATTGTGAATATGAGAATTTTGATAAAAAGGTAGCTACCTCAAAAAAATAGCTACCTTAAAGATAAAGTGGAGTTCTGGTCATGCAATTACATTGTGAAAGAAGCAGTCTCAAAGCAATTGGGAAAGGTTGATCATGTCTACATAAGAAATGGTGCATACTGTGAGGTTTCGAATTTATCAAAATGATAATACATGTACATGTAAATTGACCCAATCTTGTTGAAAAGTACATGCACTGCACACAGAAATGGGTATATGGGACTGCACACACTTGTGGCATGAATGTTTGGCCTGAACACTTCATCTTTTTCTTCTCATATTTCAAATATGATAGGAGGACATTTGAAAAGCCATCCTTTTGAGGGGACAATTTTATATGATGTTCTTCCATAATGATGTAAAAGGAATGAGAAACCTCACAAATTATTTTTCACCTTTCCCAGAACTCAACCTTAATTCTCTTTAAATGTGCAATAAATTAAACAAAATCCCTGTCTGTATCCAGAAAAAAACTTAAATGATGCAGAAATATTGATAATTCATAAAATGTAGAATATCATATTGCAATATGCTTCCTTCAAAACAACAAACAGTCTGCCTTTTGTTCTAATATTTTTTAAAATTGCATATTTAATGATCTGGGTAGCACAACAAGTAAAACAAAATCTGTCTGCTGTCTGTTATGAAGCAAAAAGTCACACTTTTTTTAATCAATGCAATTTCCCATGACCCTCTCTCTCTTTACCAGGTCTTCATCTTGTATCCAGAACAATGTGAAGACATTTGTTCACCACAACTGTTTATTTTGTCTCAGAAAAATACAGATTTGAAGATCAAGAGAACCTTTACTAAACATACATAGAGGTACCAAAAGTGTATACAGGATGACTCATAAAAAAAAAAAACATTGAGCCTTGATTTTGCAAATCTTTAAAAAAAAATAATTCAACTCTCACAATTATAAACTGCAGAACCCATATTTGTAACAGTTTCGGTACATACTTTACCGTGAAAATTTTACTTGTTTATACTTTGATTCTAGTAAAATCAAGTAGCTACATGTACACGTATATATGTATATTGATACCCATGAAAAATATGTCATATTGAACAGAACATTCATTATGGTCAAAAACTTCATCGAATGTCCTGTCCGAATAGTTTTATTTGTGATATGTAACATTTATTAGCTTGTCTTTCAACTTTTTTAACAACTCTACATTATTTTCATATTTTTTGATTCATTAATACGAATTCAGCATTTACATGTGATATATGATGCAAATGTTGATTTTTTATTGTAAATATGACAGCATTGTTTTGTTTTGTTTTTTACTTTTTCACATGCTTTATTGCCAATAAAACCGAAAATGAACTGAACTGAATTGAACTTTTTTTCAATTAATAAAAAAGGGTTCTTGCTGCATTGTATCTGGGTTGCCCTGGAGAGACAGCGAGATTGAAACACACAAAACAGGCTTTAAAATCATTTCTACACAGTATATAAAGCAGGTTCAGCTGTCATTGAACAATATGGCTGGAGTCCCATTTGATCTTAACCCGTTGACTACTGCATTCTTTAACTCTCATAGGCTTAATACAGGAGCCACCCGCTTCCTATAGTCATGGGGTTAGTTAAAAGGGAATATCAAGTCTCGGCAAAATAGAGCTAAGTAGTTAAACACCTTTTCATAAAAAGGTGCAGAAGTGATGATCACTTGTTGATGAGGTGTTATTTCTTTTCAATACACTCACCCAGTTGGACTTTGGGGTTTTCCAGCTAGCAGAGTAAATAGCCTAAAAAGCAATATAATTTGGCCTGATTGAAAGAAACTACATGTATTCCTGATTATTCACAAGTTTGCTTCAAGAAGCCTTACAACTTTATTATATTACAAGAATGTTAAAAAATCAGCGCCGTTTCATAAAACCTGTTATCAGTAACAATATCTGTTATAAGCTACTGAAATCCTTGAATTTGATTGGCTGAGAGCAAATTTGTCATAGAAATGAGGCGCTTGTTATTGATAACAAGTTTTATGAAATGGCCCAGGGCTCCACACCAACTTTTTTCACAAGGGTGCTGGTTGATATTTTTTAGGTCTACAGGTATCATGGGCCCTATGTAAGAATTTTTGGAAAGGGGGTGCAGAAGTGTATAGATAAGTGCATAAAAATTACAAATTTACTTATATATATTTTGTCTGGATTTTAAAAAAATATATATTTTTTTGAATTTATATGGCTCATGTTCAATATCAAAAGTTCAATATGATGTTCAAAATCCAAAGACAAATTTCCACGTGATAAGAAAATGGTGAATAAAATTATCTGAATCTGAATGAATCTACATATATACCAGAAATCACAACAACTAGAAGATGGCATTAATATTTTTTTTTCTTTTGTGTCCCTTGCTTTGTTAGTGTCGCGCCCTGCATAAATCAAGAAACAATTCAAAAATCTTTGTTTTAGTCTTCCCTTAGGTTTCATAAATAATATATTTCATATTCTGTATGGATCAGCTAAGTATAATATGGGGTAGGAGGCAAAGGAATAAAAAAAAAAGAATCTGAATCAATCAACGTTTAGACAACAATTAAAACAACTTGAGAATGACAACATCTACTATACTCTACCATATAATTTCTCTGATAACATTGTTTACCTGTAAAATACTGGGGAAGCCTATCAATCCTGGCTTAATCATTAGGAGAAAATAATGACTACTTAATCCCCATAAACCATGTGGTTATGATATTAATGCATTTCACAATACAGAGGCTCCCTTTGTTCATGCCTACAATATGATTGGCATTGCACTACACAATGAACTGCACTGTAGTTTTTGCTATCAGGGAGACTTCTTTTATTGTGCTTTTTCCTTTTACTTTTAGAGTACAATTGTATGATTTAAATAATTCGGGAAACAATGAAGTAATCGAACCCTGAGTGTATACTCATACTTGCAAAGATTTTCTGGTTCATTTGTGTGTTACATGATGATTTCTCTTGGTCTATTAATAATTCCATTCAAAGGAACTGATCGATAGCCAAGTAGCATATGTACATGAACATGTGAATTGTATATTACCCTTTCTTTGGCGAGATTGTGCATTCTCAGTAATATGGATTTTCATTCCTACATGTAGTTGCACATAACAACCCCGCCCCAAATGAAAATGACACACCCTCACATAACAAAAAGGGATCACAAAATTATTAAATGGCAATATTGACAATCCCGCCCCAAATGAAAATAACACACCTTCACATAACAAACAGTGATCACTAAACCATTAAATGGCATTAGTAGATGTAATGGATTGCACATACATACAGGATTCATTGATATGCATGGACACATATTGAGAGTGAGTAATGTAATGGGACATGTCATGTTTCTTTTGTACCTGAAACATATGTGGACCTTGTCTCTGAAACAGACTTTAATGGCTGTCCTTGTCCATAAACACTTGGTACAATGTGGGCTTTTACCTTCCTAAAATAGACCGACCAAACCATTAAAACATGCAGTGCAAAATGAACATAGTGAAGGCTTCTCTGAACAACATTTAAGGTCAGCTAATGATTTAACAAGACGTTTCAAGATATTTATCTCAGTCTCCCAAAAATAGTAACTTATCTTCTTTCAGTGTTATTGCGTTTCTTTTCTCATATACATGTTGTATATGATATTAGAAGATAGCTATTTGCTTTTTAAAAAAATATTATATTTTCTTCTTTAAATCATTATTCTGTAACCTTTTAATCAGTGTGAGTGTGTGTAATTGGGTTTTTACAGACGTGCATCAATCAGATATGATTATTTACGTCTGGGACCGACCTTTAACGTCACCATCCGAAAGACGTGACTCAGTCTCGAACCTGGGTCCGCTGAATCAGTTTATAACTTCCACTGGTAGCTGGATTACAGGCGCACGCCACAACGCCCAGTTAATCAGTAAACAAAACATGTTGTATAATGTATTTATTGGCTCTAAAAATAGGAGAATCTCTTCTTCTGTCATTTCCTAAAGTTAAAGGGCTTTATATGCAAGTGTCCTATATATACATGCAGGTATCTGTAATTATGAAACTGACATCAAAAGCAGAGAGGCCAAACCTTTCATAACAGTGTGAGCACAAAACTTTAAAAGAAATCAAATACATGTACAATGAAGTAGCAACAACAGGGTTCTTGAAAGTCAAAGGATGGCCCCAAAGAGAAATACAAGTTCAGAACAGTTGTCACTTGAGCAAATGCTGAAACATTTTTACAAATGGAAATGTACATGTAATTCCTAATAAAAGAAACCAGTAGGGGAAGCTGAATCTTTCATCTTATTGAAGTGATTAACATTCAAGAATATGTTGGATCTATTTTCCAGTAGGGCCCTTATCTGAGACAATATTTGACATATAGACCATTAAATTGGGTCCTCCTGGTAGTAGCATGAAGTCAAATCAAACAGTAGAAGATTTATGGGACACTTGAACTTTTGTCGTGTTTACGCATGCACTTCTCATGCAATGGTGTAAAGTGCTAATCACTTCCAGTTCTATTTATATCCCCCTATACTCCTCCTCCGAATAGCTACCTTAGTTATAGTTATTTTGGTTATTTTGGTTATTTTGGTTATTTTGGTTATTTTGGTGCCTATTATTGTGAATTACTATGATGTGTAGTTTCCTTTTATTGATATCCTATGTCTAACTGAATATTTTCAGATTGTCAGCTTATTATTCCTTTGTTCCTATTTTTTTGTACTCGTTGTGTGATGTAGCTATTGTTACTACATGTATGTTGTACTCTTACTTTTATCATTTCTCATATTTTCTTTCTTCTCTCCTGTCTTGTTATGTATAACTCTATTCTCCCTTTTTGTATATAGCTTGTTTTGTCTTTTGTTTTTTGGTTTTTTGTTTTATTAACATACCCCATTCCTTTTTTATTGCACGTATTCTGAGGTAGTTATTAATGAATATACTCCCTTTAAATACATTTATTTTGTTGCTCATGTATGTACCAGCCAATTATTTTGGCGCAGAGGTGATCTTACAAGCCTTGCTTTCAGTTTACCAGGGTCTCCTTATCTTTCTTTCAATTCACTTCATTATATTATTGTCATGCATGATTTTGTTTGCATTGTAAATGCGTAATAATTGAATGTAATGTTCTATGTGACTTGTAAAAAGGAAGAAAGATGAATAAAAATGTATATCAAAAAATGTATACCTCTTTGTGTACCCTCCCACTCCTTCTTCTCCCCTCCCCTATACTTCTCCATCTCTCTCTCTCTCTCTTACTCTTCTTTCCTCCCTCCCTGCCTCTCTCTCTTTCTCTCTCTCTCTCTCTCTCCCTTACTCTTTCCCTCCCTCCCTGCCTCTCTCTTCCATCTCCCTCTCTCTCTCTCTCTCTCTCTCTCTATCTTACTCTTTCCCTCCCTCCCTGCCTCTCTCTTCCATCTCTCTCTCTCTCTCTCTCTTTCTCTCTTTCTCTTCTCCCTCTATTTCATGTCCATCATTTCTCATCATCTTCCAAGACAATGAAATGAAACCCTTCACCTAAAGTCAATGTGCAATGTTGAATAAAGATTCACATTCCAGTGAAATAATCTATTCACTCTTATATCACCCGAGCAGTTTGACTACATTTACCTACTACATTTATGGAAATCCTGAACAAACTGTATTCTTATTTGTTGGTCTTTCAAAACAGGTTTTCTTCAACAATTATTTTAAAAGAATCAATGAAAGGAAGAAAGAAAAAAATGAGAGTGGTGATGCAAGTTGAAAATGTAAGCAGGAGAAAGCTGGTAGTTTCCCTTGTGCAACAAAACTCAAGGCCCTTTTCAGTTTAAAAGGCACAATACTTACTCTTTGGTGAGTCCTCATTCTCGAACGATGTCATCAAGAGCTTCGTTCGCAGCTGAAGTTCGACGTCCTGCGATACGTCACGAGCGAACTCCTCGATCATTTGCAGGCAAGGATAGTGAGGGGCTTCCCGAAAGTCATCCTGGCTTTCTTCTAGCCACATCATCACCACCGATCTAATATTCCTGTCATAGGTAAAAAAGAATGAAGTTCCAGTTATTTGTAAATCAAAGATCTTGGTACATTATCCAACACTACAATGATGACAATCATAACAATAATAATAATATGGATAATAATAATAATGATAACACTATCAAATATATAGGAGCACTAATCACAAAAGTACCGTAGCGCTCCCATAAACACAAATTTGAAAAGAAAAAAAACAGCCGCAAGAAAAAGTAGATCACATTAGATTACTGAGTGGAACAGTATGTCTTAAGAGATCTTTTGAAGAATACACGGATGAACATGTACTTTGTCTCGAAACACATCGGATTAAGTCTTGCTAGCACACAATGAACCCATATTCTCCACTCCCTGAGGAGCATTTCAGCCAGTTGTCATACCAAACCCCCATAAACATTCTCATCCTACAGGTTACCTGATCATACACCTGGGTGAAGAAAAGCAATGTAGATAAAATGCCTTGCTTATAGATACAAGTGCCATGTAAGGGATTGAATCCACGACCTTTGCACCTCCAGGTATAAAGTCTTTGAACCATGCAATGACAACACCTCGGACAAGTGAATCAGCAACATAGTTTGTTTACATTCTGTGTAACCGATTATCTCATAAGTTGTCCTGGTAACTCTGCATTTAGGTCCGAATTCACAAAGGAGGTTTAAACCTCCGTACTGTAAGTGTACTAAAATAAGCGTAAATAATGCATATTGCCCATGCGCGCGCTCAAAGAAAATATATGATTGGATCGGATTCCATGCGCACATACGCATAAAAAACCCAGCAGGGGGTTTAAACCATGGTTTAAACCAAACCTCCTTTGTGAATTCGGACCTTAGGGTTTACAGATGATACCATTTGGGATCACTTACTTCAACTGTCTGTCCTTTTCAGATTCTGCAGCCGTCTCTTGGACTTCTATGTACCTGTAGGGGGCAAGGGATAAAAATGTTACAAGTATTATTATGATCAATATAATCCAACAGCAAATCTTAAAGATAAAGTTGAGTTCTGGTCATGCCATTAAATTGTGAAAGAAACGATCTCAAAGCAATTGGGAAAAGTTGATCATGTCTACATACTGTGAGATTTAGGCATCATCAAAATGATAAGAAATTGACCCAATCTCGCTGAAAAGCACATGCACCGCACACAGAAATGGGTGTATGGGACTGCACACACATGTGGCATGAATGTTCGGCCCGGACACCTCGGCTATTTCTCCTCATATTTTGAATATGAGAGCACTTGAAGAGCAATTCTTTTCTGGCGACATTTCTACTATGATGTTCTTGCAAACTGACATAAAGGGATTGAGGAAACTCATAGATTATATTTCACCTTTCCCAGAACTCAACATTCCCTTTAAGTTCTGGTCATGACGGAATTATCAAAGAGTTGAACGAAACGACATTGAGCTTTCAAGATTACACAATTAATATCTGCCAAACAAATTTTTAGAAAATGTATTCGAGCCGAGTACTGAGCAAAAAAAAAAAGAAAAAGAAAAAAGTAAAATGACTCATCCTCAACATAATAACATATCTCCATATCTGTGTTGTGCTTTTCAGTGAAAAAAAAGGAAAAGAAAATGGAATCTTGACAAAATCCATTTCCCCAGTATCGATGAAGACCCTTTGCATTTCTGTGTTCATGGTGAATAAAGAAATGAAAAGGGTCTGCATCATTCCGAGTAAAAAAATAATTATGTCGAAAACACTTTTTAAATTTTTGTTCCTATTTATTACGAATGTTCCTGTTATTCCTACAGTATTGATCCTGTTTCAAGGAACTCAACTGTTATTACTCAATTCAAGCTTTTTTATTTGTTTACTGGTGTGATAAAATGAGTGTCAGGTACATGCAGTCATTGCAGTGGTTGTTTCAAATTAAATAAAAAACAACTTAGTAAACATTTGCTGATGTATTTGCTTATTTCCAACTACAACATCACTTCTGTTCATACACATTCTAAAAATGAGTCCTACTTGTATGTCATTTTAAGGATTAAAAGATCCAAGCTCATGTCCCCCCCCCCCCCCCCAAAAAAAAAAAAGATTGCTGGCAATGTTTCAATCAAATACAATAGTAGATTTAATCTGGAACATCTTGAAAATGACAGGAAAGCAGAAAGAGACGCAGTTACTCTGCCATTTTAACTATTATCAATTTCCTTCCCTGTGCCCTTCCTGAAAAGATTGTGGAAACTATCAATCGATGACGGCATGAGAATAATGAGAGAGATAAAAGCAATACAGCTCATGACAGACATGCTAGCAAATTTCAGGATTATACCTTCCACAAAAGGTTTTAAAATTTAAAAATAAACCTTTTAAACTTGAATGTAGTCATTGAATAGCTTTTCATCCTACCATTTTTCCCAGTTAACGCAGAATTCTGAACAAAGTTATGAAACTACAAAGATGAGTCTAGAGTTTCTGCTCTAGAATAAAGGAAATTTGAGGGCATGTGTGAACTCCCCATTAGAACAGGAACAGGTGCCAATTAACTTCCACATTGATCAAAAGTCAATTCTATGTCCGGTACTCAATTTCTACTCAGAATGATTAGATAGATAATTTTATGACAAGCCTATCAAACCAGTGTGGTTATTGCAGAACTAATTTATACCAGTATTATTTTTAGCTTGAGATTCTCTCATTATTTTTAGTTTTTCTTCTTTAAGTCTAAGGTACTCTCTGAAGCTGCAAAGAGACAGAAAGAGAGCTTCTGCTTGACTTTGATGATGTGAACTCCCCCTATGAAAACAGCTGCCAAGAAACTTCTGCTCTGATCTATTTTCAATAAAGTTTCAATTACAATGGTTTTCCTAGCTGTACATAGGCACCATGCGTCATAACATATGGTTGAATGTTCCTACATAGTGATATCCAGACGTCTACATATAGCATTCTATGGTGTTGCATAGATAACAACATAAAAAGCAAAGGCCTACATTTGCAGAGATTTTTCCAACCACTAAACATACATGTACCTAAAAATTGTTATCATGATCTTATTACCTACAATTTTTTTAGTTTAGACATATAGTTTGTGACATGCCATGTGATTCATAAGAATAAAAATCTAAAAATTCCACGAATTGTTAAAAATGATGTTTTTTTGCTGTACGACACTTTCATCAATGGAATGAATTGCAAAAATGCTGTGTTGTGATTCCATTGTTTCTCAGCATGAAACTTTTGCGAATACCAACCACTCACGATTGATTCTGGTTTTAGAGTATTTGGGTTTATTTTTCCTACATTTTGCTCATGTATATGTATGCATGTATAGACATGTATCTGCCCTCATAAAATGTCTACTTTAGAAATACATGTATTCAACTATGTGTTGTGAAGCTGGTAAATACCATCCACTCACGAATGTTTCTGGTGTTAGAGTATTTGGGTTAGGGTTCTATCTTTCCTAACTGTGGCTCATCTATGCATGTATAAACCTTTACAGTGTATCTTCCCCCATAAAACTTCTATAGTTTAAATACATGAATTCAGCTATGTGTTTCGAAGCTGGTCTATTTCGGTGCCTACATGTATTCTCAAACTTTCACCTGGCTGTACTAACTGTCTATATTTGGGAAAAGAATTGTTCGTACGTAATTTCACTTTTTTTCTACCCTTTAACGGGACAGGAAAGATGGGGGGAAACCATGAGTAATAAAATCAGCACCAGAGTAAAGAGATCTTACATGTAAGTTTGGTCGAGAGGCGGGTTCGTGTTTGCACGATCCGTCTGCGCATATATATTCCCAGCCGTGACTCAACGAGATCACACAATAGCGAGCAAAGGATTATACCCCGAATTATCTCTCCCCAAATCACTTTTTTTTCTTGACAGATCACTCTCATGTTTTGAGATATCTCGAAGGGTTACGAGTTCTCGGGCGAGAGGGAGTAGGGTTTCAAAGTCTCCTCACATTTGTCAGGCCATTTGTCAGGCAGATGTCTATGTATGTGTCACATCTGTGCATGAAAAACCTGATTCATGTTTAATCCATGTGTTCTCGTTTTTCAAAGAAGTGAGAGGAGAGGGCTCCGTTTTCCCCTAAAAGATAGCATCAAGATCTAATCATTTTCCATAAGTTTACAGCTACAATGTAGAACTATATGTACTTTCACTGAGGCAAAAAACATGATTTATTTCTATAATCATTAAATATGTTAAAGAGAAAAGTTTGAGATAAGAAATGAAAGTATTTACGATGCACTTTCTGAATAAAATTAAAGTTCATATTTGTTTTGAACATGGATGCAGATTATGCTGACAATCACAAGCAAACCCTTCAGAACTATTTTCCAATTGGAAATTAATTGGCCTACAGTGTAACATACATGGACAACACAAATGAAATAGTAGTCCATGGTACCACTCCTGGATAGTTACTGCTGTTATTCATATTAGATAAAACAGTTCACAAAGATCACATGTTCCACCCCTCCCCCTTACAAAAACAAAAAATAAAACAATCTTTGATACATTTTTAAATCGAGATATTATTTCTGAAAACGAATACATGTATGTATTTGCATATGATCTTTTGATATCTACCTTTGACTACACTTACATGTATTTACTTTTAATTACACATAGGAAAGCTTGTAACTTAATTTTGGGTGCGCACATCACGTTGATGTTACTACTTTCACGATCAAAACATTTATAGGAGCCAACTAACTCTGAAACAAGATTTTCGAAATCAAACATTTTGAACATGATCGCAAAGACTTTCAAGAAATCAACTCACTGGCAATTTCAATACCCTACTGTGTATCCCATCATGTAATACCTCACTGTAATATTCGCACATCTCAATATGTAACGGGCAAGGCTATTGAAATGCCTTAGGTTGATTTTCCTCGAGTCTTTGCGGTCAAGTTGTTTACTTTCATCACCTTTTAAGAAGCATGCCCAGCGCTTCCTTGAGCGTTGTGAACGTCTGGTACGTGGAGAAGAATACATTAATGTAGACCGAATCCATGTCTTCTACGGCCATGGGCAAGTAATCCACGAGGCGCTGGACGGACGCGGCCTTGATGGTGCGTATCCTGAGTGTCTCCCACTGCAGGTAGGATAAGAACTTGACACTACTACTATCCGGACAGCACTGTGGTGTGGGGTTGGATGGTGACGGCCGGTGGTTGACATACAGTGGGGATGGTCGGAGAGGGAGGGTTGACGTTGGTGACATATGGGTTGGTGAATTTGGAGGGGAAAGGGTGGGGTTTTTCAGGGAGGATGAAAAATGGGCTTGTCATAGGCAGAGGTTGGAAAGGACAGGTTTTTTGTTTTTAGGAAGGATGGAAAGAGGGTTTGTCACAGCCGGTGGTTGGAAAGAATTAGTTGGACATGGTCAGGAATGGATGGATGTTTTGATTTGAGGCAACGTGAAAGCATTTTACGAATGAGTAGCAGCTTTGATGCGGTGAAAATGATATCAGGCATGTTTTTGCAAACAATTTTTGACACCGTTATTATGACAGACATGGTTTAATTGCATGAAGTATGAATGCCAGCATTTTGGGGGTTTGATATTTTGATAAATTTGATGACATACAAGATCAAATGCAAGCACAAGTCATAGCAAGACATGACAGAAGCGATAGACACAAAGACAGAATATACCATGACAAATTATTGATCATAGTTGCAGAGGAAAATCAGTTTGACAGTGAAATTACAGTTTTAAACATTGCAGTTCCAGTTGTTTTTTTCACCGGAAAATGGAAGAATATAAAATTGATATATTATTAAGGTTAAAAAGAGGGTAAAATGTGTGATGCATTTGTGTCACCATCAAATGTTCAAGTATTGTTAAAATGGAATTTGAAATGCCATATTTTAAGTTATTATTGATATTCAATAACAATTCAGACATACATGTAAACATGCAAATACAAGATGTCACAAAAAAAGTAAATTAGCTCATGTTCGTGATAATATACATCATTAAAAGTGAAAGTAATAAACAAAATCAATTCATTTGTTATAGATTTAGTTTGTTTGTTTGATATGGGGGGGGGGTGTTTCAAGATGAAAATTGATATTAGTCAATATAATTTTTATTAGTCAATGTGAGAGTATTGATTTTTAAGCCAAAATGTAGTATCAGTTGGTTGGAAATGGGGCAAGTTTATTGGCCGATTACAAGAGGTATTCCAAGGGATTTATAGGGGGTCAAATATAGTTTGGGAGAGGTACATTTTAGGTTTGAATTTATAAAGGGTTACCAGGTTTAAAGACCATTAGGGCAGGCAAGGAAGGAAGGAAGAAAACAGGGAAACACAGTGAATGAGAATGTTTATCACGATGACAATTTGCAGAAAGGATTTTACACATTCGATCATGGTGACAGACTGTATACAAATAGATCTTGAGCACACCGTAGGAAGAGAAAGTTTGGTGGAATGTATAATGTAGAAATACATGTAGCGAGGATACCACACAGCCCTTATCTTTTCACAAAACTGTAAAGTATGTATATCGTAAAATAGCTTAAAAGCAAAATGTGGTGGGACATAGAGACGTGCTTGAAATGCAAAGAGGATAATTGTTGAAAAATTGAATTATACTCCATAAAGCAAGAACCATAATATGAGGACCTACTATACAATATAGTGCATAGGTATATACTCCCTATAGTATTTGGCGTAATGATACCCAAATTGTCATTCAGATAAATTTCAAATAATTCTTTAAATACACCATCATACCGAACAATCAATACTTTTGTATTCCAGACATGTTTTTACTGGCCACTATACATTTCACTGAGCTACTTGTACAAACGAAAGTACTAGAAACCACATATCAAAATTTTTAACAAAGTATAGATCATTGCAAAACATAACCCTTCTCTGTAGGCAGCAATCTTTAGTGGGTTTTTTTTTCTTATCTCAAATAAACAACACTGAGAAGAAAAAAATCTCTGCCAAGTCATAAATGACACATGAAGATAATAAAGGCTTTTCAGAAAATGAGGAGCAACATCTGTATTCTATTATCATAGAAGGAAACAGATTTTTTTTAAAGAGAGAGATTCCAATAAAAGAACGTCTACATGTATCATACAAAAGTTTTACCACCAGTTTGGGTCATGTCAGGAAATGGAACAGCATGTATGCACTACATCTATAATTTGTTTCCATCTCTGAAGCTGAAACTAACATCTACCCAGGGACAAGTTCAATATGGCCATATGGGACCCTTGAGGCATGATATAAGATCGATATTCGAAAAAAGTTCTGCAGAAGTGTAAGAGAACAAAAGAATTGTGGCCCTATTTATGTGCCAGACACCACTTTGTCTGTTGACAGCCAGAAGGGTGTTAGCTCTGTGTTAAAGGATGTGAGCTAATGCCTTTCTGGTTCTCAGCAGATGATTATATGGCACAATACGGCTGAAGGAATGGGATTCCTGAATACTAACGTCATGCTGGACGCAGGAGGCATCTGCTGCGGACTTCTTGTAGCTGACTTTCTTGAGGTAGACGGAGTAGATGATGTCATCGCCTCGCTCCTCTCCCCAAAGTCGGAAGGCACTCTCCGGAGATCCCTCCTGAATGAGGAAGATGACAGAGTGGAAGAGGAGAAAGGGGAGAAAGAATAGGAAAGTGGATGACAAGTTAAAGAATAAAAGAGAGACAGAGAAATAAGAAGATAAAGAAGAAAGAGGTAATGAAGGAGAAACAGGCAACATAGAAAGATAGGAAAACAGAAAGCAAAGAGAGAGAATAAATGAAAAAAATATATAAAGAGAAAAAAGAAAAAAGATAGATGAATAGGAAAGGAAAAAAACAGAGCAAATATAGATAAGTAGAAAAAGAGAAGAAGATGATGATGATGAAGATGAAGTTGAAGAAGAAGAAAAAGAAAAAGAAGAAGGAGGAGGAGAAGGAGAAGGAGGAGGAGGAGGAGGAGGAAAAGGAGAAGGAGAAGGACGAGGAGGAGGAGGAGGAGGAGGAAAAGGAGGAGAACGAAGAACATGAAAAGGAAGAATAAAAGCGGAAAAATCATTTTAAGATTACATCAAACTTCACATGTTCACAGAAATTACTGTATGTTAATTTTTCACTTCATATCTGCAATGCCAATTTCAGCATACTGCAGACAAAATGAAAATTTGCAGTGTGTGTTATACATGTAAATATCAATTTTAAAACCTCCTTAAATGTAAGTCATCATTTTCTTATCAACATTACATGTATATTTATATTACATCCCTTGATCTTTCTTATTTATGAAAAATATAAACATGTATGTTTGCATAAAAGGTACACAACCTACTTCTCTGTATTTCTGTATCTCACTCAACTGGGGAGTCTTTCATCAAGTGTCTTGTCAGTGATTTTACTGACAAATTTGCTCTCTGCCAATCAGATGCAAGGATTTCAGTAGCTTATAACAGTTGTTGGTAATAATCACTGACAAAACGCTTGATAAAAGCTCCCCTGGAACTATTTCATATTTGCACTTTGTAAAAGACCTACTGGTACTTAATGGCAAACACACACTGTATTACACAAGTTCTATTTGTCCATCATATCAACTATCAATATGAGTTCATACAATGACACATCCAATTACAAGGTGTCATATTGTATACTTTGTACTTGAAAAAGATGTACGAGCAATCATTAGAGTGTATGACAAACCAAGTACATTCTATAACAATCCAGGTTCGTGTTTGCTTTCAAACAAATAAAAAAAAAAAAAATTAACAGTGTACTTTCATAATTTACTGCCTACACAACACCTGGGAACATGTAACGGTACCACAGCTGCATGTAAACTGAACACGGTACATAGCATCTGCTCAGGTACTCGTTCAACTGTGAAATTTTGATGACTAATAGACAATGAGTTGACATTTCTCAGTCAGTCAGAACAAATCAAAGGACAAACAATCAAATCTATCCCCATCAGTTGCAGTATATGGCCAACTACATTTCTGTGTAACTGTCAAAATTCTGTAATTTCAAATTTCACAACATGCTCTTAATTTCAAGAATTGCATATGCACACAAACTCAGTTGCAGTATACAGCCGACGTACTGTCAAAATTCTGCCATTTCAAATTTAAAAAAAAAAGCTCTTTCTTTCCAAAAGCACAAACTCAAATACAGTACACAGCCGATCACTCTCAAAATTCTGCCATTTCAAATTTCAAAACAAGCTCTTTATTTCCAGAGGGGCATGCACGAACTCTGGCGCTTACGAGATAACACAGATCGACTCTTAAGTTCATCGGACTGTCAAAATAGTCCAAATAATCTGTGATTGCTCTCTGATAAGATACTATAAAAAATGAGATGCGTGAACTGAAATTAGCACAGGAGGATCCAAAGGGTAAATACAGTTCGATACCAAAGTCCAGTTGATGCCTGCTCAGACAATGGACGATAAAGTCCTGCTTTTGTATATATATCATTGTATCTTTAGAAATAACAACAACACTGTTCATTGTATTTATTGAACATAAATTGATGTTACACGCCCCTCCTCCTCCTCTAGAAAATTAAATCTGTTGATGATTCATGTTTTTGAAAAATAAATCAAATACATTGAGCCATGTAAAGGACCATAAAACTATATATGTAAAATGCATTGATTTGGCATTGATTGATCATTATATATGTATTTTGGAGTATTCACCCGAGTTGTAATTTCAGTTAATGTGGTCGAGTCACACAATACACAGTCACACTACAGTATACACAGCATACATGTAGAATTGTGCATCAATTACATGTACATGTATGTATACATGTATATGTAGTTGGACAAATGTTTACAAAACAATAGCTATTAATCATATTATTTTCAGCAGTGGTTCACTAAAAACAAAGTATGGTATTATGTAATCGGATAACAATGGCTATGGACCCTATTACAGTGAAACCTGTCTATAAAGACCACTCAAGGGAGACAAGAAAAGTGGTCTTTATGAGCAGGTGGTCTTTATGTACAGGTTCTTTTAATACATATTTCAAAGAGAAACACTTTTCAAGGGAAACTAAAATAGTGGTCTTTCTATACAGGTGGTCGCTAAAGCAGGTTTGACTGTACACACATATCTACCAGCGACTCTGATTTTATTTTTCAGTCCTGTATCAAATTGTATTTTGTTACAACTACACTGTACACTGTAATGTAGTACAGCAGTATTGTACATGTTGATGAGTATTACAGATGAGTATAGGCAGTCAACAAACAAGAAAAAAACGGTATATGTAAACTGGAATTGCCATCAGAGGTAAACGAATCAATATTGAGGCACATACAGAAAGGGGCGCTTGATCAAAGCCTTGAATAAAGCCTTGAATAAAGCCTTGAATGCCTTCAATGAACTCACAACATATAATGTACATACCGGTACTTTCTAAATAAATAAGTTATGTCGAACTGTTCATTTTCATGCCTTTCTGTTATTCTGGCAATGCATGCAACTGTTTACAGCTGCATGTATGTATTGTAAGTATACAATGCATTGACAGCAATTAGAAAACATCTACTGTAAAAACCCGAAACATCTGCTACCTGAAGCTTTCGAGATTGTAAAAAGATAACCCAGCTATTTTCAAAGCAACAAACTTTCGCAAATTTCCAAAATTAAGTGTTGTGTCAGTTGTGATTCATTTATTTCGCAGCATGAAACTTTCTCAAATCTGAACCACTTGCAAAATTCACTAACATTTCATGCGCACCCAAGTTTTTTTTTTACAGTATTAGATAGAACTACTCGCAAAACAATTCATGAACATTTCATGCACACCAAAGTTTGTTTTTTACAGTATTAGATAGAACTACTTGCAAAAAATTCATGAACATTTCATGCACACCAAAGTTTGTTTTTTACAGTATTAGATAGAACTACTTGCAAAAAATTCATGAACATTTCATGCACACCAAAGTTTGTTTTTTACAGTATTATAGATAGAACAACTTGCAAAATTCATGAACATTTCATGCACGCGAAAGTGTATGGTCTTCACGTTATTAGATTTAGCACAGGCAGTAATGGTAGGCCTATGCTCTGCCAGTATTTCCCCATATTTGGCAGATACCGGTATTATGGAGGTGCATGTACCTGCCTGTCAGTATCTCTACCAATACATCCTAAAAACCACCCCCACAGAGCACAGGAAGGAAATCAAACTTGATAGACACCGGAAGGTAGAGACTAGCACCCAGCAATAAAGTGGCGTTTTATTTTCTATAAACTGTATTGAATGTCCCAATTACTTTCATCTTTTACTTTTACAGAAAGAAAAAAAATGTATTAACCCTTTCAAGACAAATGACCACATTCTGTGGTTTGGTTCAATTACATGTACTTTTGATTCAGAGCTCTAAAAAATATACCAGATGCATGAGAAGAAAGAGCTAAAAATTTCTGCACACATTATGTCCACATTTGTTGCATGACCATATTGCGTTTGATGGCAGGAAGTTTTAAAATGAGAATAAGCTTTACAATCCTTATATTGGCAACATAATGAGAGGTTCAAAATCATTGTTTTTTTAATCAAAATTAGCCACTTTTCAACTTTTCGACAAAATTTATACACAATGTATATTGTTTTTAAAGACATTAATCCTTATCAGAACCATGTAGCACTCAAAGAAAAATATTATTGTTGCCAATTTGAAGAACGAAAAGTGATCAGTCCTGAAAGGGTTAATGTAAAACGAGAAACTTTAGAATACATGTACAACAGAAATCTACAGTTTTGTGAGTAATTTTATTTGTGGAATGAACTACTGTGAAACCTGTATATTAGGACCGCTCAAGGGGGAAAAGAAAAGCGGTCCTAATGAGCAGGTGGCCTTTATGAACAAGTTCCTTTAATAAAATGAATAGCACTGTTCAAGGGGAAACAAAAATTGTGTTCTTTATAGACAGGTGGTCTTTCTTTACAGGCGGTCACTAAAACAGGTTTGACTGTAATGGCAAATCACAGGGAGTGCCAAAACGTGAGAGGTGTGCATTATATTTTTCCCTAGAGACAACGGTAAATATAACATCAGTTTATTGATACCCTGTGGTGTATTGCTTAAAAATACAGCTCCAAAAACTTCCCAGTTATTTGATAATTTATGATAATGAACAGCATATCAACTATGTTTCACTCATCTACATGTACCTCATGTACAAGTACAAAACTATTGTTAATTATTATTATGCTCATTTTTCTAAAAGATTTTACACTCACATCTCCCCCATCATGCCCATAGTCAATGATAGTATCCCTATTTCCCATCCACTCTCTCCCTTTCCTCATAATGTCTTTTTGGGGTCTTTCTCCGTCTGTCTCAACATTGTCTCACTCTCTCTCCCTCTTTCTTCCTCTTTCTTGTGCCCCCTTTTCTCTCATTCTCTCTCTCTCTCTCTTTATTTTACAATTCAATATTTATTCAAACCCATCCCCAACTGTGCACATGAAGAAAAAGGACAAAACTATCCTCATTCGATCCTCACTTTACAGTTGACTTACCAAGTTATTAACCATTCTCTCAGATGCTTCTGAACCTTTCCCCATCAACTCAATCCAAATCAAATATATATGATCCAACCTTCACTTCAGCAAATTTTAACAATGAACTCTTCCTTTCCTTCCATGCATATTTATACCAGCGAGAGAAAGTATGTACCAGTATGTCCTGTCTGGAGGATAAACTTTTACATAGAAAAGCTAAGAATAGATGCACCCCTACTAGAGTGTTTTTGTTTACGTTTCTCACTTTCATGCGTATTTCATGTCAGATGCCAAGAAATCTACACCCATTTGACCCCAGCCCTGCACTTGGAACCCATTCTTAGTCTCACTCTCCAGAGACCTTGTTACTCTTAGAATATTTTCCAAGACTTACAGCCTTTCAATTATTTTTTTAAATGTTTGGTAAGTATGATTTCATTATAAATTTCTCAAAATTATATTTTCAGCAATTGAAGGAATAACATTCTTCAAGGGCGACTCGTCAAATTTTATTCTTGACACAGTGGATATGGAAAGAAACAAAGAAAGAGGGTGTGTGTGTGTTCTGGTGTATGTGTGGATTTTGATCAATTAATCTGATCTGAAAAATCATCCAATTACATGTAATTACACCTGGGGGGAATCTTTAGGGTCACCATTGAAAGTGCAACTTAGATTGAAACCTGTAAACAAAGACCGCCCAAGGAAAACAAGAACAGTGGTTTGTATACAAAGGGAGTCACTTCTTGTTCCAGGTACATGTATAAAGCAGGTGATCTCTACATATATACATACAGTTTACTTCAGTGCAGTGTTTAAAACATTGATCCAGAGGAAACTCTCAAAAAATGTGTCCTTTAGAGAAAGTTGATCATTCTACACATGTGGTTACTAAAGCCTAGGCTAAGCTTTAAAGGCGAGACCAGGGAGCCGACCATTATTAACTTGAGTCTCCATCTCAGACTACATTTACCTCACCAAGGTGCATCAATCTTCCCTCCAAAATACTGGTCTACGTCATGAACTCGACCCTATGATCGTTTTCCAGTGTATAAGTAGTTACATGATGACTTGAAAATACATCTTGCAGTGCACATTTGACATTCACCGAATGAAAGTCATGAAATAAAGACCTACATCTGATCATCCTGATGTTTTTCCTTGTTAGAAGGTGGTAATTTGTTATGTTTGCAACATTTCTTTTAATTGCCAGCTATAAATCCAACTTGTCATTACCTTTAACACTATAACCCCTGTACCAAGTAAATATACTACAGTGAAACCTGTATATAAAGACCACTCAAGGGAGACATAAAAGGTGGTCTTTATGAGCAGGTGGTCGCTAAGGCAGGTTTCACTGTACTTGCGGAGTGCAGACTGATGACTATTCCAATGCGTGAAAAAGCAGCACTCAGCAAGTAAGAACCCATTTTATAGTTTAATTTGTTTAAATTTAAAGTTTCATTCTCCAAAACTCCTAAATGCACAAATATATGTACTCGGAGATAAGTATTTGGCCTCAATTGTCATACCTTTCTCTGATTGACATCCTAGATGATTCAAAGTGAAAAAAAAAATTAAAATAAATGTACATGTATTCACTGTATTAAAACTGCTTGTTCCATGTAAAAAAAAAAATTCCTCCGCCCCCATCGTGTACATGTAGCATATCTCATTGGTCTTTACATACAGGTGGTCACTAATGCAGGTGTCACTTTACATCTACTTACAGAGTGCAGACTGCTGACTATTCCAATTCATGAAAAAGCAGCAAATCAGCAATCCAAGAACCCATAAATAATGTAGTTTGATATATTTTTTTAAGTATCATTCTCCCAAACTCCTAAATGCACAAATACATGGAAACAAGTGGTTAGCCACATTGATGTCTGCACATACATGTATACATTTAGGAATACTTTTATTACAAATATCTATTTTTAATACCATTTTAAGGTAGGGCTGTATTTATATAGCTACATGTACCTACATTGTAGCTCTGTATTCTTTGTTTTTATTTTATCTATAATTGAATTATTTTTTAAAATGTCAAAGGCATGTGGAAAAGTACACAAAAAGAGCCAAGCATAACAACAACATTGGCGCTGAACAAATATAATGTACATGTACATGTACATGTATACGTACCAGGAAACAAAAAACTAATATGTCCTTTTCCACTCCTTTTTCACTCCTTTTCCTTCAACCCAGCAACCATGACCTCAGATTTTGGAATGTGTGACTGGTCTGGACTGACATGGAAACAGTATTAGAAATAGGGCTAGATAGAAATGCAAAACTTGAAACTGATTTTCCTGATCTATGTACTGTACATGTACACTGTGTAGTCTGAATTCTGAACAGAATTTTGACTGAGAAAAGCAAAGCCTGTTCAGTATCCACATGTACATGTACAAACTTACAATACAGTCAAACCTGCTTTAGCGACCACCTGTATAGAAAGACCACAATTTTTGTTTCCCCTGAAAAGTGTTACTCATTGAAATGTGTATTAACCGAACCTGTACATATAAAGACCACCTGCTCATAAAGACCACTTTTCTTGTCTCCCTTGAGTGGTCTTTATATACAGGTTTCACTGTATATATGGAAACCAGTACAATGTACATGTATCTTACATCTTGAGAAGAAAGATAGAAAGTAAAATTTGGCAAAAATCGATTTTAAGTTTCCTGAAAACGAAAACAGGTAGTTTTAACCACCTCAAGAATCGTTCATCTTCCTACACAGAATTTTTTATAACAAATTTTAAGCCTACATGTACATGTATCTCTTTAAAAAAAAAACGTTTCTATTATACTCTGTAGGACCAGGAAACTAAAAATGACAAATTGGCTACAAAGAGATGTACTATATATACATTATAATTAGGGGTGGGAGTTTCGGGTATTTTTTCAAATCGGGAACCCGACGATTTTTCGGGCGGGTTCCCGGTTACCCGAAAATCATATAACACAAATTACAAGCTTATATTTACCCCTAAGAAGCTATTAACACTGGGAAAAACTCCTTCGTGTTTGGCACCTGAAATAAACAATTCAAGGGAAAAAAGAGACTGGGAAAATCGCGGGCGCAAGACATGATATTAGGCCTAAGCCTCCTAAATTTAATCCATAGAAATCATCGATAATAATCATGCCAGCGCCTTAGCCTTAGGTAAATAACGGTCAACAGTCCCTTGCACATGTTTATCCAAAAATACACACATGAACTTGAAAGGAAGGGAAATACAATGAAATCTCAAAGAAAAACTTGTTTGAGACGATGATCATGATGATTCTTTATAATTTTGCACGAGCAGCCCTTGGGAATTTTGACACCTGATCGTAAAGAGAGCAAGAGGCAAACTTCACGCGTAGTATCAATTGATGTCCCTGACGAAAATGGCGAGCTTTCTCTGCTACAGTCAATACGTGTACACATTGTAATTCCCCACGCACGATCAACGATAGTTTCCTTCTCAAGATCAAACAACTCATCGCGCCGCGTCAATTATTGAAATTCACCCACACACATACACACACTTCATGTACCACAGTCTACTGATATTCGTAAAAGTATGCTAGTCCGATCTCTCTTCGTATACACACACAGACACGCTCATAAGATCATGCTTCTTTTATTTAGAATTTAGAAAGTGCAAGTTCATAAACGAAAACTGAAAACAAGATTTTTATATTTTTTCCTTTTTTTTGGGGGGGGGGGGGGGGTAATCATTTCTTTCTGAATGACTCTCTCTCTCTCTCTCTCTCTCTCATAAATGACAGGGTTTATTTTAAAGAAAGGGTTCTTAAACTGCTTTGCCTGAATTAAAAAAAATGCGTGGGCCTAGTGTATTAGCGTTTAGACAATAGTGATGTAACCCTTATAAGTTATAACCCGTCCCTCAACGTTACGGCCCCACCCCTTCCCCCACGTGATGGAGATCGGAGACAATAATTAATAAATGAAACAAAGGAAACATGCATAGATGTCTTCTCAACAGTCAAGTAGTCAACAGGTAACTTTTCATTATGACATTTTCGTTGTGCATGTACATGTAAATAAAAACGTTCTTTCAAAGGACTAAATGCAAAACAAAGAAGAGCTGGTATGTGTTTTCTGTCATCGGCATGATCTTCATAACCATCATATCATCATCATAACATAATTATCATATCATCATGATCCATGATGATCGTCATCATAATCATCATCAAAGACATCATCATCATCATTATCATCTTGATAATCATTATCGTGAAAACAAGTATCATCATCATAAAAAAATATCAAAAAATATCAAGCCAACCACTTCATCCCTGCCCGACCGTAACTTCATCCTTTTTACGCACATGCGGTTCCCCTTTGATATTCGATCTGTTTATACGAAGCGCCTTCGCGCCCAATGCCGCGGCGGTGTGAATTGAGGATCAAAGGAACGGGGAGGAAAAAAGGCGCAAACCTTCATTGGCTGGTTGGCATATTTTGCACATGTCATGACTTGTGGTCATCAAATGAGGTCACAAGCCCAATTTTATGAATGAAATTCTTGATCGTGCGCACTCTAGACAGCCTTTGCTTCCCATGCCTTGTTTTTCACTTTCACATGAATGAAGGATATTATTTTGGATATATCGCCATGGATATAATCTGATTTTAGTAATTTCGAATTTATTAATTGTGTGCTAAAGTTTCAGGAATTGTGACAGTGCCAAATCGTGCTCGCGCTTAATCTTGTTGATGTTAATACATCTGTTCATGTACGAGTCATATTCATGATGAGATGCCGCGTGCGAGTATGGAGCGACGGTTGATGTTGAATATGGATGAGTTTGTAAGCTTTACGCCCGTTGATCGCTCATGACTACGACATATTGTTTACTCCAAATAAGGGGGAAAGGCATTCAAATGCAAATTATATTATGGGTTCGATGAACCAATGAGCATGCAGTATCTGAATCGCGGCTGTGGGCTTTTTGCTGTCTGTGTATACGAATGTGTAATGTGTGTGTAAGGTTTAAGGGTTATGTATTATAGTAAGTTGAACGAATCGAAACATGTATAAGTCGTATTCATGATGAGATGCCACGTGCGAGTAATCCGAGTATGGAGCGACGGTTGATGTTGAATATGGATGAGTTTGTAAACTTTACGCCCGTTGATCGCTCATGACTACGACATATTGTTTACTCCCAATAAGGGGGGAAGGGCATTCAAATGCAAATTATGTTATGGGTTCGATGAACCAATGAGCATGCAGTCTCTGAATCGCGGCTGTGGGCTTTGCTGTCTGTGTATAACGAATGTTATAGTAAGTTGAACGAATCCAAAGTGGGGCGCTATATGGATTTTTCATTGAATGGATTTTTCATTTAATGGCTGGTCGACGATGAGTAATCATTAAAATACTTATTTTCGGGAAACGGGCATGTAATATTTTGACCCGGGACCCGATGCTCTCGGGCGGGACTCGGGTACCCGGTTTTTAGTCCCAGCACTAATTATAATAATCACAAATTCATTTTATTCTTTTGGAAATTTGTTTTTATGCATCAAGTATTCCAGTGTCATAATTTATAGCTTTATCTACAGAAAACTCCCCTTATAGAGTGCTACCTCCATGCTCATACCCATCCCTCACCTGCCCCCACCCCAAGAAATGGGTAAAAATCGGTAATAATCTTTTGCATTACCTCCAACAGAAAATGTCAAATCTAAATCTAAAATAAGGATGCTTTAAGAGGTCAGGTAAACAAGGTGAAGAAAAAAGAATAAAAGCTCCTGCATGCACCATCATATGCTTCAGTGATCTGTTCTTTGAAAATAGAATCAGCAGAATCTAGGTCAACTGTGAATCTTACCAGCACATACGTGTACGTCACAATTTCTTGCTGTACATTTATGTGAAGGTCTGGAGGATCGGATTTCGTCAGTTGAATCAAGGATAATTCCCTGGTTTGCATGTAGTTTGTTCTTTTTTTTTCTTTTCTTTTTTTTTGTAGTTTGATGTCAGATGTGCTTGTTTAAATGATTCAGTTAATGGTTTTTCTTTCATCTGTTCAAAGATGTCTGCATTTCTTCTCTTTCTTTTATAGCATTTTGTATTTTTATCATTTACATACTACAGTTTTCAAGATTTACAGAGTGGTTAATCAGGGCAAAGCTTTCACTTATTGATTCTTTTTCCCTCTTGGAAGTAAAAGACACAATACATAATACACACAAAGAATATTGCAATATATAAGAAAAATGATTAAATAAAAATATATTTTAAATATAATATCCACAGCTTTGAAAGTGCAATGTCCTTGTCTTTACACTTGTGTACCAGTACACATGTGCCTGTACCCGTACATGAAAGCTGTGGTAGTATTGAGGGCATATATATATTATTTGTCTCTGTCAAATTTCTTGCTTTTTCCCCATAATTCGCGATTTCCTACTCGCGATTTCCTACTCATGCAAGAACAAGCACAGATGACATCGCATATACATGTATTTGGGTCTTGTAACCATTAACAACTAATCTTACAATGATAATAACTTCTTTTAATTTCATCTTAACTCATCTTATTAAAGATGAAAATAATTACATGTACACATTCCTGCTGTTCTTCTAAACTGTAATACATGTACACAGTCAAAATAAGTCACAAAAGGTTTGAAGTTCAAAAAGTCTCTCTCTCTCTCTCTCTCTCTCCTTGATTTCTTTTTTTATACTGAAAGAAATGAGCTATATGTATTATTTACATCAACTGGGTACATTTGCACATTCTATACAGAATTAAGAAGGGTAAAAAAGAGGGAAGAAACAAACAAGAACAAGCAAGAAAAATAAAACAACAAAAAAAGGCATTTTAGCAGGTGGTGCCTTTTCCAAGAAGGAAATCGTTGATTTCTTGTTTCAGGAAATGTGCAACTACTCAAGAAATTTAACCAACTACAAATTGCAGTAAACTTATGAAAGTCAATATCATACTAAAGAAAGCTTGCTGGTACGGATACTGGTACCCACATTTATGCTTTCAAACAATAACAAGTGAAGGTTGATGCACTGAAAGTTTTTACCTGGGATACAAAAACATAAAATTATATTTTGATGAATGGGGTCAATTCATTATCTTTGAAGGTACATGGACATGGACAAGTACCGGTAAACCCAAAAGAAAACAAAGAGTCATCTCGCCTGATACATGTAACTCCCTGATGAAAATAGCAATTTTTACTTCTTCTTCTCCTTTTTTTATTTCTATCTTTTTCTAAAAGATAGTGGTTCCTCCTCCTTTCTTTTAAAGTCTTCAAAGGTAAAATGAAGTTTCAAGCATACTTGAAATTGAATGCAATAGACTATTATACATCAATGTAATTAGTGTTTTAAAACACAAAGATTATCTGCAAAAACTAACTTTATAATAACCATTTACCAAATTTATACATGACTCTGAATAAAAAGGTAATGAAATGTTTAATTGTAAGGCTTGTATCATGAAACGTTTTGAAGTATCTTACTTATAAAGAAAGAAATAATTGTCAAAATAGAATGCAACACTTTTTCAACACTGCCTACAATGCAACATGGCTGCCAGAATTGCAGTGTTTAATACATATGTACGAAACACATTGCTGCACTATTTCTGCTTGATCAACTGAATGAACAGCTGAAAATACTGGATTATTTTACAACTGTTTATCATAAATGAAGATAACACAGACTACTGTCATGAAACGTATTGTACACTGAGTACATTGTACATGTAGATGTAGTTTCTTGGAATATTTGAACACACACTAGAACAAACAATGGAATTTCGTCAGAAAATGAAAGAAATGTGCTATTTTTTAAGAATCATAGTTGTGTAATGTAATAAAACACAGCTTGAAGCTCTGCACACTGCTCTATAATCAAATTACAATGTGAACAGAATTGCAGTACCACATTGACATGCCAGCCTTGCAATTTGAAATAGCAAGTTCTAGCAAGAAGCAAATATCTATGTGTGTTGCAATGTTCCCTGCTGGGTCTATTCCATCTCGATAAAACATTGAAGTTAACAGACCTCATGGGAGGTAGGACAATATGTCACACAATCACAATTTCCTTCCCTTTTTATTCAGATTTCCCTAATTTTCAGGATTTCCTTCCTCTAGACTTTCCCTTTTTGGACATACATATTCCAATGGAATACGGTACAATTCTGTTTTTTCAACCATATTGCTAAATTTCCTGCTAATTTTTCTTCTAAAGATCCTTTTTAAGTGAGTTATAATTAAGGAAAACATGAACTTGAAAAAAGGTACATGTATTTCAATTTGAATTCAAATGTATACATACTTCACTATAATTGGACAAAAAAGGGACTGGTAAAGGAAAAATCCCCCCCCCCCCCACCCACCCCCGCAATCTTCCACAAAAACCAAGATGTCTTTAAAACATGGCACAAGTTTGGTTCACAACGTAAAGTTACAGACACTCCTTGTAGAACTAAAAGTATTTCCTAGAGATATGTAAAGTAAAATTAAAAAGCAAACTATGGAAAGTATAACATGCACATTAAATTGACTAAGCAAAGTCTGAGTGCACAAATAGACCTACATGTAGGAATTATCTAACTTTGATCTGTACTTGTTCTGTTTTAAAGATCTAAGTGTTCATCTATTAGACAAATTCAAATTCAAATTCATATTAAAATTCACTTTCTTCCATTGATTTTGACAACATCCAACATCTGTTCAAATACATTTAGTATAATTTATGTATACAACACAATGATAACCCACTGGACTTACGAGGGTGGATCCAGGATTCTGTCAAAGGGGGGGGGGGGGGGTCAGTTAAAAAAAAAAAATACAAAAAAACGCAGCGTCGTTGGGAAGCGGTTCACTCAGAAGGGAATATCGTATTAAATCTAAGTTGTCTTTTTCAAATTCCACCAACTTCTTTTTCTGTAGGAATTTAATGGGGTGTTGCAAGAAAGTTGCAATCAATTGAAAATTGTAAAGCAAATTAGAACAACCATTCTGAATACTTTCCAAAATCTCAAACCTTCCAACTTCAGAGAAAGAGATGCATTTGTTTGAGTAATACATATTATGTCTATTACTCCATCTCAATTCTAAATTGTTTATAGTTAGATGATGACACCTGCATATGGAACGGCTGTTGTACTTATATTGTAGCTGAATGTTAAAGGTAAAATTGAGTTCTGGTCATGGGATTGAATTTTGAAAGAAACTGTCTCAAAGCAATAGACCGCTTCGGCAATGTACATGTATGTATGCAAATTTTATGCATGTATCTAATTCCTTAAAGTGTACAAATCACCTAAAAAAAATGCAATGTAATGGTGTATAGCTAGAATGTATTAAATCAACCTCAAAACCCTTTACCTGGCCTGCTATGGGTTAACGGTTTAAGGAGTATGAAGAAAGTGAAGGAAACATAAAAAACCCCTGTGTGGAACCCAACTCCAAGTTCGGTTCCGCGCTGGCCCTTATTCTATGCCAGCGCGTATTGGTGCGTCGACTAGTCTCCTCGCAAGTCATATTGTTTATTGGGAGTGTACATGTATTTCAACTTGCAATTTATCTTTATAGAAATAGAATCAACATATATCAAGCTTATATTCTCAATAATACATGTAGTATATCAACATAGGACTACTAACATATAGAACAAAATAGTTTTGGTGATTGGTACACAAAAAAGTTGATCTACAGATATACACTGAAATAATAATGAATACAAACTAGTTTAACCAAGTACAGCCTACAGGTATTTTAAAACAAAAATTAAACCATCATTCAAAATGGAGATATTTTAATTGCATAACCTCAATTAAAAAGCAAGGCAAATCTATCACTTCCATATAGGGCCTATTGTGACTTGTGTCATATTAGTGCCATTGCCTTTGGCTTTAGAAACAACATTTAACACAGCCACAGGCCTACATGTGTACATGCACACTCTTAATTTAGGTTAGGATCTTGTTAAATGTCTTTTCACATATATGTAAGTTATTACGGCATTATCATGAAATCTGTCACCGGTCCATTCACTGCCATTTATTTCGTCAGTGCTGACGACAGCATTCCACTCCCATCCATAAGGGCATAAAGACCATAGACTTGTATGGTCGGGGGTCCTAAAGCTATGCGGGTCCTAAAGCTACGCACCATACAAATCACATACACGCGCAATGCAACGCGTTCAAATCAGGCTAAAACACACACGCGATACACACAGTCAATTTCAATATCAAGATTTGCATTCATTTATTGCATGTGCGTAGCTTTAGGACCCCTTCATTTTTAAGAACAAAATTTGACATCGGCATTGATATCGACCTGAAAACGTGCATTATTGACATTCACCCATCGTAATTTTCTCCACAAATCAACTTTAGAATATCCAGAATCAGGATATGGAATGAAATTGGTGACAAGCCAGTGATTTCTGTGACCTTTTAGCTGCTGAAAACAAAGTGCGTAGCTTTAGGTCCCCCCATCATACACAATGCGAGCTCACACGCGGGAAGAGAGGTAACAGATTTCATGATAAGACCATCGTTACCATATTCCTAACACTACAAAGAGCGCAAACTTCCATGTTTAAAAAAAAAAAACTTTCATGTTTAATAAAAAATTGTGAGTTATTAATATTTTAAAAAAAAATCAATGTTCTGTGTTCATTTATGATGGGGTGAGCATATTTCGCGCACATTCAGATTTTTATTAGAAATGTGATATTCGATACTTGATTTCTCAAATTCTACAATAATTTATTTATAAAGTTTTATACCAAACGGAAAGCAAAATTCTGGACTAAAACTTGATTCAACAAGAACATTAATCGACGAAGAATTTCGGAAATATCGCAATCTCGAAACCCAGTGTCGGATCGCGCAACACACTGAAAAAAAAAGGGCATAAAAACCACGAGACCTAAGTTCGCGCACGTAAATTAACATCTAAGTTATCCAACGTAGCGGTCCAGCAAAGGGAAGATAATTGCATCATTTGTAAGACAAAATATCATACAATCATTTGGTATCACGTTTTACCTACAACTTTGATGACATCTTCTATCAAAATGAGGATTTTTGGACCGTTGTCGGTAACTTCATATTTTTCGGAAACTGACGCAAAAAGTAGCAAAATTGCCGATATTTTGTCAATATCTTCATAATTTCTCACCCAACTTAAAAGAAAATATAGTCCATATGTAATTTTAGCTTCCTCTATCTAATAGCGCTATCAGATTTTCGAAATCTTTTGTAGTTTTTTAGATATTGCCCTGTGCGCGAACTTAGGTCATGCGCGAACTTAGGTCATGCGCGAAATATGGTCACACCACCATACAAAATCAAGTTTTCAATTTCAGGAATATGCAGGACAGTTGTTTGTTAATGTTACTTGTTAGACACACATATATATATATGCATTTCGTAGTTTCAAAGACTAAAAAGCCATGCACTTCATTATTTTCAGTAAACTTCTTGGATATGCTATCCAAATTTTAATGTAGATCTTCATCGCTCCATGCCGTCGGCACTGTGAAGACTACCAACAACGGGCGTCCAGCGGGCTGCGGTGAAGTAGCAGGCCCGACAAAACGCTCACACGGTGACAAAAAAGCCTGAAAACAACTCAATTTACAACACTTTTTTAACCATACTACTCACCACTCCTTCCTTTCCTTTATTCTCCATAATCTAGACAGGATCTCCTCTGGATACCATGAGCATTTTTAAAGTAATATTTCAGCAAACAGTTAAATATCCAGATTTTGTTTGTTCCTTTTGCATGTTTTGTGTGAAACTCTCTGGAAAATCTCGCTGGCCCGATTAATATAAACAAAACAATGAGAAATCCACGTTGTGTGTATTGTGTGTGTACGTACTGCCACTGCCTGCTAGTGAAAAAAAGGTGAAGAAAAAAAAAAGTTGACAAAGCTGAAACACATTGAACAAGAGATGGCACTAGTACTTTGGGAACACCAATACGCCCATTTACCACGCATCTACAAATCTATATTTTATTGAAATTACTTTATTTCAACTTGAAAATGAAAAATGATTCTTTGTCTCATGTATGCTACATGTATCTGTGTTCTTCTTCCTGATAAGAGACTACAATAAAATAGCTAATTATTCTTTCTATTCATATATTATTACTCTTGAAATTATCTGGATGTGATTTAAATGTCACCAGCGGTCACCCTTTTGTTTGTCTGTAGGCATATTTACAAAATTACATAAATCGTTTACAGAAGTATAGGCCGTTTCATCATTTTTCAAAACAAAATAAAAAATTATTGTAGGACACCAAAGTACTTTTTTGTGTTTATTATGATAGCCTCCTCCCCTCCACCACCCATTTATTTCAAATTTTACAACAATCAACGAGGGGAGATTTTCTTCTTTTCGTTTTTGTTATCTCCTTTCTTTCTTTCTGTCTTTTTCTCCTTTTTTTTTGTCCTTCTTTCCTTTTATCTTTCTTCCTTTCTTTCTTTCCCAAATATCAGCTGTGCTTCTAAAGCACACCCAAAGGTTGTATTTCAAATAATTGCTACTGAAATACAGGGTCAGAATTATCTAAGTATATAAAAAACAGAAAAATTTTCTGGGCATTTTCAGCAAGCACCAACTGTCCAAATATTCATAAGTTGTAACTGCTTTCACTCCCATAAGGATATATAAAAACTCAGCATTCTTGAAGGTCAACACTTAATAAAACTTTCTCAACTCTCTCCATCATCTAAATCCCCATTTCATTACTACAGCACTGCAAAACCAGAAAATTTCGCAACATAAAACTTTCGCGAATTCTTAATGACAGCCAATTTTTCGCAAATGTTGTGTCAATTGTGATTTGATTATTTTGTGGCATGAAACTTTCGCGAATCACAGCCACTCGCGAAAGTTTCATGCATGCGAAAAATTTCTGGTTTTACATTATCACTCGTTCAATACACAAATAGCAATGTAATGCTCACTCAACCTCTGATATGAATTGGTTATCTGGAGATATTGTGTAAGAAGTTCTTACACTATTGTACGACTGTACATGGCTTGATAATCAAGGACATGGTGTGTTGCACTTGTTTTTTTAGTTGAAGTTTGTGTAAATAGTCACAAAGTCTAAATACATGTACAACATAATGGCAGGGAATATTTATAATCCTTGCTTCCCCCCAAAATCATTTTACATCCCCCCAGATCACATTGCATCACATGTTATTATCACCGAGAGAAGCGGCTTGTTTATAATGGAGACCTGGAAAGTAACAGCATTCTGACATCCAGTAGAAACACACCAAAAAGGTAACTTGATGTAAGGGCCTAAATATAATTAATTTAAAATGATGACACATATAGACATTTTTTTCCTTGATAATATAACATTTACATATAATTTCTCAATAGGGCGTACTGATATACTGTTGACATAAAATGGACAATATTTATGTTTTTACATAAATCATACAACTAACATTTCATACACGTGGTTGACACAATGCCACCTGGGACCTAACATAAATGCAAAATGAGATTTTGAATGCAAGAGGCAATTTTAAATCTGATAGAACTATTTCCTTCCCCAACCAGAACAGGTCCCATGCAAGTTTGCATAAAATTGTTCGCATTCAAAAGACTCTAAACTCGTGTAGCAAACATTATCACTCACCAAACTATATCAAACCCACTCAAAGCCATGTGCAGTTTGAACGTTTGAACAATTATAACAAGTCAAGAGTTTCTGCCAAAACAAAAGCTTGTCTTTTATAATTAAAATACAGGATAGATTCCAAATTTGTGAAATTAATTATATATTGAGATCATGTCTGTACTTGTATCAAGATAAAAAGGGAAAAAATTGTCTCATAAAGGGTTCCTTCGTTAGAATACATGTTTGTAAACTTGGTGGCACTGTATGGGTTTAAGATGAAGTAAGAATCATGGACCAGAAAAGCATGAAATAAAATAATCAATCTTCTCATCACTACTTCCAGTCCTTCCATACCCTTTCCAAAAAGACTGTACCCCTAAACGATAGACGTTTAATGATTGTGACCAATCATACAAAAGCTATCGTGTCCAATAGTTGCTTTTTATGTCCTCTACATGGACATAAAACTTGTATTTTGGCAAACCATGCACAGCATTAAAGGTATGTCCCAATCAAAGTTAGCCAGCAGGTCCCTGTTTCATAAAACTTTATATCAATAACAAGTTACAATAATTGTTATAAGCTACTGAAATCCTTGAATCTGATTGGCTGAGAGCGAATTTGTCATAGAAATGAGGCAGTTGTTACTGATAAGCAGTTTCATGAAACGGGGCCCTGATCTGTTATTTTGCTCCACATATTCCTGAAAGTAGAGAAATTTCCTGGGCCCCGTTCATAATACTTGATATCTATGACAAGTTACAATAACAGTTATAAGCTCCTGAAATACTTGCATCTGATTGCGTGAGAGCAAATCTGTCATAGATATCTGTCAGTTGTTATTGATAAGTTTTATGAAACGGGGCCCTGATCTGTATAGCATATCAAGAGCAACATCAACAAATCAAATCTAGAGAATAATTTTATACCATATTTTGCTTTGAAATGAGGTGCATTACTATGGAATGTTAATGTTTTCCCCTTACAAATTCACAAATTACTCCCCACAAGCAACACAAGGCACAATAACATAACTTTGTTCACTTACTAAAAACTAATACTAAAATATAACTGATAGTCTTGTGTCCATCATCATTATCAAACAGACTGGTACATTTACAGCTTTGAGTTAGCTCATCAGCAATTTTGGTAAACCAAGCACTATTACTAATGTTATGTGATAATAGGACCAGATTTATAGAAAAATTGTTAATCCAGGTTGTTAGACTAATGTTGTTTGACATGGTTAATTAAAATACATTCTTTTAATTCAAGCATTCCATGTCAGACAATACATTTATCTGGATAATATAGAACCATATCATGCAGTGCATATACAGCAAATATTGAATCATTTGATTTTTTTAATAGTCTATAAACTCTTAGTTTTTCTTTAAGAACACAATATTTGACATCTCACAAGGTATATTTAAACCACACTTTCTGCACACATTGAGTTAAAAGAAGAAAACAGACAACATAATACTTCATTTAAAACAGGTGTTACTTCCGAACCATTACTGTTTGATAATTTTGATTGTGTATTTTTTTAAATTTATGTTCAATACAAAGTGAAATCCAATACAAAGTGAAATCCATTAAAAGTGAAATCCATTATCCTGTGCAAACAAGGAGTTACAATGTTCCCCACGATGTTGTGCCATTGGTATCATCAGTATAATTCAAATTAAGAATTTTGGACAACAGTCAGCCATCCATTCAACCAACCATCATCAAATGATGAATTAACGATCCTCAGCAGCAAAAATGTTCTTAAAATGTCTTTATAACACTTTCATTTCTTTACATTTTCTTCTTCTTATAAGAGAAAGAGCATGGTTTCGACCACATCCCTCTTCTGTACTGCATCAATTCAAATATGCAGTGCATGAGAAAATTTCACCAATTTCAGTTGAATGTAAGCCCTTTTTTCCCTTTAATGCAATAATCATCTCCTTCACAAAAACTTTCCAAAGTAAACGAGGAGTATCTATAGTTACATACACAACTACTTCTAATATATTTCATAGGAAGAAGGAGCTATTTAAAATGTTCCAACATATTAAACATTTCCCACAGGTGGTATCCATAAAAGTGAACAGCAGAACACATCTAAACCCTGACAATGTGAGTACCGTAGAGTTAGTCCACTGGTTTGCAGAGTTTTAAAGGGGAAGTTCACCCTGACGTAAAGTTGGTTTTAATAAATGCAGAGAAACAAAAGAAACATATCAGTGAAGGTTTGACAAAAATCCATCAATGAATGAGAGAGTTATGGGTGTTTTAAGGTTTAAATTTGTGACGTCATATGCGAGCAGCTCCCCCATGTGCCATGTGATATAAATTCCAGAAAATGATATTTTCTCAGAAAAATGGAAATGGTGTTACTTGTGCATTCAATATATCATCTTAAACATCATTTCATACCCGCTCCTCTAAGAAAAATATCTTCAGTCATCATGAACCATTGAAAAATGGGAATTTATAGAATTTATATTACATGACGTATGGGGCAGCTGCTCGCATATGACGTCACAAATTTAAACCTTAAAACACCCATAACTCTCTTATTCATTGATGGATTTTTGTCAAACCTTCACCAATGTTTTTCTCTTATTTTTCTGCTTTTATTAAAACCAACTTATTGTCAGGGTGAACTTCCCCTTTAACCTCATCCATCAAAAATTAACAAATTCTGTAACTAAATGAATGAACAAAACCCACATCATTATGAAGTAGATTTCTCATTTCCATTTCATGACTGGATTCATTTTGTTTACACATTTTGTTACAGAATAACAGTAATTCACATGGAATACAGAGGTCGACACTAGCACTACATAAATCAGTGGACTAGCTTAAACCAGACATAATTTGATATACTTAGTCCACCTTCAAGAATATGAGCCTTAGTGTTCTAAACTCATATTGCCTATAGATGCTATATATATATATATACTGCATAACATTATCACAATTGGAGGTTCTGGTGTAGCTCTGGTTTAATGTCAAAGACCATGTTGAAGAGATCATTTAGGACCTGTCCTCTTGTTTGTCCTACTCTTTGGTTTAGTTCCTGGATCTTAGCTGCAGTCTGGATCTCAATCTCGCGGGCCTGGTCTCCCTTTGAGCCCAAGTACTGCAGAGGTAGACAAAAGATAAATTACAATGATGTAAATAAGAAAACAAAAAACAGTGACAGACAAATAGGGGGGGGGGGGGGGGTGAGAAACAGACACAAGAGTAGGTGGGGTGGAGGGATAAAGAGAGAGAGAGGGGGTAGAGAAGAGAAAAATGTGAACAATAGATGAGAGAAAGAGAGAGATGAGGACAGATGGGAAGGGATGGAAAGAGAGAGAGAAGGGGAGAGCAATGAAGGGAGAGGAGAGAATGAATAGAGGGGAAAGAGAGGAGGAAGATGGGATTTAAAAAAGTGAACAATAGATGTAACAGAAAGAAAGAGATATAGATAGAGACAGAGGGGAAGGGATGGAGAGAAAGTAAGAGAGAGAAGGGAAGGGCAATGAAGAGAAAGAGAGGAGAGAAAGTAAGAGAGAGAAGGGAAGGGCAATGAAGAGAAAGAGAGGAGAGAATGAATAGAGGGGAAAAGAGAGAGGAGGAAGAGGGGATTAAAAAAAATGAATAGATGTGACAGAGAGAGAAAGAGAGATATAGATGAAGACAGAGCGGAAGGGATGGAGAGAAAGAAAGAGAGAGAAGGGGAGAGCAATGAAGAGAAAGTGAGGAGAGAATGAATAGAGGGGAATCAGGAGAAAGAGAAGGACAGACAGAGAGTCTAGGGGAAAGAGATATGGAGGGGGGGGGGGAGATACATAACTTTTCATTTAGGCATAAATTTTGTGGCACTATCATGAACAATAAGAATATCTACATGCATTTGAAATTACCATCGACATTGAAGAAAAAGAGCAATAGCCAGATTAATCTCATGTAAATGGTCATAAAATTTAGTGCTTGTAACAAGCACAGAAAAGTAAATAACATTCACCACTTTAATAAAATGTTGTTTTTCTTTCTACTATTGGTACCTTTTGTTGAATTTCTTCGAACTGTGTCTCCCTTTCTCTTTTGTATGCTTCTATTTCCTGCTGTGCCTCCTCTTTGGCCTGCTTTAACCTCCTGGCTTTTCCTGTACATCAAAAACAAATATATTCGGGATGATAAAAAAGGGAAAGTCGCGGGGGGGGGGGGGGGGGGGGGGGCGTGGGGATGACAAGGGAAACACATACTGTACAAGAGGAAATCGCTGCACAGTATTCAGCATGCCATGGCAGTAAACATGCATGGGGAAATGAAAGTGCAGGTTACATGTATTTGGTCATTCTGTGTACATAGACTCCATACCTTACCACATATCATGGAATAATAAAAATAACAATGAAAGCATCATTAGAAATCATTTTCCCTGATATTAAAGCTAAATATACATTTGGGATATCAACTTCTGCAGGGATATCAACTTCTGCAGGAATATCAAAACATTAGATGCACATGTAGTTGGGAAAGTATGGGACAAAATATTTTTGACTTGTTTTATTCTCTATTGATAATGGGGAGAGGATGAACAGACCCCCCCCCCCCCCTTCTCTCTCTCTCTCTCTCTCTCTCCTGCACACACACACACACACACACACACACAATATACTGGGGAAGAACAAGAACAACAAGAACAAGAACTAGATGAACAAGAAGAACAAGAAGAAAAATGAAGAAGAAATAATAACAGCAACTTTTAAAACGTTAAAGTTGGTCTTACATCATACAACCAGTACTTGTTTGCAAGGACTGAAATCTTGAATGTGGCTTTGAGAGCAATTTAATTCTCATACCTTACTATCTGAGCATATATGTAAATGACATGTGTATTGAAGAATTCTGTTTGTTAGAACCAGCAATATAATGAGGTCAAATCAGACGATCAGTTGACCCCAACATGGAGGTTGCTTACATGCACCTCACTTTTAATATATCATTAATAACTTCAAGCTGTGGTTTGAAAATCTGACAGTAACTATCACTAGAATACTACAGCATGACATTTACACAATTGCAAAGCCGAAGTCACATCATCATTTGTGAAAGATCACATTTTGAATAGATGCAGGCCAGTGAAAAAATACAAGTTAACATGAAATTTGTCCCTGAATTTTTTTTAAAACTGAAGTATATAAGTATGATAAATCATCATAAAGCCATGTTATAAAACTTTCAAAGAGTTGTTTACTCGAGTATTCCTTAAAGGGAAATCCAACCTTGGTAATAAGATGATTTGTGAGAAAGCAGAAACACAAGAAAAACAGGATAGTGAAACTTTGAAAGAAATCGGACAAGGACTAAGAAAGTTTGGATGTTTGAAGAATGAGATCACCATATCTACATGTATGTGAATCTCAAATTGGCAATTTGGCGAGTCGATTGTGACAATTTTGTGGACAACTCTCCCGTTTGTCGTACACAAAACTATCATTAATTTGCAGTTTTCTTCCGAGGCGCTTTTACCCTCGGGGCAGTACTAAAAATATATTAAAGATAGCATATTGTTATAGGTCCTCATGAAAGAAAAGATCCTACTGAGTAATACATTTTGAAAAAAGTGACATTTTAGTCATTTTGTGTGTTGGAGCGAATGGGGGAGTTGTCCACAGCTACATCACAGTGACATTACCTATTCGGCCAATTTGAAATTCCATACGTATAGTGATTACAACATTCAAAAATTCATAACTTTCTTATTGCTTGTCCTATTTCGTTCAAACTTTCATCAATTTGGTTCTCTGATTTTTCCTCTTTCTTTCAAAGCAACTTGCTATTAAGGTTGGATTTCCCTTTAAGATGTCAATTTAACCACTAGCAAAGGGATTTTTTTTCTTAATTTCAGGGAAATAAATAGTCTTTGTGAAGAGAATGTAATAACTGACCAACTCAACTGTCACCCTGGAATATCAATCAAATTTAGCATAATTTAGTAGAAGTTTTCCCTAGTTTCATCACTGCCAATTCTTCCACTCTCACTCTATATTGATTAAATAAAGACCCTCAGCTCGATGCAGTAGACCACATTCATGACAGTTGAAAATTTTATCATTCAGCATACCAGTCATTGAACAACAAAGATGATTGACGATAAGTATTATGACGATACAGGGCTTGCCCTTAACTTTTTTTTAAGGTGGCCAGCAGGGCCACCTGAGCATGAAATCCAGGTGGCCAAATGGATTTTCAGGTGGCCCGGATGCATTGCTGCATTTTATTCAATTGAAAAATAATGTATCCTACGGCTACGCGAAACGAGTTAATAAAACAATTTTGTTATATAATGTGTTTTGGAATCAGTTCATATAATTAAAGTTTGGCAAACCCGGAGAATAGGGTTTTACAGTGCGGAGATCGGCAGAGACAAAAATGAACACATGTTACAAGTTCATAATCAAGTTCAAAACAACTTCCAAATATATTTTAAATCAAGTAATTAATGCTGTGATATATCATATTGTCCTCTTGGCTTTCAGATTTGTAGTTGTTTGATGAAAATCATAACGATTTTGGCCAGAAATGGAGTCAAACTCGCAAATGTTTCATCGCTGAATCTGGTGCAAGATCGTCGCCGCCGCCGCCGCCGCTGGGCTACATTTGCTTGCACACAAATGAATACAGCACGCGCAGACCGCGGCCCCTATTCTCCGGGTTTGCCTAAAGTTTTATAACTAAACTATTTTTTGACTTTATAATGGTTACTTACTCCAGTTTGCATCAAGACAAATCATATCATATTCACTTAGATAATTGACAATTGCGTAACGAAAGTAGCTAGTAGCGGTAGCGGGTATAAGCAAGATGTATTCGCACATGCGAATGTTGTTTTGGTACACACAGGACCATGCAAAATAATTGTTTGTATCTTGTTGCAATCCGCAGTAAACGAGGAGTTCGACCAGGCGATTTACAGATGAGAATTATCATTAATTTCATAATTTGGAAAATAATGGCTTGATATAAGAATGGAATGTCATATAAATGAAAGGACAGTTCCGGAAAAGATCCAAATAGCCAGTGCTCTCTTTGTGAATTATTTTAAATCGGATCTTCTACGTAATTAAGTAAATTATAGAATATTGCTTTTTTATCTGGTCTGTTATATTAATTTTGACATTATTTCATGGAAAAAATGGAAAAAATGGACGTCACGGTAAACAACATTTTTTTTTTAATTGGCCTATCGGCGAGCACCAGGGCGGACGACCAACCTTGTCAGCAATAGTCTGTATCACAGACGCTTTCAAAATGTTTTAGATTTTGAGTCAATCTGTTATGAGATCATGATTTGATCAATGATGCATTCTTGTTGTTATAGATAAGAGACAGAATAAAGATGGATAAAAAGAGAAGAAAGAGGACGAGAATCGTGCAAAGACTGAAACCAGTGAAAGTGCAAACTATCATGACCGTTTCAGATTCACAATAATACATATTTATTTTTCTTTATCAACCAACGTCGGCCTGCGCTTTAGCCTGGTCTAGGCTAGCGTTTGTTATTTCTTAGCATAGTTCAGGCCATCAGCGTCAAGTCAAATCAACTACACCCATTCAAGATTTTAGTCTTGGTTTGAAAATGGGAGTCTTGCAGTGGCGGCACCAGGATTTTTAAAGTGGGGGGGGGGGGGCAAATGAAAATGTTGGGGGGGGGGGCAAGGGCAGACAAAAACATTTTCCACCTTTTATTTTTTTTCACTCCGAAAATTATTGGGGGGGGGGGGGCAAAGCTTCTGCCCCCCTCCCCCTTGGTGCCGCCACTGGAGTCTTGTGTTGTTTTATAAACACTCGCAGTGCCCGGGTGATTGTTAAATCATTGTTACTATTGTACTATCCTATATATTCTCATACATGTATTATTTTATTGTTCATCTTCTGATGTTTTCTGAAGAAAGATAAATAAACTTGAAACTTGATTCACATGGTTTCATTTTGAGAAATTGTTAACGCCACCGACAGCTCCGCTGCCTCTGTAAAAGACTAAGATAAGGCGGCAAAAAATCACATCGCAAGGACAACGACGCACATGGTCTTGATCTTAGTGCTAGTTTGAATTCCAATCGTTTACAATAAATCTATTATTTCAAAAAACCTGATTGCAACTGTATTTCACAACTAGAACAGACTGATTGGGCATTCCAGTAAAGTGCTCACCGTAGCTGGAGACTCCATGCGGACATGCGATCGGGAGCAGCTGGAGAATGCGTTCTATAGGTGGACTTTATTAAAATAGTTATGGATCATTATGCACTTGACTGGAATACAGACTAACGCTTATAATATGTGGTGGTTGAGTCATATAGAATCGCGCGCGGTCGATCCGCGATCGCTGCGCTGCAGCTGCAGGTATATTGAATTATGTGTATGGTATAGGCGTACGTAGTGCAGTGGATCGACTATACAGTATTGTACGTACACATGATTCAATGCATGTTTCATTGTGCTAGCGCTATGACTCGTACTTGATGTAGATCTAGTAGTAGTTAAGATTTTTTATACATGCGTGATATGTTCGTGTTTCATCGGCAGACTTATTACAGAGTTATAAAAGTAAACAATTTCAAGTACATAAAAGATACACACAGACGTACATGTATTTTCACAACATTCAAAACACATTACACTTTATACAGTGCTTATTTTTAGGTGGCCAGCCGGGCCACCTATCCGGCAGTTTTGGGTGGCCCGACGCCGTTTCAGGTGGCCATTGGCCCGGGCCAGCCGCTAAGGTCGAGCCCTGCGATAGCAGTAATTTTTATATCATGAAATGATGAAAGCATACACAAACACACTCACAGTTATGCGAGGATATTATAGATGTATACACATACATGTACATAAAGTAGAGTTCTGGTCATGGAATTACATTGTGAAAGAAACTGTCTCAAAACAATTGGGAAAGGTTGACCATGTCTACATAAGAATTGTTTTATACTATGTTGTCTTACAATCATCAAAATAGATAAGAAATTGACCCAATCTCACTGAAAAGCACATGTACTGCACACAGAAATGGGTAGGGCTATATGGGACTACACACACATAAGTGGAATGAATGCTCCGCCCCAACATTTCAGTTATTTCTAACTTAGTCATATTTTGAATGTAAGAGCATTTAATTGAAGAGCAATCATTTTCAGGGGGTGTTTCTATTATGTTCTTCCAAGTTCCAAACTGACATAAAAGGAATGAGAAAGCTCACAAAAATATTTTAATTATGTTTCACCTTTCCCAGAACTAAATATTCCCTTTAGTGGTGGCATTCTTTCAGTGAGCGTGATGAGCTCAGCTCAGTTTCACTTTAAGTTGTCCACAAATTTGTGAAAAATATGATTGGCCAATTGTTTGTTTCTTATCAATGTCGACTCAAGTTACACAGTTTAGATCCGGAATCTAGACCAATTCAATTTTAAAGCTGTGGGCGGCAGTGGGTGAGTGGTAGTAAAAATGTGCAGACAAGCTCAGACAGCTGAAAATAATAGACCAAGGAGTTATAACTTCTTGATTAGACAAGCGAATGTAATGGTACGGTATAGTGTATGCACATCATCATGTGATCATTCTTCCCATACCCGCACAGTGCAAGAGATCATGTGATGCTGCTACGTGCATAAAGTACTGCACTTGCACTGCATACTGCCGAACACCGGCGCGGCGGTGACATGTAGCCGCTCCGCCCAGCAGAGACAGAGTCCAGCGATCACATCCATTTCGGTGTATGTTCTTTGCCAAAAAGTCAAAAAGGCATTAAATAAATCAAATTAAATGATTAATTATGGAATCCATACATTTTAAGCTTAAAAGTAAGACACAAACTCACGTTTTCTGGCTTCAGCAACCCTCTCGGCTGCCCTCTTTTCTGCCTGGAGAAGCTGCTGGATTCCCGGTGTCTGAGCGGCCATCTTGGATTTTGATGAACTCTCTTCATTCATCATATCGATTACGCAATCAAAATATTCAGGCGGTCGGAATAAAGAAATAGGAATAGAAAAGTAAGAGAGTGTTTGGTCTTTGAATCGAAATTAATTACTTTCTAATCAAATTTAAAACCTTTTCCCCCAGTGTCTTTAAAAAAGAGTGTATAATTGTCAAATTCATTGGGCTAAAGACTAAAGAGAGATAAAAAGAGAGGAAACGATGACGGGAATAAATCCCAATCTCCGTAAATGAATGGAGTATGAAACTACAGAGTTGCGTCAGGTTTCCTGGCCTACAAAGGCTCATATTAGCTCATCATCAAGGTAAAGAAAAAACAACAACATCAACAACTACCTATCTCATTTCCTGCTTGGTATCGGCTGGGTAGGCCTATACTCCAACGTAATCCACAACACTGCTGTGCATGTGAATGTTCAAGTGAATGTTGTAAAGTTTGTTTTGTATAGGTAAACATGATGTAGGCCGACTGGTCGACGGTCTAAGCTTATGATGTTTAATATAATTACCATATTTCGGATATTGGAAGGGCTACCTACATCCAGGGCAGCACTCTTTCTCTCTGCCCCGCCCCTTATATCTTTCTCATTCATTGCCCCCACTATTCTACCCATCTTCAGTCTATAACCCCCCCCCCCCGGCCCAAACCATTAAAAAAAATCCCTCCCTCTCTCCCTCTCCCTCTCTCTCCCTCTCTCTCCCTCTCTCCCCCCCCCCTCCCCCCCTCCCCTCTCTCCCTCTGTCTTGCTGACGTTGTAGCCTCTACATTAAATTTCATTGTCCACTACGGTGGTCTCCTAAGTGGCTCCCACCCCGCCCTATATAGGGTTTTGGGTAAATATCTTCCATTAAGAAAAGAGTTCTTCGTTTTGGGAATGGATTATCTTTTCTTACATGCATGCAAAAACAAATTCATTGGCTACCTTAATTTTCATTCTTCGCTATAGAAGAAAAAAATGACACGGAGAAGCTTTCACGCTTCAGTTAAAAGACAAGTTAAAAGTGCAAGATGAGACCGATAGGCCACGGAGACTGATTGGACAATAAGTGAGATCACGTGACGAGTACATATACGCCACTAACGCCAACAGTGCATGTGCATAGGAGTATGCCACATGCAGAGAACATCAGTGAGTATCCTGCATCGTTAAATGATAAATACAATAATTCTTTTGATGCTATGGTGCCAAACATTGTCAATGATTAATGACCACGAATTTCCACACTGCCCTCTCTTGTTAAGATATACATCAAGAAAATGTTTACATCATTTATGTACCAAAGTCCAAACTCTATTTTTACCCACGCCGATGAAATCGGCAGGGTTATGTAAAGGGCTCCGTATGTTTGTTTTTTTGTTTGTTTGTTTGTTTGTTTGTTTGTTTGTTTGTTTGTTTGTGTACAAGATAACAAGAGAACGGGTGAACGGATTTGCACCAAATTTTCAGGGAATGTTCAGAAAGTGACAGGAAAGAATCGATTAGATTTTGGTGATGATTGGTTGACCCCTGCAAATTCTGTGTGACCTTGAACTTTTGACCCTGTAGTAAAGTATAGGAACTTCAGTTCAGAGAGTGACAGGATAGAAACTAGAAAGTTTGATGACCCCAAACTTCGCCTGCCGATGCAGAAATATTTTGGTCAATCAAAACACTCATTACTTCGTCTCACCAAAAATCTATTTCAGGTTTATGAATTTTAGAAGACTTTTAGACCCATTATTTGCTATTTCACTTCAAATCCGCACGAGCCTGCAATGAATATTCAAAGCCAACGTATCCCAGCAACAAGGGATTTTTCGCGCTTGAACTGTACTCTCGTTGCGAAATCGAAAGCGGCTAGGTATACGGTATACGTATAGCCTAGCACGTCTAATTTCTCCTATTTCTTATCTTCTGTGCATTTCTGTTTATTTTCCCGGTTCTTTCCACTTTGTTGTGGAAGTTTTTGTGATTTATTTTATCCTGGTGGACGTGTAGTACGTGATTTTAATTGTTTTCGGTGAAAATCTGGTGCGTTTGTTCGACGTGAGTGAGTCTATCGCACTCGCGAGTGTTCGCGTGTGTTGATCTGAGTGAGTGGCTGAGTAGCTGTAGTGTACGTACATAACTATACACAGCACTGTCGCGAAGTGCCTGGGGCCGGCTGACTGTAGTACTGAGTGAGTAAGCTCTGTGCCTCGCATGCACGTCATTTTCAAGTCGAGATCCAACTTCTTTTGTCGTCATATTTATTTTATCCAAGCCCGATGAAAAAAAAAAAAAAACAACCCGAATTGCAATGTAAAGATAGAACATGAATACATTTACTAACACTGACATGACTGAACCAAGGCCGTACGCAGCGGGGAGGGGGGGGGGGGGGCAGTTGCCCCCCCCCCCCCAGAAATTTCAAAATCATACTTTTTTTAATCGGGTTTTAGACTTCAAGTTATGGGTTCCTTTGAAAGCGATCATCTTGCCCCCCAGGAAAAAAATTTCTGCGTACGGCCTTGGACTGAACACTGAATACAAATTGCTAACATTTTTTTTTCTCACCACGCCACGCTCTCTGACATGTCTAATCAATTACTTTTAGGGAGGGATGTTTCAATAATAAAATATCTTTTTCAGAAGAATTTTTTCAAGGGTGGGGACACACAAAGCTATGACCTGGATATGGCAAAATTTATTGGGGGGGGGGGGAGATGTGCCTCTTGTTATCCCCTTTGAATGGCTACTGCTTACAAAAATAATCGCAACAAAACAAAACCTATTGGGTTAAGGCGTGGGTCTGCCGCCTTTGACGGCCTTTCTAGTTTAAAGGCGGTCAGTCGTCGGTGCCCGTGTGTTTCTATGCTGTCCCACCTAAGGCAAGTTCGGAGATTTCCGGAATCGCTCGGACAATTTGTAAATAGCCTGCCAGCGCAGGGGCGAGAGCTGAGCTTGCCAGCAATACGCTATGTTTCAGTTTCGGGATACTCCATGCTATGGCCTATGCCTAGACTAGAGGCACGAAAATAATAGCGGTTTTCGAACGAAATGGAGGTCGAGAGGAGAGACAGTCAGACGAGATTACGTATCCACAGCGCGTACAATTTGTGGATTGAACACAAAGAAATAAATTTGGACGTGGGCTGCTTGTTTCCTCCAGGGAAAGTTTGAATAAAAAGTTCGTGTTGTATCAAGAGCTGCACACCATTTGCAAATCGTACAGTGTACCTCAACGGGCTACGGTCGCCAGCGCCGGGTGCGCCCCGGAGGTGAACCCTGGCGATGGCCTTACACCCACTATTATTCCCTTCCACTTTCTCGTTTGTTCTCACTTACGTTCCGTTTCTCTATCTTATCTTTCACTCTCTCTTTCTCTCTTTTTCTCATGACCTATCTCCCTTGTTCTCTCTCTCTCTCTGTCTTCCTCTCTCCCTCCTCTTTCTCTTCTCTGGCTGATTTCGAAAGAGGGGAATCGATCTTTAAAAACTGGACACTAACTTCGTGAATGGCCATCGTGCAAAGAGTTGACAGAAATTTTTAAAATAAGAAATAAAAAGGGGGCCTGATTAATTTTAATTTTGTATTGATAAACTTGAGCTGTTGAGGAGGAAAACTTTACTTGACAGCCCTGATTCTAGCTCGTTCCGTTTCTCTATCTTATCTTTCACTCTCTCTTTCTCTCATGACCTTGATAATTTTTCTCCCTTGTTCTCTCCCCTGTTTCTCTTCTCTCCTATCTCACTCCATATGCCTTCCTCCACATATATGCCTTGTACAGTGGAACCTCCTTATAAAGAACAATGGTATAACATACTCATTACAAGACAGTATTTTTGCAAGTCCCACTTTTTTGTATTCTATTGTTTTTAGCCCTGGTATAACAAGGTTTCGATATAAAGAGGTTATTTCCTTGGTCCCAAGAAGTTCATTAATGATGCTCCACTGTACAAAAATAAAATGAAATAAAAGGAATGTAGATTACAATACTTCAAAACTTCTGACACGTACACATAATGAAGAGTACTTTTTCATGCTGTCTTCATTTACTAGTACTTCCTTACATGTTACATGCAGTGCCATTGCAAATGGCAAATCACAAGGAAAAAGAAAAGTAGAAAAGGTGTTCCTGTATGTAATACTTTTTAAGTTTCTTTTAAATAATGTATAACTTAGAATAAAACTACCCAAGTGAGAGTAAAAATCAACTGAACATTGAAACTATATTGTCAACACTAAAATATATACAAAAGTCAGCTCAGTAGTATAAAAACTATACTTTCAACAGTATATAGGCATACCATATGGAATAGCAAATGGCATATAAAAAAACAGAAATGTCCCTGTATGCATAATACATACGTTTCTTAAAAATTATATAACTTCTGATAAATCTATACAACTAGTATGAGAAGAAATCAACTTCATATTGCAAAACTATTATTTCAACACTAAATGTGCATGTTTCAAGGCAAGTTTGTGGATCTAGAATACATGTTTATCAAACTGTAATAAATATAATACAAAAATCAGCTCAGAAGTGTAAAACTATACATTCAACAGTATACATGTAGGCATACTTCAGGAAAGGTTTGTGGATCTATGCATAAGCAAATTCTAAAACAAACAGTGTAAACAGATCACAATAAAAGTAAATGTTGGAAGGAAAACAACTTCACTATGTGGTGTGATCACATTGTCAAAGGCTACCAAACATTCAACTGAAAATGGCAACGTTCACTGGCAGATTTTTTTTGAACATATGTATAGTTTTCATATTGAATTATATTATGGACATTCACACAGGAATATGATGGCAAGGGTATTTTCACTGAATATTGCAACATTGACATATTGCAGTTTATAATACCATAAATACCTAAATACAATGATTACAGTCAGGAACACAGGTACAAAAGATATGTTAATAAATGTACATCACACACATTCACTTATACGCTGGCAAGTGATATTGTTTGGTTGTAACTACATGCATTGATACAATATATTACAATCAGTTTGATCAACCACTTTTTATGATCACCAAATTCTTATTGAAGTTTATGTAATTCATGTGCATCTCACTTCACACAATGTACAACATGTAGCAAACCCAATGGACTGCTAGTTCAGCTAAAACAGCATGACAAATCAGACTAAATATTCATCATAAATAGAAAAACATCACAGAAGACATGCATATTCATGGTCATGGAATGTGTTGAAATACACAGGGGGGAAATAGATTAAAATGAAGTTTATACAATGTCATAATGGAAACCCTTTATCAGATAACATTTTTTGTTTGTTTCAAATGACATGAATATATTTCCTCTCTGATAAATGTTAACGTAAACATTATGTTAAATGATTACACACAGAAAATGCTTTCTTTGGTACATACATACTACAATCACCAAGAAAAAGGTGAATATAAACAGGAACTATAATAAACAATTTTTTAAAGAAGGATAACAGTTCTATGTCCAGCAGATCTAAATTTCAACAATAAAAGCAGACATAAAAAAGATCAAGACCAGTGTTGATGTTAGATGGATTTCAATCTTGTAGTCCATTGATAAAAGCCCTTGTAAGCCCTCGTTGGGGATAGATAGGCATACCTTATCCGCAGTGTAGCACATGATGGAACAACTCTCCTGTTTCCTGCTCCAAGTACGCATGGTGAATATTAGGCCTAGTGAATATATATACATGAATTGTTTGTAGGTATAATGCCGGTACGATTCATTCAACCTCGGAATGTCCCTTGGAAATACATTGTTGCTTGCTGCCATGCATGCAGCCAAGACATTGCCATTTAGAAATGCATCAGTGAAGTATTGAGCAGTCATGACGCAGGTGCGGACATGGCAACACACACACATTCTCTACCTCCTTTGGCATGGGCACACATCTTCCACCATGATGCAGGCCGGCTGCTTGGTCCAGGCCTTTCTTCAGCAGGTTGGGTAGGCTCTACAGCTGCTACGGCATCCAAGTAAACATCCGTGAATCTGCAGAGGAACTGGATGGTGACGCGTTCTAGATCAGCTCTCTCTCGATCCATCGCAAATTTCTACATTGAGTAAGAAAAAAGAAAAACAACAGTGAATAAAGTAGGGAAAAAATAATGCAAATAATGTAAAGTGCACATTCCACCCTGTTCAAAATTCAAGTATGGAAATACTGTTTTGGTGAAAAAATCATAAAATTATTAAATTTGTAGGGATTAATTAATAGGTTCCATTGTATTGATATATATATTGTTTGTGAACTGGTACCACTAGGTGTATTTGAATCTTTGGAGTCACAATTAGATATACATACATGTACAGTGTATACATTCAAACATACTGTGACTCTGACTTGCAAAAGCCTGTACTAGACTCCCCCCCCCCCCTTCAAATCAATTTATGTTGGTTTTTTTACAGGGGGGGGGGGGGGGGGGAGGTACTTCGTCACAGCTCACACAGGTTAAGCCAGTTTGCCAATCACCAATTGACATGTCTGGTGTTGATTCTAATTACATCTTGGCATACCTTCATTTATAAATAGATTCCTTCTTCTTCTTCTCCTCCTCATTCTTCCTTCTTCTTTCAGTTTCAATTTGAATGATTGAAGATTCTTACAAATACACTAGAGTCAGACCTGGGCCCTGGCTGTGCACATCTCACATTCACACTATAATTTAGTTCTATTTCTCTTGAGTCTTAATTTAGTTATTACACAATGACAAATCGCAAGAAAAATTATCGAATTTGTTGCATAGACCTTGGTTCGGATAAATAGGCTGCGATAATGATCTACTCACATTTGAAGTTGATTCATTGTCATCGCCATCGGGTTCCCGGTTGGTGCACGGGCGACATTTCCCCGCAGGAACACTGCAGTGTGCAGGGATCACCGTCACTCTAGCAAGGGCACATCCGTCTGCCCGTTTTGTATCAGCACTGCAGCAGCTAGCTTCCTGAACATTTACAGGCAGTCGGCTCCAAATCTCCCTCCATGTTTAGAATTGAGATATCTGTCGCTAACTCCGAAATACTGAAAGTGTCATCCATAATAAAGATGAAATTGCTTTGTTCTATAGTATAAATATAATGGTACGGCGTCAGACAGCAGATTACAGGCAGGATACACATAGCGCAAAACATGTATCCGTTCACTATTCAGTAAAACTTACACATATCACAGCGATCTATGCGGATTTTTGCCGAGGAGAAGGAAATTTCGCTGATCCTCAATAGACTTTCGACTAGACCTAGTTTCGTATGCGCAAGAACTATTTTGCAGCATCAGCAAACACAAATTTTTCCCCATTGAAACCGGCGACTGACCGCCTTTAATATATGTGTATCATACAGAAGTGGTGTTTTCTTTGCAAGGAAGGATACGGGTATAGATGAAGGCTACATAGCCCCCATCCCCGACATGTTCCAACAGGACACCCGCAATCAGGCAATGAGGCAGGTAATGAGGGGTTAGGGACATCGGGACATTCCACATTTCAAACATGCAGCCCCCCCCCCCCCCCTCGAATTGGAAAATAACCTTTCCCATCTTCAGTTCACACAATTGTATGTTAATGATAATCCAAACAAAATTGGGAGTTTTAATTCCATAAAATATGTTTGATTTCATTTGATTTACAAGGCGTATCCACATAAACATGGATAGAATTTTGTACGGATAGGAGGGACGGAATTTATTTGGGCAGGCACGGGTTCTATGGACCATAACAGTTACTGATAGTTGTTCAGTTTCACTCTTTCTTGGGCCTTTATTGTAATGGCTGGGGGGGGGGGGGGGGGTAAGCTGGTTCCTTTTCAATTCACAAAAGCTGGTCTCTTCCTTTCCTTTCCCCTAAATTTTCGTTTAGTTCCTTGCGATCTGTGTTTTCATATATTGGAAAGGACACTTTTTCATTGCAGGAGGGGCAAGTTTCTTAATTGTAATTTTTTTTCTTTTAGTTTTTATTAATCAAAATCAAGAAAAAACAATTACAGAATCACGACAAAACTATATACATAATTGCACAAAGCAGCATATAAAAGGTAAAGAAAAGTAAATCTATTATTCATTAAAATCAATTCTCCACTTTTTGAAATGTAAAGAAAGCTTTTTTTTTTCTTAGCTATAAAATATTCTAAATCCTTGCTAGATTTCAAAAGAGCCAATAAAAAACCCTCAATATTAGGGGATTTACCTTAGAATTTACTAACATAAAGGTAATAATTTAACATAAGAAAAATATAAGTTACAAATTTATCATCTTGTATTGATTGTAATCCATTAACGTTGATTGCGTAAGTCAAAACTAGGATCGAAAGCTCCAGTTCACCGGAAACTCGACGTGGTAGAAGAGGTCGCATACTTTGAACTTGAACTTCCATAATAAAAACTATTACCGCGCCGCGATGATATAATCCAAGCAGTGTAAAAGCTAAAGGGGGAAGTGAAAAGACGATGATACGATCACTTCCTCATGCACACAATACCCTTAATCATAGTCTTGTTAATTAGTAGTAATCTATCGAGCAAGACCGGTTCCCCCACCTCCATGATGCCAGTGCGCCCCTCCCACACTTTAGGAGTTCTGTGGCCCCTCCCCTCCCCTCCCCTCACTGTCTGGACATATGGTCTGGACACACTACGCCACTGAATCCAAGCTTACATCACTTTCGTGAATACTTACACAATGATAACCTGCAGATGTGCCACAGATTAAGTGGACTGTGTTCACAGAGTTTTGAAAAAGAGATTACTGTCTTCAAAATTTTGATTACGAAGTTATATCACTGCATGACGATATAGGGGAGGGGGACAACCCGTCCCGTGCCCCCCCCCCCCCCAAGTGGTATATACCTTTAGTACACAACCCTAAGAATTTGCCCCTCGCCCTGTTCAGGTGATAACCATGTTTTTCTCCTTAGTTGCTTGCTTGCTTTTCAAAGGCATCCCTAAATTCTCATTACCTTCTTTTTTCAAAATGATACAAACTTTTCTTTAAGTTACATTTGTCTGTCTATAACTATAGCTTGGGGGCCGTTAGGGCAACAATGTCATCATGGATTTTGAGACTCAGGTTCTCCATAGCTTCTGTCTAGAGTTGTTCTAGTTGTATTTCAGTTCACACAGTTGTATGTTAATGATAATCCAAACAAAATTGGGGGTTTTAATTCCAAAAATAGATTTGATTTGATTTGATTTACAAGGCGTATCCACATAAACAGGGACAGAATTCTGTACGGATAGGAGGGACGGAATTTATTTGGGCAGGCACGGGTTCTATGGACCATAACAGTTACTGATAGTTGTTCAGTTTCACTCTTTCTTGGGCCTTCAATGTAATGGCTGGGGGGGGGGGGGGGGTAAGCTGGTTCCTTTTCAATTCACAAAAGCTGGTCTCTTCCTTTCCTTTCCCCTAAATTTTCGTTTAGTTCCTTGCGATCTGTGTTTTCATATAATTATTGGAAAGGACACTTTTTCATTGCAGGAGGGGCAATTTTCTTGATTGTAATTTTTTTCTTTTAGTTTTTATTAATCAGAATCAAGAAAAAACAATTGCAGAATCACGACAAAATTATATACATAATTGCACAAAGCAGCATAATAAAGGTAAAGAAAAGTAAATCTATTATTCATTAAAAACAATTCTCCACTTTTTGAAATGTAAAGAAAGCTTTTTTTTTTTTTCGTAGCTATAAAATATTCTAAATTCTTGCTAGATTTCAAAAGAGCCAAAAACCCCTCAATATTAGGGGATTTACCTTAGAATTTACTAAGATAAAGGTAATAATTTAACATAAGAAAAATATAAGTTAAAAATTTATCATCTTGTATTGATTGTAATCTATTAACGTTGATTGCGTAAGTCAAAGCTAGGATCGAAAGCTCCAGTTCACCGGAAACTCGACTTGGTAGAAGAGGTCGCATACTTTGAACTTGAACTTCCATAATAAAAACTATTACCGCGCCGCGATGATATAATCCAAGCAGTGTAAAAGCTAAAGGGGGAAGTGAAAAGACGATGATACGATCACTTCCTCATGCACACAATACCCTTAATCATAGTCTTGTTAATTAGTAGTAATCTATCGAGCAAGACCAGTTCCCCCACCTCCATGGTGCCAGTGCGCCCCTCCCCTCCCCTCCCCTCACTGCCTGGACCTCTGGTCTGGACACACTACGCCACTGAATCCAAGCTTACATCACTTTCGTGAATACTTACACAATGATAACCTGCAGATGTGCGACAGATTAAGTGGACTGTGTTCCCAGAGTTTTTAAAAAGAGATTACTGTCTTCAAAATTTTGATTACGAAGTTATATCACTGACAATATAGGGGGAGGGGTACAACACGTCCCGTGCCCCCCCCCCCCAAGTGGCATACCTTTAGTACACAACCCTAAGAATTTGCCCCTTCCCCCTGCTCAGGTGATAACCATGTTTTCCTCCTTAATTGCTTGCTTGCTTTTCAAAGGCATCCCTAAATTCCCATTACCTTTTTTTTCAAAATGATACAAACTTCTTTAAGTTACATGTCTGTCTATAGCTTGGGGCCGTTAGAGCAACAATGTCATCATGGATCTTGAGACACAGGTTCTCCATAACTTCTGTCTAGAGTTGTTCTAGTTGTATTTGCCAGACATGATGTGGAACAAGTAGTGATAACTGCAAATTCACATTTGCTATGGCAACGGGATTCTGAATTCTCTTTGTTACGGTATATATACACACACTTCATCTTAAACAAATCGGCATATTTACTCGTGGCCTAAATGTTAATCCCTGGAAATAGCGTGGGCTATTATTGTAAAGGTGTAATTGATTTTCAGCCCGCAGACATTTTGTGCACTGTCTCCTCTCAGTAGAGAGCGTTCCTATGTTTATGTTCATGTTTTCCCCCTAAGTATTTTGATATCATAATTCTGATCTATTGACTAAGAATAAAAATACACTAATTTGTAACAGACTTCCTGCGAGACAGAGATTTGTTTCGATATGAATAAAAATCAATATTGAACACTTGTTTGTACTAAAATATAAATATCTCTCATTAAAATTGATATAGATTACGTTATTCAGAACTTGTTCTATATGCTTCATTCGTATAGTCAACTTACCATATTACAGGTCGGTTACATAAAGATATGTACATGGAGAACACTGGCTAAAATTCAAAATCAGAGCAAGTCATTCAACTTTTTGTCTTCTTATCGATGAATGAGTTAATAACTTTCCTATTCGAGGGACTTGGTAATGGAGAATTAATACCTTAACAAGAAGGGGGAAAAAAAGCACCCGCGCATCGACTTGGTTTCAAACCCCGGGGAACTAAGGGTTACAAGACCAATGAGCCATCGCGCATTCTTTGTTGAAAATAAACTTGCACAATGAACTTTTTTTATAGTGTTTTGGTAAAAAATGACGCATTCTCGTTCATACCCAGACACCACTTGTGTAAATACATCCTGTTACCCTAATTTTGCTCGCCTAACTTCCAGATTATTCGAATTTTTATATTTCCAAAATGTAGGCTCGCGTGCAGTAACTCTCAGATATCACCCACTTCCTCGCTGAGTTATTTAGATGAATTGATTCAGTGGCAGTGCTACATGCCTATACGGGGACACATGCTCACATAGAATGACGAAAAAGAAACTCAAAGAGAGAAGGAATGTGAATAAAGCAGAGGATGTGACAATCTGAACAGAAGATATTAATACGACCTCTCTCAACCCTTCCCTCAATCGACGTATTTGTTCTTCAATTTCATCCACCTGCGTAAGATCGGAGCCCCCCCCCCCCCCCATGACATCAGGGCCCCACAGTGGTTGGTACACGCAATGCCACTATGTTGGTTTATAGAAAAAAACTAATGTTGCAGACCATTTTTTCTGCATCGAGACGATTATAGCAGACAGGTAGAAAGACATTGGAAAAGATTCGCGTCTGGAATTAGGCCAATTTTCACAAGCGCTATAAAGGCAATGAATATTCATGAGGGTGATTTTCATAACATTGAACTTGCGTTATATAAGATAGGATTTTTTACATTTTTAGACAGTGCGTCCTGTAACGTGATCTTTCCTTTATTAGCGAGCTTCCGACAATAGATTTTATTCCTTTGTTAATTCATGCAGTGGCGTATGTAGACCTTATAGTTTGGAGGGGGAGGGCAAAACTTCCGAGCCAAAGGCAATCCATGTATTTCAGCTAGAAAAATAACCTTTTCCGGGCCCTAATATGCATCAGAGTGGGAAGGGGAATGTTCCCTGAACGATATGGAAACTATGATAAACTTCATTTAAATATTTATCATTTTTTTATCAATTCATTGTTATATTTTTAGTGTCCTTACCAACAGGAATAAATTCAGTTATTTGCGACAGAGCAAAGCGAGCGAGCAAACCTTTTCTTTGAGATATATTTCGTTGAGATTGTCATTTTTTAACAAGTGCATTTTTCATGCATAATCTATTGATTCATATGATTGAGAGTATTTTGGTATTCACCCTAATTTAAAAGAATGGCGTTTAGCCTTGCTCTGTGCTTATGGCTTTACTCTGGTAGAAAACCTATGCCCCCCCCCCCCCCCGCCCTCCTCTTCATTTTAAAATATTTGGTTTCAAACTTTATGCTTAACAAAACATACGAGATCTTACTGCGACGGAGCAGAATATCCATAATCTATTGGGTTTATATAAGAACAATAATTGGGATTATTGGGATTAATTGGAAAGGCAATTACCTAAGCTTTGTTTTCTAGGCTGAAAATTTCTTACGGGGGGGGGGGTCAGATTGCCCCCTTGCCCCCTTCAGATATACACTACTGTATTCATGAGCTTGCTCACGGAAGTGTTGAAGCAAACAAAATTTCTACATCGTTCTATTGTTCAGTTACACAAGTTTGGACGGTGTGCCATAAAACGTGACACGCACCTTGATTAGGCAATCTCACTCTGAAAGAGAGACGCATCTTCGCAAAAAGCTTCAGTTGCCCGTTAGTTCTTGAGGAGTGCATTTGTATCTCTATTCTTCTCTTCTTCGCAAATTTGGTAAGTCGAGATATGCCTTCTGGCGACACGTTAAGTTTCTGATACAGTATACAGTATACTTAGAAAAAACCACACCAAACTTATTGCATTTCATGCGATTTATTTCATTAACATCCCTTTTTTAAAGGATGACAGTTAATTGTTCTTGTTAATGTGGTGGTATAGTTGTATTTCACACTTGTTTATTCTAGGAAAGTGCTTTACTTTTCTACTGGGTAGAAAACATGCATTATTTGATAAAAGGAAAAGGTTGGGTTGGGTTTACAAATTAATTTTGCTATAGTATATTATAAGCCTTGCCGCAGCTCAGAAGGTTTGTCAACCTCGTTATACCAGACGGAAACTTTGTGCTGATTTGATACCTACATGTTTTGCCAGGAGTCCTAAGGTTGAGAAATGCATGTCGCAGGACAAAAACCATGATTATAAGAATAGAATCGTATAATTGTATTATATGTTTACTACTTTCCATACAGTCATGTAAGTATTATTCTATAGATATCCCTTTTCGTGAGAGAAGATATATCACTGTTATCTCTCTTACCCTCTGACTCCTATTCCGTGGATTAATCATTTAATAATTAATTTTTGTCCATTCTAATTTTCTTGATATTGAAAATATTTCGAAAGCGAAATTCTTGTTACTTTGGTAAAACGTTATAGGAGTTTGCCATTTTTTTTGGTCTTTCTATGCCCCTTGTCTTCGTTGTTCCCCTCGCTCTTGCACATGATGGATTGCAAATATTTGATGATTTATTGATATTATTTTTGGTGCACTTCGGTGTCCGTTCATCATCAATATTGATCTTTCACGTGACATGGCAGGTTGGTGACCCAATGTTGACAAGCTTATACGACCACAACGATCTTGAGCCATCCGATATTACCTCAGTAACATATACTACAACATTAATAATGGCTTTGTGTCTGAAAGCTACAAAACGGGTAGGCCTATCTGTATTTCACAGATTGTACACAAAGCGATATGTAATAGACCAGTTTACTTATAATGCATATACTTCTTGGACAACATTTGCTCTGACGACCAAAAAGCTTGCCAGAGGTTTTCCCGACACAGTAAACGAATGCAATTTGGATTCCATGTATACAAATGCTGCGATCACAGAAAAACAGGTCCAGTGAATAGCTCGGCAAAAATAGACCTGTTTATCAAACTTCATGCATACCTCTTGAACAAAAGGTTCTCTTGGCAACTTAAAAGCTTACCGAGGCTTTAAAAAAAACAACTAATGTATGCAAATTGGATTGCCATTGTGCAAAGCAGGTGAAGTAATTATTTAATACCCAGGGGTTCTGGAGAGAAACGTGAATACAGTGAAATTCATTAGTAAACAGATTGAGTGTACATCGGCCCTATCCGAGATGTGAACGAAACAAAAGGCTTTGGGGAGGGGAGGAGGGAGGGGGGGGGGGGGGGCTTATCGTCCTCTTCACGAGTAGTGTCCATTGACAGTCCTGATATCACCCATTAGTTTACTTTGATTACATCATTGCAATTTCAATCTCCATTCCTTGTTTCTGATGAAGGCTTCGAGTATGCCCCCGGCCCCTCCTTGTTTGAAGGCCTTAAAAAATACTCAACGATAGGAGGCTGTAATTCAGATACATCCCCTCAGATTCGGGGAGGTTTTTGCCCCATGTTTATCAGTTTCTGAATAAGTCACTATATACTTTTTAAAAAAATACTTTGTCACTAATTTGTCTTGTTTTCTGGGGTTTTTTTTTCAAACCAGGTATTTACATGCAACAAGAGGTATGGCTCATCTCGTCCAGACAGTACTCGCTCTCACACTGCTACTTCCAGCTACCTTAGCATGTGTCCGGAGTATCGGGGGCGGAACGACGGAAGATGGACCCGATTTCTGCCACGATCTTCAGTGCCCTAAATTTAGAAGCGTCAAAACTGTTCCCGACGTAAGAATAATGATAGTTCATTTTCATTTTTGTAGTGCTAATTATATCACTGATTATATGGAGTGGCGATCCAGGATTATTTTACCGGGGGGGGGGGGCGCTAAAATATGTTTAAGTTATTAAACGGCAAATGTTCAACCGTCATCATCATCATCGTCCTCGTCATCATAATAGTAATAATAATAATAATAATAATGATAATAATAAATTGTTTCTTTTATAGCGCAATATCCAATTTATAACTAATCAAAGCTCAATTAACTGAATTTCTATTTGGTCTTCTAATCTTAACTTGCCAGAATCACCAATATAACTACCTCCTTTATCGGTCATGATTTGTCCTGCTTTTCCCTCTTTCACTTTTTCCTCTTCCTTTTTCTTTTATCTGTTATCCTTTTCCTTGTCGTTTCGTGTTTGTTTGTTCTGTAACACTTTTGTGTTTTCCCAAGTATTCGTAGGCACAATTTGAAACAATTTTATTTTCCCTGGGGGATCCACAAATTACAAGCACTGCTTTTTAGTGGATCCCCACATTTCCTTAGAAATTAAGAATTTCTATTAAGTTATGATAATAAATTATTTATATGTATACAGTGTACTTCTACACTTATCAAGGAAAATTGAATTTGTACATATTTTTTTTCATATTTTCTGTAACAATATCTGTAATGCCATTGTCTTTTCTTTCTGTTGGAAATGAAATAAATACGAATTTGAATTTGAAAGCGCTTTACAAAGTAAATTAATGAATTAAAACTCAACAAAGAAATATGACGCAAATGCAATGCAAATAGGTATGTTTTAAGATTCGACTGACGTACTATCAGCGTAATTCACATGGTCAATCATCATCGTTATCATCTTCATCATCATCATCATCTTCATCATCATCATCCCCATTATAATTATGAAGACTGCTACTTAATTTATCCTTCGTAAAGACAGTAAAAAAATATCATTTTCTGCCAGTATACATGTACTTTGGAAAGCTATATATCTCCTTGAATAGGCCTGAACTTTCATAGTATTTGAATTTTCTGACTTTTTAAAATCTTTTAAAAATTTGTAGAAATACGAGCTGCGGGTATACGAACCTGCCAAATGGTTTGCTACCACGGTAATGGGCCTTTCACACGATGAAGCTACAAGCACTGGATTCATGAGGCTTTTCGATTACATCGAAGGCGAAAATGTCGAGAGTAAGTTATTGGGACAAATGGTGCTTCTGAAATAAGGGGGAGTTTTCTTCTTTCCTTTTTTTTTTTACAAAGGGGAATGTGGACCCGTCGATAATAAGGAAGCTTTTCAAATTTGTGTTCTTATTCACCCCGTTTTACGGTAATAGGAATAGCGTTAATCGAAACCTGATCTCTCCAATGAAAAAGAGTGACAACCTAAGTAGCAGAAACTCCGTGCAAAACGTCCCAAAGCCTAATTATGCAATATTACATGCCAACATCAATTTCTCGAGTAACAATAATCAATTAGGAGATATTCTTTACATAACTTTCTGCGTCTCTTGACTTTGAATTCCAGAGACAAAGGTCGAGATGACTGCCCCTGTAGCGGTCAGGACCATCCCGGGAGAAGGCCCAGCCTGTGAGACGAACTTCACCATTTACTTCTTCGTCCCATTCGAGTACCAGGACGACTCGACGCCCCCGCCGACCCCCACCAACCCCGAAGTGTCGGTCGTTGACTTCCCCGAACTCACCGTCTATGTCGGGTTAGTTCCCATAAAATTTGTTTGAATTACATTACTACTCTTTATTCGGCGTCATCTGTGCCTGGGAGGGGAAAAGCGAACTTAACCATTATGATCCTCGGGGATCTCTTCCTGGTATAACTGATTTGACAGGTGTACCATCCCACCGGGGTTACCCCCCCCCCCCTCCCATTTTTTTTCTTCAGTTGTGATCTCGTAAGATATCTTATTGAACGATTAAATAGTCACACTGCATGGTTGATCAAATGTATTCACACGTTTATAAATAGAACACATGCGTGTTTTAAAGTTATTTTGAAATGTGTTTAAGATCTGTTTTAAAGAAATATATAAATCTAACCATGACAGTTAAGTTTATATATTTTGAAATTCTGCCCTCGAAATCGACCCCGTGTCTTTCACAGAAATGACTGAAAAGCGCAATAACATAATGAGGATGTATTCCATTTCTCTAATGATCGCGCATATAAACTAAAATATTGATTTACTTTCTGACTCAAACTCTTTCTTTTCGTTAACTTCTGCATGTTTGAAATATGTACTTTTATAATTATTTCTTTATGTCAATTTTATCTTGTAAACATTACAGTAATCGTCCTTGGACTATACGCATTGTATATTTTATGTCAACAAAGCGACATCGATCTGTTTTTTTTATAAACAGTGCTTTCCCAGGAAGAGCTTATGACAACGACTGGATCACCCATGAAACAGAACTGGGAGAAACCTTGACAGAATTAGAAATCCCTTTCGAAGAATCGATGTACTATACCGCCGGATACGACAGTCCTTTTAGACTATGGAACCGGCACAATGAGGTCTGGCTTCTTGCAAAGGATTCCCCAGCTTCTCCAGATACTAAAGATACAAATGCAATCGAGTCTTGAGTACCGTATTTGAGGGAAAATATAACAATGACACGCATCAGACCCCTTTAATATTAGCATGATTTAGAGTGTGCAAAGATTGAATACCATGTATGAAGCGTCATTATATGGGGGGTGGGAGGAGTTGCGATAACAAAGATGGTTTTAAGCTCACCAGTTAAAGATATCATGTCAAAATAATATACACGTTTCATAACAATACCAATAAAGAATGCTCTTTCCTAATATGTTATAATTATATTGTTGAATTAGTTGAATAAATGTGCTGCAAATTTGTGGTACTGCTAACCGACAGGAAACATATTGAATTTAAAAATCAAGAGATGATGTTAACTCTTTATTCATTATTGACAATATCTTATTGTAGGTTATTTAAGCTCCAAACACCTGACAGAGTCAGACTTATTACAAACTATTGTAGAAGTTTGCAGTTGATTAATGTACCTTGTATGTTAAGTACTTGCAATAAATCTTTTGTAAATAATCGTAATGTTCCTCAGTTCAAGTTTAGAGTTATACATTTATTCACACAAGATGCTTTAAAAAAAAATCAAAGCCTCTTCTGTGAAAACAATCGCAATCTGAAAGGCAACATAGATTCGGTGAGTGATGCCAAAACTATGATTCTAATTGATGCTACCTCTGGCCTGGGGGGGGGGGGGGTTAGTGCAGGAACGAGAAAATTGATAAATGTTCATGTGGGTGTGAGAAAAATGGAGGAGGGGTTTGGCGTTTATCTTGAGAGAAAAGAAAGGAGGAAGGGACTTAGAGTGAGCTGACGAGAAGGTTACAGCCCTATAGCTAGAAAGTCCGATAGTTAGCGGGTCCGATAGACCGACACCCAATAGATAGAAGGTTCGATAGACCGAATGTACGAGAGGGTCCAATAGACAGACGGTTCTATAGACCGAATCGGCGGAGGGTCCGATAGTCCGAAGGTTCTATAGATCGAATGTCCAACGGGGTCCGATAGTCAGAAGGTCCGATAGATAGAAGGTTCGATAGACCGAATCGGCAAAAGGGTCCGATAGACCGAAGGTTCAGTAGGGGTCCAATAGTTAGAAGGTCCGATAGACCGACAATAACGTGGATACAATAAGTTTTTAATAGTTTTATCTCATAAAAGGAAAAGGGTAATGCCTTATCTTCTTCTATGTGTATTGTAATAAACCGATGCACCAGGTCTGTAGGCCACCCCCCCCAAAAAGAATGGGTCCACCATGCAGCTCACCCCCCCCAAAAAAGAATGGGGTCCACCCATGCAGCTCAGCCCCCCCCCCCCCCCCCAGTCAAGCTTCTTCGTTTACTAACCATTGTCTACGGCGGACCGTTTGAATATTAATGAGTCAGAAAGAAGAGGATCTTGGGTATTTGATTCTAGTTCGTCGTGACTTGGCCGTGAACCAGAATAGCCTGGTGGTTAAGTCGCTGCCCGGCAAGCAGTAGATGACAGGTTCGAATCCCGCTGGTTCCAATTTTTTCTGACTTGTGTTTTTCATTACAGATCGAGCATACGATCTTTAACACTGGGAGTAATATGCCGAAAGATTTGTTTACAAATTAAAAATTCCTCCCCAGTCAAGTTTCTTCGCTTACTAACCATTGTCTACGGCGGACCGTTTGAATATTAATGAGTCAGAAAGAAGAGGATCTTGGGTATTTGATTCTAGTTCGTCGTGACTTGGCCGTGAACCAGAATAGCCTGGTGGTTAAGTCGCTGCCCGGCAAGCAGTAGATGACAGGTTCGAATCCCGCTGGTTCCAATTTTTTCTGACTTGTGTTTTTCATTACAGATCGAGCATACGATCTTTAACACTGGGAGTAATATGCCGAAAGATTTGTTTACAAATTAAAAATTCCTCCCCAGTGAAGCTTCTTCGCTTACTAACCATTGTCTACGGCGGACCGTTTGAATATTAATGAGTCAGAAAGAAGAGGATCTTGGGTATTTGATTCTAGTTCGTCGTGACTTGGCCGTGAACCAGAATAGCCTGGTGGTTAAGTCGCTGCCCGGCAAGCAGTAGATGACAGGTTCGAATCCCGCTGGTTCCAATTTTTTTTGACTTGTGTTTTTCATTACAGATCGAGCATACGATCTTTAACACTGGGAGTAATATGCCGAAAGATTTGTTTACAAATTAAAAATTCCTCCCCAGTCAAGCTTCTTCGCTTACTAATTATATGGTGCACGCTAAAGCCCCGAGGCCCATCATGCCCGAAGCATTTTTTCTAGTGAAGCAAGCTGAGGAAAGGGCGTCCCCTTCTAACACAGGTGTTATTTTTTAAACAAGGAAATCTTATGGGGTGCACACTTTATAGTTGAATTTTCATTAAAAGTAACAAAAGATAAGATTCTGACAAAAGATTCTGACCGATAAAAATGAAATTGTTTCAATTAGGCCCTACCACCTTTTTGGGAGGGGGGCGTTTCCATTTTTTTTTTTTTTTTTTTTTTTTTTTTTTGGGGGGGGGGGGTTTGTCAGGTGATATTTTCCTACCAGCTATGATGTCAGCATTTATACTTTTTTGAATGTTCACCAACTACACCCATACTACTACCTTGTGGCAAATTTTAGTCTGTGGACCCTGTCGGGTAAATTATACCATTTTTTTTGGGGGGGGGGGGTTGGGGAATGCGAGAATAGTCGGATACCTCACTGCCCGAATATTTTGATATTCGGGCTTCTTGTTGCTGCAGGACGTAAGAGGTGCTTGCTGCAAGAAACAATCTAGGCCTAGTTTCTTGATTGTATGAGCGAGCAAAGCGAGCGAACGAGAGAGAGGAAATAAAGAAGAATTTTGTCTCCTGGGAATAGGTTCTAGCGTATTGTTATTCCGTTCTCATAATCTGTGTAACATGTTATCGGCAACTTCCGTTCTCATATTGGGAAGAGACTATTGATCACAGGCCATTATTTCTGAATATTCATCTCTTTATTAACCCCTTTAGGTCAACTTGCCGCTCGATTCCTTTCAGTTATGTTGCTAACATTCTTTGAGTAGAAAAATAGCATAACATTAGCTAGAGATTCAAGATGCATACCAAATAACTTCCATAAGAATATGACTTATTAATATAATTGGCATTGGTTTATATACATAAATATGGCGATTATATTAATAACTAATATCAATAATGGGCATTGGTAAATAACCCTAGGTAATGAGCGAAGTTTTTGAATTTTTTGTTTCTTCTCTTTCCCTGCCGATTTCTTTTCTTTTTCTCTTCTTTTCCTTTCTTTTCTTCTTTCCTTTTCAACCTCTTCCTTTTTTTTTTGCTTTTTCTTTGGTTGGAACCCCCTTTTCAAGCATGAAACGTGGGAGGGGGAGGGTATTCCCGCCCCCACATTTGAAAACATCTGAAAACATAACGCCCCCAATTATTTTAACCACATATTTTTTACCCACTTATCATTTTATCCACTACTTTACCCTTTTTACGTATTTATTGTCGGTCTATCGGACCTTCTAACTATCGGACCTTTTTGCCGATTCGGTCTATAGAACCTTCTGTCTATTGCACCCTCATGTACATTCGGACTATCGAACCTTCTATCTATCGGACCTACTGACTATCGGACTCCTTGGTCATTCGATCTATAGAACCTTCGGACTATTGGCCCCTGCGATTCGGTCTATAGAACCTTCTGTCTACTGGACCTTCTCGTACATTCGGTCTATCGAACCTTCTATTGGGTGTCGGTCTATCGGACCCGCTAACTATCGGACCTTCTAGCTATAGGGATGACCCCGACGAGAATAGGTTGGGTAAATATTATAGAGATGGAGAAAGAGAGAGAGGGTGAGATATAAAGAGAAAAGAGAGAGCCGGGGGGGGGGGGGTGAGGGAAAGACTGACGAAATAATAAAGAGGAATACTGAGAAAGAATCGGAATGAATGATATAAAGAAGAGAGAGAGAAGTTGTGTGTGTGTGTGTGTGCGTGTGTGTGCGTTTGTTTAGCATTATGTCCGAGGACATTTTCGGACAGAGAACAAAAAAAAAATCATGACAAAATGGTCCTCGGAAGGCGGACAATAGTCCTCGAACGTCGAACAATGAATTTATGCCTTATTCCGTCGACTGTCCGAGACGAGTAACAATAGAGGAACAATAGTTGTCCTCGGAAGTAAAGCCATGTAAACCTGTGTGTGTGGGTGTGTGTGTGTGTGCGTGTGTGTGTGATCAAAAAGAAGGGATCGAACTAGAGAGAAACGGGAAAATAAAAATATGTACCGTGAAATCTCATTGTTCTATATAGGTCTACTCCGGGTCATCGGTTTTTGGATCAATTTTATATTATATAGCCGTTTCCAAGTATAAGAAAAATCGCTTCTCAATTACTTAAAAAAAACAAAAAAACCTATGCCCATCCCCCAGCCCCTGGTGAAAAGATAATGATCCCCTTTCCTTTTCTTTTTGGTTATCAACACTTTTATAAACATCTGCCCAAAGATCTTTGATCTGCCCCAGTGCGCCCCCCAGTCAAACCGCAGGTCCCCAAAAAGTGCTCTATTTTATTTCCAGTTTTGCTTGACTGGGTCAGTCTCTGATTAAATAATGAGCAGGAATCCCCAGGAACATCTAATTTCCAAATGACTGAGTGGACTAGTTAACATTTACTGGTTGTCCTGATTTATACATCAAATAAGAGAAGGAATTAGAGATTCATTACATACTCTATTTGTCTATGAAAAATGTGAAAAAAATGGTGATAAATAATGTTATTTTATGACCCTAAAAACTGAAATGAAATGAAAAGTAAACCTGTCAAAAAAATCACATAATTTTATTACGAGCCAGGCTGAATTTGAAATGAGGGTAAAGGCCAATATCTATACTTTACAAATATTGAAATAATATGTATGTACACTTAATGACAGGGTCAGGATCCAGCGCCAAATGTAACCAAAGTACACATTGTGTCCTTCAAACAGTTGATTCCAGCACTTTGATTGGTTACTTCGTTTTCACAAGCCCCCCCCCCCCCCAAGAAAAAAAAAAAAAATAAATAAATTAAATTAAATTAAAAAATAATAATAATAAAAAAAATAGATCTACATGTTTGTCACAGCCAGGGTCATGTTAAGAGTTCACCCAACAGGTGGCATGTGGTTTCAAATATCGCGCCCTAATCTTGCAGGGTGGCCTTGCCAGCCAATCATATTGCTAGGATTCTATGGTCTTAACAATTTCAAGGATATATTATGTACTTGGGTTGAATATTGCTGGATCCTGACCCTGTCATAAATTTATGGATGTTTTGAATATGATAATGTAAAAGATGAAACTTCAACGCTTCCATACATATGCGTTTTAATAGTGGCTTATATACTTTTTATATGTCTTTTATCGACTTGAAATCTTATAAAGAAAAGTGTTTTGTTTCACTATTTCATTACTTATTTTCAACTACTTATTATGTGAATTATAACTTAAACAAGGTCTGTCTTCATTGATAAACAATCGATCCATTTATCTTTCCAGAAAATTTGATGAGCATAGCATTGATATTTCTTGATTTAATTAACTTTGAATATGACCATGCAAAACAGCCACTGGTTGCAAGGAGAGTGTGCCATTTCAGGCACTGGAAATAAAATCAGCCCTTTTTGCTAATTTGCATACGACCTGCGGCCCCCCCCCCCCCCCCCCCCCCCCCCCCCCCCCCCGGCCCCACCTAGCTAGCCCTTCAGACGATGCATATTTTATCTATTTGCTCATGCATATTCATTATCCCTCCAACTCCAAGTTTGCAACGTGTGGATCTGAATTGTGTTGAAACGGAGCTAGATATTGTGATATAATGACCAAAGACGACTAGATGAGAAAATCTCTCCGACTGCATTCCAACCAAGCAGCTTGAAAGATGGCTTCACCTAATTTAGAGGAATTAGAGTCAAAGGTTTTGCCTTTATACACTGGTATGAATACGTCTAGTCCTACGTGTTTCTTTTTGTGTTAGTACAGTAGTTGTGTGTATTGTACGCGCCGCATACCCGCAACTTCAGGCCCAGGCCACTCCCGGGCACTCCCGGGTACATTTCTGTAAAATAGTTGGTATTTTCTGTCGCATGTACTAAAGGTATGGGGGGAAAAATAAGATAAATATTTTAAATACTTGCTTTCAAATTCAGCCCTTAAAAATCTCACTCCTACATCAAATGGCAATTAGGAAGAAACTCTTGATATTTTCAGCAAAATCCAAAGTCAAAATCTTGTCCAAAACCGGAGAAATCCCCGCCGATTTGTTTCGCGATCGCGTGTTGTTTACAAACTGCCGATGTCTTAGACTAAATCGGCCAATACAATTTTTGTCCACGAAGAAACTCGGGATCGCAAGCGCACATCGATCTTTACGATCGCGCACACAGAAAATCGGAACTTTTCCGTGTATGCCATAGGGACCGAATTTTTGAGGACAAAACTCTTTTGGGGAGATGTCAGCGCCCGCGGCGACCAGGAAATGTACACAATGACTCCGATAGCTCGTTTCGCGAGAATCAACAGTAAATTACGGATTTCATTTTTGGAAATATCTTTTCCAACATTGGTGAGTTGAATTTATTGTATTTCTTGAATATCTTGGGGTCGGTTTTTGCAAATTAAATGCCGATTTTGAGTGAATGTTGGTGACTTTTGTGCAGTGGTGTTTTAAAAAAGGTGTAGACTGATTATTACGATGATATAATTATACACACGAAGTATAGGAATGTACTATGAGTGGGCAAGGCATCATAGCTACATTCCTATACTTCGTGTGTATAATGTAGGCAGTCATACACCTCAACTTTTTAAAACACCACTGCACAAAAGTCACAACATTCACTCAAAATCGGCATTTAATTTACAAAAACCGACCCAAAATATTCAAGAAATACAATAAATTCAAGTTCAACTCACCGATGTTGGAAAATATATTTCAAAAAATGAAATCCGTAAATTTACTCTCGATTCTCGCGAAACGAGCTATCGGAGTCATTGTGTACATTTCCTTGTCGCCGCGGGCGCTGACATCTCCCCAAAAGAGTTTTGTCCTTAAAAATTCGGTCCCTATATGGCGTACACGGAAAAGTCCCGATTTTCTGTGTGCGCGATCGTAAAGATCGATGTGCGCTTGCGATCCCGAGTTTTTCGTGGACAAAAAATTTATTGGCCGATTTTAGTCTAAGACATCGGCAGTATGTAAACAATACGCGATCGCGAAACAAATCGGCGGGGATTTCTCCGGTTTTGGACAAGATTTTGACTTTGGATTTTGCTGAAAATATCAAAAGTTCTTCCTAACGGCCATTTGATGTAGGAGTGAGATTTTTAAGGGCTGAATTTGAAAGCAAGGTATTTAAAATATTTATCTTATTTTTCCCCCATACCTTCAGTACATGCGACAGAAAATACCAACTATTTTACAGAAATGTACCCGTGAGTGGGGCAAGGGGGCTCTGCCTCCGTTCCGGCCGCCTCCCCAGCGGCGGCGGAACTGCCTGTAATTATGTGCGCGCTTACTCAACGCATATTTGAGTGTCCTCCACGAAGCATTATTAAATTGTCCTTTTTGTCAAACTACAAATTTGCGAGCCAGGCATCACAATTATGAAACATGTCAAGTGTTATTCAAGATCATAAATTTTCAAATTTGAAATTGAACTGAAGATAAATTTATATTTCATTTTCATAAAATTAGTTAGATCTATGCGATGGCCGATTGATTGAATAGGGGTTAAATCAAATAGATTTATGATCAATTGCGATCTTTTCTCTGTTATTTGTTGTAGTGCTAGTTTCTGTGACTTGAAAAAGTATGAGTGTGTATTGACTAGATCTAAGTGGTATGTGGAATTTCAGTATCAAATATTGAAATTCATACAGATATCCAAAGTCAAAATCAAAGGGAGACCAAAATTTCATTTTGAAAGCAATTATGGTTGGGGGAGGCAAAATGAAAAGTGTAATACTGTCTGTGAGTCGTGGGAATGTCACTCCTGTATGGCCTTTCCTTTGCACACTACCACCTGTTACATTTACAAAACCGATGTGTTGGCTCAGTCAGTAGAGCGTCCGCCTCACAATCGGGAGGTCGTGGGTTCGAACCTCGGCCGCGTCATACCAAAAGACGTTAAAAGATGGGAGTTGCTGCTACCTTGTTTGGCGTTCAACAATTGAAAGGATAGAGCAACGTCGATCTGGTGCACTGCACCTCAACAGTACGACAATACACCTGACGGTGGACTGTACTGTAACGGAAGAAGAAGAAGAAGTTTTCATATAACTAGTCTCCCTTCCCTTAAGGCTTAAGCCATTCCATGTAGCCGAGTAAGCCGACCACTTTGAACCAAGATACAAAACAGACTGTTCCAAGATGAAAAGTTGATGCACTTTTTAACATTTTAATTAGTACCATCCCCTATATATTTTTTCTCTCAATTTCATTGATTGTGAATTTTTTATTTGGTCACGGACCATTTGTTTTTGTTTCAATCATTTTCAGGCCACTTGTTGACAAAATTTCCACTGGCCCCCTTTCTTTCATGTTGGGCACTTGTCTAGCCAGGATTAGCTTCGTGAATGTAGAAAAAAAAAATGGATATACGCCTTCTACACACGAAGCTAGGCGTTATTACCCAGCAATCAGATTCCGCACGGGGTAGTACGACATGAAAAATGCCCTGAAATCACACTTTTCTGATAGTTTCCGCGACCCACAGACCCTTCCCCACAGCGTTTCCTCCTAGGGAAACGTTTGTAATGACAATTTTTTTTGATTGACTCTAATTTTGGAAATATATCCATAAAAAGATGATAAAAATTTCAGAAAACTCACCAGCGTTTGCGTATCCATGCCTCCGAGGTCATGCAGATCAAAATGGCGGCACGATCGCCGTAATCGAAATCATGAAAACTATTAGGCGCCGTTTGTAAATTTATTATTTAGCTCAATTATTTACATATAATTCACTATTTAGCTCTTTTCTACGATTATTATACGATAAAATGACATAAAGGATACAATGTTTTATAAATAATGAATTTTGCAATTTCCATAATATTTGATATATAATGAATTTGTGAAATCATTATTTATAAATAATGGAAACTTCAAAATTCATTATTTATATATGATGAATATTGTAAAATCATTATTTAAAAAAAATGGAAATTGCAAAATTCATTATTTATAAAACATTGTATCCTTTATGTCATTTTATCGTATAATAATCGTAGAAAAGAGCTAAATAGTGATTATATGTAAATAATTGAGCTAAATAATAAATTTACAAACGGCGCCTAATAGTTTTCATGATTTCGATTACGGCGATCGTGCCGCCATTTTGATCTGCATGACCTCGGAGGCATGGATACGCAAACGCTGGTGAGTTTTCTGAAATTTTTATCATCTTTTTATGGATATATTTCCAAAATTAGAGTCAATCAAAAAAAAATTGTCATTACAAACGTTTCCCTAGGAGGAAACGCTGTGGGGAAGGGTCTGTGGGTCGCGGAAACTATCAGAAAAGTGTGATTTCAGGGCATTTTTCATGTCGTACTACCCCGTGCGGAATCTGATTGCTGGGTAATAACGCCTAGCTTCGTGTGTAGAAGGCGTATAGCCATTTTTTTTTTTTCTACATTCACGAAGCTAATCCTGGCTACACTTGTCCCCCTTCGCATTTTTATTTTTAGGTATCATTTTATCTATTCTTATAACTCTATCATATAACCTCATTTATTCATACCTGTTTTACTCTTTAAAGAAGATGAATAAATATGTGTGAATAAATAAATGAGGGAATAGAGACAAAGGTGTATTGAAAATATGATCAAAGTCAATCACATCAAATATGAAAAGTCATAACAAAAATACCGGTATAATTTTTTTTTTTAAATGGAGAGTTCTGCAGATTTGCCACAGAGCTGTACATTCTGCTTTATTGATAAGTGCACAAAATGCCTGAAAGTAGCTATCAATTAAATCAGATGTATAGGCCACATCGCATTGCTTATGATAGTTCCAGGTTTAGTTTAAAAATGAGTTTGTATTGCTGTTTACTAGTGAAAACATGTTAGTCTTGAAAGAATGATATCCAAAGTTCCAAACTACTTGTACATGTAAGTGCATTTTGTAAAGACTTATCGGCTGAGTAAATATTCTTTTATTGCAGATGATGACCCTCCATTTTCAGTTCTTGAGCTTGGAACAGGTGGAAAATCAGTTGCTGTTCCTTTGACTGACAGTAGCCCAGAATCATTGCCGTATACAAGCACTGTGAGTAAAACACAAACCATAAAAAACAAAAAAACAACAACAAGCTTTGTGGAAAAGAGTTATTTTTGCACATTTTGGGGTTGGGGTATTAGTTTTGCATACATTTGTAGGTAATTACAGGCTACTGTGTCTCACTGAAGGAATACCATCAAGAGACAAATAAGTGAAGCATAAAAACATCTGGCAGATTATGTACATGTATGTATCTAGGAGAGAATCTTTTTTAAGCACCTATCCTAAGGCATATATATGGGACTAAGACTTCCTGAGGGTGGTCTGTATGCAGTGATAGGCCTGCAGATGGAGACTGTATCTGGATGGGTCCTGGCAATGGTCTCGGAAGTGAAAGTGAACCCCCCATCCCCCCCCCCCAAAAAAAAAGTCACCACCCATTTGGTGTGTTACTTAATAAAAATGGGGGGGGGGTGGGGAATGTCGCTACCCTGTTCATAACAATTTTTTTTAATCAGAAAGATGACATTAACTGAAGTTACAGCCAAAGCAAGGTTAGGATCAGGACTTTATTGGTTTCTCTATCAATTAATAATTGCCATTCTGATTTTTGCCCAACCAAATGCTAATCATGGAATCTACATCTAAACCTATGATGTTTCTATTTTCTCATTTTTATTCCCACAGCTCCCCTTCGGTTTACCTCCCATTATCCCTGATCTATCAGAGAGGATAAGTGGTTTTCTTGACTGCCCTGATAAACTACCTATACATGATGTCTGCAAGGGTCAAAGGTAAGGTTAAGCTAGGTGCACAAGAAGTGTTCTTGTTCTAGGAAAAGAGGAAAAGAGGCAAAGAGAAGTAAGATATTAAGTCATGAAATCATTTGCATACATGTAGAGGAAACAATAATGTACTGTAATGTATCTATTTTCATTTTCAAATTCACCAGTTAAAGACATCTGATAAATTGAATTGAATTAAATGTTGTGCACTTTTACACCTCTGTGTTATTTTGTGATAATTTGAGCTATTCATTCTATGTGGAAGTTGCTGCAGTGAAAATCCTGCGCAGGAGTGAGGAGCAAGTAAATTCTGGTAAGAAAAAGCTTGAAAAGAGCCCTAAAAATTAATTGGTGAACTGAAATATCATGTTTTCTGTAAAAAAATCCAAAAAGAATTCCCAAGAAAGAATTCAGTGATCACCCCACTCTAATATGTCTCTGGGTAGTCAGAAGACATTAATTTTTTTCAAAAGTTGCAACATTTGTTTTGCTTATCCAGAAAACTGTCAAGAAAATCTGACCCGACCAACCTGTACAACGCCAGTCTATGCCCTCTGCAGACGACCTTACAGGTGGAGAGGAATGCAACAACAGGGGAACTTCTCGGTTACAAAGAAGTTAGTCCACCTTACTAGAAAACCTATTACTAGAAAACAAGTAGACGGGATTGTTCTATATTGTTCACTTAGAGAGTACAGCGTTAATCTTTTCAATACCCTTGTTTAGATGTTGTTACCTGTGGCAATCTTCTGAAGCCAACAGGATTGATATCAGCTTCAATGTTATATGTATGTGCTGGTGAGAACTCTACATTGCATGTAGGTGCTTGATTAGATTGGAATCTGATTTATCTGCTGGAACTAATGTCCGAAGTCCACACTACCTCAACAGGTTTTTAGCTCACCTGAGCCTAAGGCTCGAGTGAGCTATTGCGATGGAAATTTGTCCGTCGTCCGCCGTGCGTCGTCCGCCGTCCGTCGTCCGTTAACTTTTTACATTTTCATCTTCTTCTCCAAAACCCATGATCGGAATTCAACCAAACTTAGTAGGAATCATCCTTAGGGGTAGGGGACCCAAAGTTGCTAAAATGGTACGTGTGGCCCCCAGGGGGGCCCAGGGGGAGGGCCCCCAATTGTAAAAGCGTATAAATTTCAAACATCTTCTTCTCCAGAACCAGGCATAGCTCAGACTTGGTATTGTGTATGGAGATACCTCTATAGATGAAGAATGAATGTTGTTCATGAAATTTCTCTGAGTGGCCCTATAGGGGCCCTGTGGGGGTAACATACTGGAGGGGGGGGGGGTGGGGCGCTGCCAGGCAAAATGTACATTCTGATCTTCTTCTCCAAAACACATGATCGGAATTCAACCAAACTTGGTAGGAATCATCCTTAGGGGTAGGGGACCCAAAGTTGCTAAAATGGTACATGTGGCCCCCAGGGGGGCCCAGGGGGAGGGCCCCCAATTGTAAAAGCTATGTAAATTTCAAACATCTTCTTCTCCAGAACCAGGCATAGCTCAGACTTGGTATTGTGTATGGAGATACCTCTATAGATGAAGAATGAATGTTGTTCATGAAATTTCTCTGAGTGGCCTTATAGGGGCCCTGTGGGGTTAACATACTGGAGGGGGGGGGGGTGGGGGCGCTGCCAGGCAAAATGTACATTCTGATCTTCTTTTCCAAAACACATGATCGGAATTCAACCAAACTTGGTAGGAATCATCCTTAGGGGTAGGGGACCCAAAGTTGCTAAAATGGTACATGTGGCCCCCAGGGGGGCCCAGGGGGAGGGCCCCCAATTGTAAAAGCTATGTAAATTTCAAACATCTTCTTCTCCAGAACCAGGCATAGCTCAGACTTGGTATTGTGTATGGAGATACCTCTATAGATGAATAATGAATGTTGTTCATGAAATTTCTCTGAGTGGCCCTATAGGGGCCCTGTGGGGGTAACATACTGGAGGGGGGGGGGTGGGGCGCTGCCAGGCAAAATGTACATTCTGATCTTCTTCTCCAAAACACATGATCGGAATTCAACCAAACTTGGTAGGAATCATCCTTAGGGGTAGGGGACCCAACGTTGCTAAAATGGTACATGTGGCCCCCAGGGGGGCCCAGGGGGAGGGCCCCAATTGTAAAAGCTATGTAAATTTCAAACATCTTCTTCTCCAGAACCAGGCATAGCTCAGACTTGGTATTGTGTATGGAGATACCTCTATAGATGAAGAATGAATGTTGTTCATGAAATTTCTCTGAGTGGCCCTATAGGGGCCCTGCGGGGGTAACATACTGGAGGGGGGGGGGGTGGGGCGCTGCCAGGCAAAATGTACATTCTGATCTTCTTTTCCAAAACACATGATCGGAATTCAACCAAACTTGGTAGGAATCATCCTTAGGGGTAGGGGACCCAAAGTTGCTAAAATGGTACATGTGGCCCCCAGGGGGGCCCAGGGGGAGGGCCCCCAATTGTAAAAGCTATGTAAATTTCAAACATCTTCTTCTCCAGAACCAGGCATAGCTCAGACTTGGTATTGTGTATGGAGATACCTCTATAGATGAAGAATGAATGTTGTTCATGAAATTTCTCTGAGTGGCCCTATAGGGGCCCTGTGGGGGTAACATACTGGAGGAGGGGGGGGGGGGGGTGGGGCGCTGCCAGGCAAAATGTACATTCTGATCTTCTCCAAAAAAAAATGATCGGAATTCAACCAAACTTGGTAGGAATCATCCTTAGGGGTAGGGGACCCAAAGTTGCTAAAATGGTACTTAGATGTAGGAGATTCAAATAATACATGACACTGTAGACCATGGGGTGGGGGGGGGGGGAATTATGTTAATTTCTAACATCATCTCATGTACATCCTCCTAGTTGTTTCAATTTCTAACATATCTCCTGGTGGTGCTAGAGAGAACATGCACCAGATGTGAATTGATCCACCTCAGGTGAGCGTCGTGCCCCCTGGGGCTCTTGTTTATAAAGCTTTGATTATGCCGTAGCACCAGTACGCAATGAATCATGAATATGCAAACTTGTTATTGGTAAAGAATTACGTAGAGTGATGTTGTTACCTGTATTGTTTTTGGCACAGGTTTTTGTAGGGGATACCAGTGCAACAGCTAAGAACAGCCTCTCCCTCAGCCGCCAACCTGGTCCTCTCTCTGAGTCAGTCCGTGGTAACACCACCAACTTCCCCTTCATGCCCGGAGGCCTTGCTGAAGAACCATTCCTTGATGACGATGATGGTGCCTTGGTGTCGGAAAACACTAAAGGAGCCAACAACGTTGACATTGATGATTTCCTTACCGTTCCTCCAGGATGGGAGGCAGGAATGATCTTTGAAGAGAAGAAGAAGAAGGAAGAGGTGAAGGAAGATGAGAAGAAAGAGGACGGAAGGATGGGCAAGTTGATTGAGATCTCTGGTGAGGTCGGTCTTGATGACATCATGACGATGGACGATCGGTTTGACTTCCTAGAGAAGGACACTGACGAGGATAGGGCAAAGGAGAAAGACAGAGAGAGTCAAAAGGCAAGAGGGGAAAATGTTATGTAAAGGTGCCATACATGTAGCTGAGTGGTTTGAAAATTTGACAGGACATACATGATAGGTCATGGGTTTGAGTGCTGGCATAGTGTCTTTAAGCTGGGAAATTCATCTACTTGCTTTTATGATACAAACAGCATTGTACTTTGAATTAGCCTGTTGGGACCTGTGAGGTGGTAACAGGAACGCTCCCCCACTGGGTGGAATTTTTGCCACACCAGTGCAAGATCGCAGTAGAAACCAACAACTTGGGGGGTATTAATAATAGAGAGACCAAGTGCATTGAGCAGTCTGCATGGATAGGTTTAAGATGCCATTATGACTGTTTTTGTTGTTTGAAAAGAAAAGTTTGAAAGAGTAAGATTAAATGATGAATGACAGAGGTGGGGATAACATCTTAATTTGGCATGTTGTAGTCTATAGGCACTATTATAAACCAGATGTAGTATAATTTGTTGTTCTTTTTCTCTGCAGGTAGCACCAGAAAAGACAGTTGTCAAAGATGAAGAACTGGATAAAGTTTTACCTGAAGTAAGTGCAAATAGGAGGCAATGAATCTGTTATAATGAAGTAGTGTTCAATTATGTGAGAAGCCATTACAACAGACCAACCAGTGATGTCACTCAGGGGGCTTAGACTCTGCTCTTTTTATCAAAGTACATATATTTGAAAAATGAAATAATATCTTTGGCTTTATCTAGTTATGCCCCAATCATACTGACAAGACCGACACCAAACAGATGTTAGACCACACAGTAGACCATTCAAAATACCGTCAAACCTGCTTTAGCGACCACCTGTATAGAAAGACCACCTGTCTATAAAGACCACAATTTTTCGTTTCCCTTGAACAATGTTTCTCATTGAAACATGTATTAAAGGAACCTGTCCATAAAGACCACCTGCTCATAAAGACCGCTTTTCTTGTCTCCCTTGAGTGGTCTTTATAGAGAGGTTTCACTGTATTACACTACCACGAATGGCCAAGATTACGTAGGTTGGAGTCAGTTTGGCAGTTTGACTATGGCTATATTCAGTGCATCCCATAAAAAAGTTAACAGTTGGAAAAATTCTCTCCAAATATGTCTATCAATATATTTGTAAGGAAATTTTCATACCTGTGAATACATGTAGCTTAGGGTCTCATCTATCAAATGACACCAAAATATCTCACTATATTTTACACTTGAGTGAGCAAAAGCCAATTTTGTGAAAGGGTGCCAGTCTTGACAAGAATTGATATTGACTCTAGCTGGTCATGAAAAGGCTTAGAAATTTCCATATTCTGATCAACAAAAGACAATTTATGAAATAACAGGTTTTGATCTTTGTATCCTTACACATCCCATCTAAATCTGATGCTTGAGTGCGCAATTAAGTACTTTGTTGAATGTTTTAAAATGTAACTATTGGTGAGTCTTTTAACTTCATCTGGCTTGCTCAATCGTAAAGTTTTGATGGGATATATCAGGATATACATTGAAAAAGTCATTTCTTTCATAAATTGTCTTTTAATGATCAGAAAATAAAATTTCTATAAAAAGTCTTTTCATGACTCGCAACTTGGTTGATACTCGCCAGAACAAAAACAATCATTTGTCAAGAATGGATTTGGCACCCTTTCACAAAAGTGGTTTTTGCTCACTCAACCTTAAAATATCGCCAGATATTTATGTGTCATTTTATAGAAGGGACCCTGAGCTAACCACAGGTGTGAAGTTTTCCTGAAATATTTTGAATTATATAATTGAGGATAATTTTTTCAACTGTCAATTTTAAACGTTTCTCAACTTTGGTAATACCAGCCAGAACAAATACCACTCCTTGTCAAGTCTGAATTTTGCACCCTTTCACAAAAGTAGTTTTAGATCACTCAAGCGTAATAACAAGTCAGATTTTTTTTGTGTTATTGCATAGGGGAACCCTAAGCTATCTACAAGAATGAAAATGTATAATTATTATCAAGAACCAACACTGTTGCTGCTGCTTTTTTTAGTCCGCTGGTCTTTTTTCACAACCTGTCTAGCAATGTAGAAGGTTTCAATATGGCACGAAAAAGAGACATGATAACAAAACTTTTCAACCTGCACTCGTCAGGTTATCACGCAGGTATGTAACAAATTACTAAAAATCAACTATATTATACTCGATGAAACCGGACGCAACCCGGACGCCGCAATCTCAGAACAATCGCAAAGCCTGGACGAACTCCTTCTACACAAAAGGGGTTTGTGTGATTGAATGTAGGCGGCTTCAAGAAAGCGTAAATGCGCTGCGCTTCTGGGACATAATTGAGAATTGATCGTCGGCATAGCTTTGTGCGCAAGCTGGATTGTTCAGCAAAAGGAGACCAATCGCTGAATCGCATTTGGCTGTCTTTGGTCTGTTAGCGTGCGTTTCAGATTTGCAGGCACGGATGGGCTGCGTGCGCTGATTGGTTGTGCGGTTCCGAATAGTCAAGGGGACGTGGTGTTCAATGCGATCAGCCAACCGCTGAGAAGTACGGCCCACGTACCTGGCATCGTACCGGCACTGAAATTGGTAAATACAGAAGGAGTTCTTCCAGGCTTTGCGATTGTTCTGAGATTGCGGCGTCCGGGTTGCGTGCGGTTTCATCTAGTATAATATAGTTGATTTCGAGTAATTTGTTACATACATGTACCTGCGTGATAACCTGATGAGTGCAGGTTGAAAAGCTTTGTTATCATGTCTCTTTTTCGTGCCATATTGAAATTTTGTAGTACCAAGAAATTATTAATGTAAAAGGTACTATTTAACCAAATGACTGTGGGAAACGAGTGGCCCCTATAATATTAGGCGTATCGGAATAAGAAAATCCAGTAGTCAACGGATTAACTACTTAACATGTGACAGAAGACTTTCCACTATTTTCTCTTCATTGTATTCATTTTATTATTTTTAACTGAAAGGCAAAGAAGCAAGAGAAAGTAGCCAGAAAGGAAGAACCTCTGAAGGAGAAATCTTGGGCAGTCAACATCGATGTCAGCTCACCGGTTGATGATTTCCACAAGAAAGTGCCTGTTATGGCTCATCAGGTATTTACTTCAGCTCCTTTCATCTAAAAGTGCTGAGGGTAGAATCTTGCACTCTGTACATTTGTTACATTCTTCTTGTGCGACCAGGGGGGTGTTTCATAAAGCTGTTCGTAAAGTTACGCATGACTTTACGAACGACTGGAACATGTTCTTGGGTGCTATACTAATCAGATTCTCAACCATTTAGCACAAGAACTGATCACCAGTCGTGCGTAAAGTCGTGCGTAACTTACGAACAGCTTTATGAAACACCCCCCAGCTTTGGTGTCTTTATAGCATTGAGAGTCTTACCCAACTTTTGATACTAGATTTATCAACTTTCAACCATCTGGTACCGGGCAGTGTCAAAAAAACAACCAAAATGGACATTTCCCCAAATATGTATTTTACAATGCAGAACTGTAAATACATGATAATATGGATATGCAGTTAGCAATAATTCCAAAACAATTTTAGGTATGCATTGTAGAAACTTTATGGGATTATGTTATAAGATACTCTTCTTATCTGCCAAATTTCAGAATTTTTTTGTCACTCTCCGGCTGTGAAAACACAAAGTTACCTGCCCTCTTTAGGGTTTACCGGTACAAGCGTGTATTATAAAATGAAAATTATTTTTGTTCCATACAACTTTCTTTCAAGTTACACATCTATTCAAGTACTACCTACATATTTTCATTTTGGCACATTGATTTGGAATATGAAATCTGTTAGTAACTTTGTATTTATCCCCTAAAATAAGAAATATCATCATCACTAGAGGATCATTTGAAAGGAATTTCACACCATTTCACTTTACTTCCCTTATCTTCTTGTTCCCGTCACCGTGGGAGCGATTACAGACATGTCTTTAACATATAACATGTAGAGGTGCCGTGGTCTAGTGGATATGTCACCGGACTGTGAATCACATGGTTCGCGGTTCGAATCCCGTCGCGGCACTAAAGTCCTTTGGCAAGACATTAATCTACATTTTCCACTCTCCACCCAGGTGTAAATAGGTACCCGGTAGGAAGAAATTCCTTGAATGCCTTAGCGCCTACATGGCGGCTTGGCTAAAGCCGGGGTAATAATATAATACTTTTTATTAAGCACAGTAGAGTATATTTGTATAGTAACTGCGCTATATAAATGGACATATTATTATTATTATTATTGCATTTACAATGTAGGTAATACTTTAATAGATGTGTATTATTATACATACTTGGTGAGACACAGTTTTACCTAATCTATGACGGTTACATAAGCTATTCTTTATGTTTGATCCAATGCTTTTCTTTCAGTACCCCTTTGAGTTGGACATATTCCAGAAGCAAGCTGTGTTGAAGCTGGAAGACCACCAGAGTGTCTTTGTTGCTGCTCACACGTCGGCCGGAAAGACGGTGGTAGCAGAATATGCCATCGCACTGTCATTGCGACATCTCACGAGGTAAGAAGAATTCTTTTGCTCTTTTTTATGCTTCTTCATGTTTTACAGAATACTACATCACTACTTACAAATCTATTACGGCCATACCTGCGTGAGTGACCAAGTGTATAGAGATAGACCACTTGTACAAAGACTTCATTGTTTCTAATTGAAACCTGTAATAAGGAAACATGTCCATAGGGACCGCTAGCCTTTAATGACTGTATTTTCTGTTTACCTTGAATGCGTGCGTGTGTGTGTGTGTGTGTGTGTGTGTGAGGGTGCGCACGCGCGCTTGTGGGTGCTCTTACAAACATGCAGTTGTGGGGTACAGAGAACAATAGAGCATGATGATGGCGTTTATTCCGTCATGCTTATGGGGTACAAAATACAATAGGAGAAAACAATACAGTTCCCCACAAATCATTGTGTGTTCAGATGTGTGTGTAATTGGGTTTTTACAGACGTGTATCAATCATATATGATTATTTATGTCTGGGGACCTACCTTTAACGTCACCATCCAAAAGACAATGACTCAGTTTCGAAACTGGGTCCGATCAGAGTCAGTTTGTAGGCAAAGAGAGAGAGCTGACTGTGGACATTAATTACCACTGGACTAACTCACATAATATATAAAGAGTAATAAGTTATATTCTATACATCTACATCTAAATGTCACAGTGAACCATTTTCCCCATAAATGTGTTAAGTTACATGAAATCTTCTTCTCTCCTCGCCTCCTCCTTTTCTGTTACAACTCTTGAAGTTGTCATTTTGGGGGCTTTGTTTCTTTGCTCTACTGTCTAATTTACTTGCATGTTTTCTTCCCTTCGTCAAAGTGATCACTTTCTATTAGCTTCTTAAATCAACAGTGATCATTGATGTAAAAACATAACTTTTATTCCCATTGGTCAATTGTAGAACGGTCTACACATCCCCTATCAAGGCTCTGTCCAATCAGAAGTTCCGAGACTTCAAGAACACGTTTGGAGACGTGGGACTCCTGACTGGAGATGTTCAGATCAAACCCGAAGCTTCTTGCCTTATCATGACAACTGAAATATTAAGGTTAGTTTCTATCACCGATTCTCATGATTAAGTAGAAAGGCCGTCAAAGGCGGCAGACCCACGCCTTAGCGGCGCTGCAGAGTAGTTGCAATACTATCCTAACAATGGGGTAAAAACTACAAGGTTACCCAGAATTTGCAGGCGTCAACCGATCATCACCAAAATCTAATTGATTCTTCCCTGTCACTATCCGAACATTCCCTGAAAATTTGGTGCAAATCCGTTCACCCGTTCTCTAGTTATCTTGTACACAAACAAACATACGGAGCCCTTTACATAACCCTGTCGGCGTGGGTAATGATACCTCTGATTGGAGTGAATGAACTTAGTATCACTGCCCTTTTGAACAGCATAAGGGGTAGAAATGTTAAATACATCTTTAAAAATAGCCATCTTCAGAGGTTTGTCTGGGAACGCTTATGTTGTCAAGAAGTTATACATGTATATTGTTTGTTATATAAATGAGGGCTTCATTGTCATTACAGTGTATTATGGCTTGTTCTTTTGATCTTGTTGTGTAAAAGGATGTGTCTCTTTAATGGAAACTTGTGGAATTTGTGGAAAAGGAGCATTGTTTTTATAGGAAAGTATACTCAAACAACTTGTCTGATTAGGCTATTCAAAGAACTTCATTGTTGTGGTGTTAAACTGTATGGATGCAACAGGAGAAATGTATTTTCACCAACTCCATAACCTTAACTCCCATTGGGCAAGATTTGATTTTAGTATGACATGCATTTTCCATAGACTCCAGCCCGAGTTTAGTATTCAACCGGTTAACAAGTATTATGGTTTGCTTCTAACGTCCATACAGGTCCATGCTGTATAATGGTTCTGATGTCATCAGAGATCTGGAGTGGGTCATATTTGATGAGGTGCATTACATCAATGATTCTGAGGTGAGACATGATGCTTAAAGGTACTACAAAACTTTTGACGATAGATGTTGACAAAAAAATCCAAAAGGTACAAGAAATAACATTATTTGGGAGCTCAGTTCAATTCAATTCATTTATGTCATTCTCCGTAAAAATACACAAATATGAAACATGATACATGAGATAAAAATGAGATAAGTATTGTGACATAATACAAACTAAAGGTACATGATTAACATGATAACATACAATTATATGGAGTTAATTTGCAATTACCCTACAAGTTATGATGATATTCATGATTTTCAAGTTATTAATACTGCAGTAGGAATATATATAATTCATATCAATTATTTGAAGATCAACATGGACTTTAATCTTTTATTTTCTCCCGACCCCCCCCCCCCCCCTTTTTTTTGATAGAGAGGAGTAGTTTGGGAGGAGGTTTTGATCATGCTGCCAGACCATGTTAATATCATCTTACTCAGCGCTACAGTGCCAAACACAATGGAGTTTGCTGACTGGGTCGGGTAAGCAGAAAGCATAACAGTCCTTACTGCTCCTGAAATTTAATTTCACTTTCCTGCATAACATTTACGTGAATTGCATAATGTGGAATATTTGATCTTTTAAAGAGGTTGAATTGAGCAAACATATAAATATGTTTATAAAAAAGATTCACAAAAGCTGTAATAATGTTTGACCTATATCATTTGATAGTTATTTTGATGAGAATTGAGGCCATGATGAAACAAAGTTGAAAAAGTTGAGTGAGAGGGCAAAGAGAGAGTGGGAGAGAGAGAGAGAGGAAGTAAAAGAGAAGGAAAGAAAGAGAGAGATAAAAAAGAGGGAAGGTGTGGAATAATATATTATAATCAAATCTAAATTGCACCTTTTTTTCTTTTGTCAGTGTTATAGTGCAGTCAGCTCATCATATGCAATTTCATTGATATTCATATCAATTACTGTTATTGCCATGAATACCGAAACCAGGTAGAAAGAATCCAGTAATGCTGGGCTGCACAAAAGTGAATATGTTTTGGTCTTCTGATAAAAAAAATAATTGAGCTTTCTCATTCTTTTTATGTCAGTTTGGAAGATTGTCATAGTAAAAAAGTCCCCTGAAAAGGATTGCTCTTCAAAAGCCCTCACATTAAAAATGTAACAAGAAACAGCTGAAATGTTTGGGCTGAACATTTGTGTGTAGTTCCATATACACATTTCTGTGTGCAGTGCATGTGGCTGTCACCAAGATTGAGTCAATTTCCTATCGTTTTGGTGATTCCACAACCTTAGAGCATATACAAATTCTTATGTGCTATATAATCAACCTTTCCCAATTGCTTTGAGACAGTTTCTTTCACAATTCAATCTCATGACCACAACTCAACTTTATCTTATATTTTTGTTTGTGTTGCTAGGAGAATTAAGCGGAAACACATCTATGTGATCAGTACATTGAAGAGACCCGTCCCACTGGAGCATTTCCTCTACACAGGCAACAGCAATAAGACAAGCAATGAACTTTTCCTCCTGGTGGACTCTCAGAAGGCCTTCCTTCAGCAGGGGTGAGTAGGACAATTCATGGGGGTGATTAATTTTGGTGCTGATGATGGTGGTGATAATAATGGTGAAGATGATGATGGTAAAGGTTTTGGTGATGGTGATGGTGATGGTGATGACGGCGGTGGTGATGTTGATTATGATGATGATGGTGGTGATGATGGTGGTAGTGGTGATGGTGATAGTGGTGATAATGATGCAATGAGGCAAGCAATAAACTCCTGGTGGATTCATGGAAGAGCTTCCTTCAGCAGGGGTGATTAGGAAATATAGGAAGATTGCATCAGTGATGATGATGATGATGATGATAGTAGTGGTGATGGTGGTGATTGTACTGGTGGTGGTGAGGATGATGATGATGATGATGATGATGATGATGATGATAGTGATGATGATAATGATGATGATGATGGTAGTAGTACTGATGGTGGTGATGCTAGTGGTTGTGGTTAGGATGATGATAATGTGATGAAGGTGATGATGTTGACGGGGAAGATAATGATATTGATGATGAGGGTGGTGGTGGTAAAGATGATGATGATGGTAATGGTACACTTTCTATATTTCTAGGTACAAACAAGCAGTTCAAGCCAAGAAGGACAGGGCCACTAAGAGTAGTGCAGGTTTTGGTGCTAAAGGAACCAGAGAGGGACATTTCAAGAGTGTAAGAAACCTGTTTTTATCATATCCCAACTTTTAGTGTAGCAAGAGCTAGCAGTTTAGTAGCAAGTTTACAAGGAAAAAAATTGTCAGAGTGAACTTTCTCATGATAACTGTTTGCAGTCTAATTTTTGTGAAGGCGAGACTAAGGGATCCAAAATGTCGTCCGTCCGTCGTCCGTCCGTCCGTCCGTCACAAACGTTATGACAGATATCTTTGCAACCGTCACTCACTTTTCAACCAAACTTGGGTTGTAGATGCACTGAGGGGACCTGCATGTTATGGTGCCGTTGGAGGTCACATGATAAGGTCAAAGGTCATTTCAGGTCAAACGTTAAAGTTTACCTGCAAGACTCTCTTATGACAGATAACTTTGCAACGTTCAATCACTTTTCAACCAAACTTGGGTGGTAGATGCACTAAAGGGACCTGCATGTTATGGTGCCGTTGGAGGTCACATGATAAGGTCAAAGGTCATACATTAAAGTTTACCTGCAAGACCTTCTTATGACAGATAACTTTGCAACCATCTCTCACTTTTCAACCAAACTTGGGTTGTAGATGCACTGAGGGGACCTGCATGTTATGGTGCCGTTGGAGGTCACATGATAAGGTCAAAGGTCATTTCAGGTCAAACGTTAAAGTTTACCTGCAAGACTCTCTTATGACAGATAACTTTGCCACCGTCACTCACTTTTCAACCAAACTTGGGTTGTAGATGCACTGAGGGGACCTGCATGTTATGGTGCCGTTGGAGGTCACATGATAAGGTCAAAGGTCATACGTTAAAGTTTACCTGCAAGACTCTCTTATGACAGATAACTTTGCAACCATCTCTCACTTTTCAACCAAACTTGGGTTGTAGATGCACTAAGGGGACCTGCATGTTATGGTGCCGTTGGAGGTCACATTATAAGGTCAAAGGTTATATGTTAAAGTTTACCTGCAAGACTCTCTTATGACAGATAACTTTGCAAAGGAAATAGCAATATCATCCCTAGGATGTTTCAGTGAAAAGCTTCTTATTCATTTAATTAATTCTTAGCTTTTAAGATTTGTATTTTGGATGAACATACTTCATACAGAATGCCAATTGTCTTGAATACGGAAGGACTGTAGTCATGCATCGATGGTTTTCTTCAGAACTGAAAGCTGAAGATCATACTAGTTTCCATACTATAGAGATTTAATAGAATATCTCTTTTACAGCAGTGATTTACAATAGATTTTATGAATGGGGTTCATTTCAAGGGAGAAAGGAAAGACAGGAGAGTTCCAGTGTCAATGCAATGAATGTTGGTTTTCTGAAATATAGAGGGTCATTCATCCTCAGATTCCTGCTGTTGCTGGATGCTTTCTTCGTTAAAGGAAGATATTGACAATTTTCATTTCCTGCAAACCTTTGACCTCTGTCTATAATCCACTTCATGATTTAGGATAAGAATGTGTACATGTCCGTGGTTGAGATGCTTCGGAAAAAGGAGCAGCTACCGATCGTATGCTTCACTTTCTCCAAGAAACGCTGCAACGACAACTCCACGCAGCTGTCAAGTCTTGACCTGACAACAAGTTCGGAGAAGAGCGAGATTACCGTCTTCATCAAAAAGTCTGTAGACAGACTGAAGGGGTCAGACAAGAAACTTCCTCAAGTAAGTTCTTTTCTTCAATTCAATTCAATTCAATTTCAATTCAGTTTCAATTCAATTTCAATTCAATTCAATTTCAATTCAATATCAATTCAGTTTCAATTCAATTCAATTCAATTTCAATTCAATTCAATTCAATTTCAATTAAATTCAATTCAATTCACTTTCAATTCAATTCAATTTCAATTCAATTTCAATTCAATTCAACTTTATTTATCATCCATCACATATAAAAATACATATAAACAGTATTGCATAGAATGGGAAAAAAGACAATATATGAAAGGATACCTTAAAAAAACCCACAAGGCTTGTACACTAGAAGGCACCAAACAGAGTATAATATTTAAAAGGCAAAATAAGTAACACTCAATACACTTATACACACCCTGTCCAGAGACACTCCCCCCCCCCCTCATGTGGTTTGAGGCCTCTGCCCTTTTTCTGACCTTAATACAGCTAGTTTTGAATAAAATTGGAATAGGATCATATTTTGATAAATTCTATGCAAAGCCTTCCTGATTGAGGTCTAAATGATATGAAATAGTAATTTTGATTTAGAGGTATTTAAGCCTCTGGAGGAGAGAAAGCAGGGTCAGCAATAAGCTGGCGTGCCTTGTCAGGGCTTTTCCCCAAATGGAGGCTCAAAATAGCTCTCTTATTCTTATTACCAGTAGGGATCTCAGTCAAACATAAGTGACTTGGCCGTGAACCAGAGTAACCTGGTGGTTAAGTCGCTGCCCGGCAGGCAGTAGATGACAGGTTCGAATCCCGCTGGTTCCAATTTTTTCTGACTTGTGTTTTTCATTACAGATCGAGCATACGATCTTTAACACTGGGAGTAAAATGCCTAAAAATTGGTTTACAAATTAAAAAATTCCTCCCATCAAGCTTCTTCATTTACTATAATTCACAATGTTGAATATTTGTATCTATTGAATCCTTTTGCAATATGTCTTCCAAATCTAGTGGATGTCAGGATGTAAGGTGTGTATGGCCTTTAGATGAAAGCTAATGAAGATAATTGGTAACCAGGGGCCAGTTTCTCGAAACCTTCATAAGTCTAAGTTCATGGACATCCAAAAAAAACGCGTGTTGAAGAAGTTACACACGTTTCAATGGGTTGTCCACGAACTTAGACTTATGACGGTTTCAAGAAACTGGCCCTAGGGTTCTCCTTTACTTTTTCTCATTTGGCATACCAGTCATGCAAACTTGACAGTTGTTTTGGTTGCCAACTTTAACATTTTGGTTTTGTTTGGAAATAAAAAAATTCATGCGGAAGAGTAATAATTTTTTTCTTAGTTTTTATCAGTTGGTCCTTTTAAAAAAGAGACATTGAAGTGAGGCATTGCAATACTGGTGGTATTACAGTACATCACATTCATAAAAAGTGTATCATTGCAGGGGCAGATACAGGATTTTCAAAAAGGGGGGCGCACACTGAGGAACCCTCCGTTTGACGAAGCCAAACGGCCATCTAGGGGGTCCGGGGGCAGACTTTGTCAGACAAAATGGGGGGGGGGGGGTGCACGCCCCTTGCGCCCCCCTCTGGATCCGGGCCTGAATTGCTTTATTCAAATGTGATATAAACCGGTAAGGTACATTATTGCCTAATGACTATTTTCTGATTATTTTGATTAGGTGGTTCATTTAACAGAGCTGTTGAAGCGAGGCATAGCAGTACATCACAGCGGTATCCTTCCTATACTCAAGGAGGTGGTTGAAATGCTCTTTCAAAGAGGACTCGTAAAGGTATGAACTTCGAGATTCTGAAATCACTCTTGATTGTTCAAGCTGCTTTTTTCACAAGATTTTTGTTTTCTTCCAAGTCAGTCAAAATGTTGTAAATAGCACACCAATCAAGACAATTTTTTTTTAAAGTGATATTCTCCCCCCTAATGCAGTTGTGAGATAATTGCAGCCTATTTCAATTTTGATATCTACATCCATTTGACAAATAAACAGAAAAGAATTATTTTCTAACAACAGATACTCAAATAAAGTTCCTTTCTATAAAAATTGCCTTGGCATTTTTTTGAAAGGGAAAATCTTCTGTGACACTCTTCATACCATTAAATAGTATATTCCTTTTACAATTGATACACAGTAATGTGAAATATAATAACTAGTTTCTCATTCTACCTCCTCCTCCTCACCAGCTCCTTTTTGCCACTGAAACATTAGTGATGGGGGTCAACAATGGCTGCAGGACTGTTCTCTTTAATTCCATGCACAGGCATGACTCACTCAGATACCAGTCATATAAGTAATCCTTTTATGATTTGTAATTATTATTCTCCTCCTTCTTCGTTTCCTTAATCCAGCTACTTTTCGCCACCGAGACGTTCGCGATGGGAGTCAACATGCCTGCCAGGACTGTCCTCTTCGATTCCATCCGCAAGCACGATGGTACCAACCTCCGCCACCTGCATCCAGGGGAGTACATCCAGATGGCTGGCAGGGCTGGGCGTAGGGGGCTCGACACCACCGGTATGGTCATCATCCTGTGTAAGGGGGACGTTCCTGAGACGTCTGATCTGCACTACATGATGAAGGTAATAATGCGTTCTTATTTACCCAGGGTAGCCTATTAAGTGCTAATAGTGTTCTACCTTAGGGCCCTGCAATCATATTCAGGGCCCTCTTGCATAACAAATTATGTTTAAAGTAGCTATCCAAAGAAAATCACAAATATGGCAATTAATGTATCACTAGAAACTGGGAAGCTTACAGATGGCAATCGTATAAGTTTTATGTCAACTGCGTATCTGATGATTATAAAAACAACATAAATAAAAGCTCTTCTCAGCATCTGGAATATCCGAGGATTCGCCAGAAATATAGCGATGTTTTGATGTCGTCACACTAGGTACCAATCCTGCTTAAGCAAGATGACGTCCTATAATGAATGAACGTAATTGTAATGCAATTATTTATCAAATTATAAAGAGTTTTGTATATTTAAACATGACATTATTTCACACCATTCTAAAAGGGAAAGTGAAACTGATTCTGATAACTAAAACCGTTTGATTGTAAATACACAGGAAAAGGGTCAATGATCAATGAAATGAACCCCACTTTCAAAGTGAAACGCCGAACATACCTCGGTGCAAGCAGCTGAAAATACAATGGCGTCTTATTTTGTTTACAAGTGACAGATTCCTTTATTTTTTTAACGCTGCATTTTTCATATATCGCAATATATGCGATGCTGATTGGTTAAAAACCAAGTTTCTTTCGAATTTTTGACTCGCCTTTAAATGCATTTCTTTATGCAAGAGGGCCCATGACTTGCATTTGATTTGCAGAGTTGTGTTTACGATTTTCCGGCAAAAGGCCCCTAGACAGCCACATTTTTCATTTTCTCATAACGGTCTCCCACCAAGCTGGAATTCCAGTTCCGTCTGACCTACTCAATGATCGTCAACTTCTTTTCATTTGGAATGATCCTCAGTCTCCTCATTTTGTACTTCCTTGCACTTTGATTTGACAGGGGCTTCCCACAAAGCTGGAATCACAAGTCAAACTGAACTATCTCTATAAACTTCAACCAGCTGCGGATAATAAGAAATGATCAAACTATCAAACTATATTGGTACTTGACCAAATTCTTTTTTTTTTTAATACTCTTCCTCTTAGACAGGGTCATCCCACAAAGCTAGAATCCCAGTTCCGTCTTACCAATTCCATGATCCTCGCCTTGTTGAGAAACAACCAATGAAATTCATGTAGTACAGTCAAACCTGTCTATAGCGGCCACCGAAGGGAAACGGAAAAAGTGGCCGCTATAGACAGGTGGCCGCTATAGACAGGTCGGCGGCCATTTTTAATTTTTTGCACATACACTGTTACACGCAACAAAGTTATAGTGTACATGCATCCATATATATCACTTAGGAAAACAAGCTATAGATCAACAGATTTGACGTATAACATGTCATATGATATATAAATGCCAAAATAATATGCTTTGTTGTCAATAAATGAGAAAAACAATAGATATACGAGCAATCTGTGTAAAATGAATTTTCCCTCAAATTACCACGTACGTACCACCCGCGGTAGACTGCTGTTCTTGATTTTTATAGTCTAAAAACGATGTCTAATCATGCTTTTGCTTCCTGTAAAAAAATTACAATAATAAGTTTATCTTTTGAATAAAATCGTGCAATCAATTTTCATTCAATAAATATTTGCCTTTTGAATGGTTTAAAAGAAGTTTTAACTGTTTTTGAGAACAGGCGATAGAAGGTGCTCGCTTGCATTCGTCGAAAGTGCGAACGTCGACAATGGCCTGGATCGCCGAGTCGAGTTATCACGCCGTTTTTCAGCAGGACAATCTCTCGTACATGAAATCGTTATTATTGATCTTTAAAAAAAATAATACTTGGGTAGTATTTTATTATTTTCACTTTCTAAAATATATCACTCATTTATTATTTTTTTCAAAAGTTGTAACGCTTAAAATTTTTTTTTTTATAAATCTTTTAAAAATAAAAAATTATATTGAAGTGTACGAGCCTGTGCTATTGCGCAATGGCGATCAATATCAATCACAGAACTCCTAAGGAGTTCAATGCAATGCGACCGCGATAGCTTAGGAGAACAATACAACTAAAGTGCAGGGGATTGCAGCTGGATGGTGCGAAGATTACGTAAACGAACAATACTAGTGCTTAATTCTTTCTAAAAAGACTTTTAATCTCTAATTAGTCGGCAATGTGGTGAAACTATTAGATCTTCATAGCCATTGTAGAATCTATTCACGACGTTTGTGTGAGAGTGTGACTGAGCTAGGACTCGGTAAACACATTGCGCCTATGGCAAAAAGTACTTTTTTGTGCATGAAGCTACGGCTTGACTCGATATTAGTGGCCGCTATACGCGGTCAGATATTGTCCGAGGGATACATAATGGGTGGCCGCTGGCCGCGTTAGGCAGGTGACCGCTATATGCAGGGTCTACAACACAGTAATTTCCTGCGGGGGATTTTTTGGTGGCCGCTATAAGCAGGTGGCCGCTATAGACAGGTGGCCGCTAAGACAGGTTTGACTGTATCTGTCAAATCTTTCATTTCTCTTGACAGGGTGGTCCCACAAAGCTAGAATCCCAGTTCTGTCTTACCTATTCCATGATCCTCGCCTTGTTGAGAAACAACCAATGAAATTCATGTATCAGTCTGCCAAATCTTTTATTTCTCTTGACAGGGTCGTTCCACCAAGCTGGAATCCCAGTTCTGTCTTACCTATTCCATGATCCTCACCTTGTTGAGAAACAACCAATGAAATTCATGTATCAATCTGCCAAATATTTTATTTCTCTTGACAGGGTCGTCCCACCAAGCTAGAATCCCAGTTCTGTCTTACCTATTCCATGATCCTCGCCTTGTTGAGAAACAACCAATGAAATTCATGTATCATCTGCCAAATCTTTTATTTCTCTTGACAGGGTCGTCCCACCAAGCTAGAATCCCAGTTCTGTCTTACGTATTCCATGATCCTCGCCTTGTTGAGAAACAACCAATGAAATTCATGTATCAATCTGCCAAATATTTTATTTCTCTTGACAGGGTCGTCCCACTAGGCTGGAATCCCAGTTCCGTCTGACCTACTCCATGATCCTCAACCTGCTGCGGGTGGAGGAGCTGAGGGTGGAGGACATGATGAAGAGAAGCTTCTCAGAGTTCACCACCAGGAAAGATGCAGACAAATACCGGCAGCTCGTCAAAGACCTCCAACAACAAGTCAAACAGGTATCCAAGGCTGCATACTTTCATTAGGTGTGCCTCAAAGGTCATAGGTTATAGGTCAAATAGCTTTGATTTGACCAATGGAGGTAGCTTATTCAAGTCCCCCCCAAACAAGTCCATTAGGTATTGGGATATACACAATGAAATCCACTAAACAAATTCTAATCAAACTCAGCTCAAGTTTGCATTAACATTGACAACTAATCTTATCAGATTCAAAGGGGTCACACCAGCTGCTAAGCAAGGGGGTGTGAGACCTTAGATTTTGTATCAAATCAAGGACCTGCTTCAGAACAAACAAAAAAATGTCCTAATGTGTTTCCAGAGTATATGCTTGTGAGAAAAGCTATATTCCGAGAGATGCAATCTCTATTGTCTTATATGAAATCTGTTTTTCTTGCTGACTGATGCAGTTGTTCTATTTTGTTTGCTTTGAACTAGACATGTTTCACTGTTCATTACTTGTGCTTGGATCTTGATCTATACTTTAAGAGGCAGTGATGGTGTCGATCCAATCTTTGTTTCATTTGAAATGTCATTCAGCTGCTGACAGATGGATGTGTTCTCTTTTCCTTTGCTCTGCAATAGATCCGTGACATTGATTGTTACATGTGCTCAGATCTGGAACACTACTACCGAACCTGTAAGCAGCTCCATGAACTCAGAAGTGAAACTCAGGTAAAATAAGTCCACTAGTTCCTGTCCATCTTCAACAATCTTTTTCTTCAGATTATTCTTTAACCCTTTCAGGATAGGAGATATTTTAGGGCTAAATTGATCACATTTTGTTCTTCAAATTGGCAACAATAATATTTTTATGCCTATGCTACATGGTTCTAATAAGGTGTAATGTCTTTGAAAACAATATACATGGTTAGGAATTTCGTCAAAAAGTTTTAAAAATTGCTAATTGTGATAAAAAACCCAATGATTTTCAACCTCTCCATGTGTTGCCAATTGAAGGATTTTAAAGCCTATTCTTGTTTTAAAATTCCTGGCATCAAACACAATATGGTCATGTAACAAAAATGGACATAGTATTATCTGGGAGGGGAGAGTCACTTACCACATTACGTGCTACGCAACCGCGTCCACAAAAAGCGTTGTATTCCTTAAAAAAAGGGGTGTTTTTCAGCTTCAGTCGCCGTTTAGAGTACTAAATAACAAATTTATTTGTCACATTTAGGGTATAAATTACATGTTTTAATAATCCTTAAATTCTGCTTTTCATCTGTTACTATGATTAATCTCTATGGTTAATCTCACAAGTATTTTGTTGATATGAATAACAATTGGTGATTTGGATTGTTTGCATACAAATTGGATATGATATCACTATAAGTTTATCTGTTTGTACTCAAAAAGCGTTATTTTGCTGTTTTCCTGCTAAAAGGGGTTATTCATTTCAAACACCATTAAGGGTATTGTATTTGGTACCATTAAAATTTATATGCCACTTAGGGTATTGGATGGCGTGATGACCCTGTTGACGTCATTTAGGGTATGTTTTTCTGATGTGACGCCGTATAGGGGTGCAAATTAGACTTCGTGCAATACACCATTTAGGATCCATTTTTTAAGTGTGTGGACGCGCTTAGGTAGCACATTTGTCTGAGAGTGACCCCCACGGGAGTATTATGGAGAAATTTTTGCTCTTTCTACTCATACATCTGGTATATTCTTTAGAGCTCATGAATTACTTATGCAAAAGTTATTGAGCCAAACCACAAGATGTTGTCAATTATCTCGAATGGGTCAACACAAACAAATATTTTGTTATACATGTATTGAATGAAACACTCAACTCGCGCAAAGGTTCATGAATTACTTATGCAAAAATAAAAACATAGAATGTTCATTTAAGTATTATTTAAGCCACATTCCTCTTTTATTCACTGAGGATTACACGCATTGTAGTCATTTACTCACTGAACTCGGTCTCAGTAAACCATCTTGCGGCATAGACTCTCTGCTGTACGCAAAATCTTTCAACAGTAAAGCATCGCTTCAGTGCGGATTCTAAATGGCTTATGTGTAAAGATAGCACACACAAACTTTCAGCACCCAATATCTCCTACAATACATTTGCTGTAGTGTTACACAGGTCAAAGTCCACGGGTGGTCCCGGGCGGTTCAGTGAGTAATAAGAAGGGCGGTCTTTGGCGGTTTAGTTGCTAAAGGATTAAAATACGTATCAAACTTGTATTGATATTTAAATTAAGAAAAAAAAAAATGAAAGTGCACGTCTTAGTTTAACATGGTCTTCAAAAGAAAACTCTGCAAGAGTTCATACTTTCTTCATCCCACCCTTTCATAATTATAGAAAGTAGTTTTGTCCCATCCTGCTGGTGTGAAATCGCTGACAGCAGGCCGGGTCATCATCATCAAGAACAAGCGCTACCGGAAGAACACCTTAGGAGCTGTTCTGAGCACCTCTGGAGCATCTAAGGACCGCAAAGTAAAGACCCTTGTGCTGTGCAATCCTCAGGGCAGTAAGGACTCAAGTAGCAATACAAGTGAAGCGGGAGATGAGGTCGAGCTTCATGTTCCTCCGATAATTAAGGAATCGTTTTGGAGACCAGATGGGGAACCGAGCCACTCCGTAGAGGATCTGGTCGCGGATGATGTAATGGGAATCACCACGGAAACCATGAAGTTGGATGCCAGCAAGATTTTGGAGAATTTCAATAAGAGGCAGATCCCTAGATTCCGGTAGAGCTATTTTAAACAAATTTTATATATTTTTACAAGTTTTTCTATAAAATTCATGTAGCATTTAAATGTATTCAAAATCCATACTCTTTTAAAGGCTACTTCATGTAGACATAATTTTATATTTCATTTTTATTTGTCTTTCACCTAAGCATGGTATTTGTATCATTAATGTATCTGTTTGAACTTGTTACCTGTACATCTGTGTGTCCCATCATCTTGTTATTATGACATCACAATAACCATTCATATCAGAAGAGCAATCCTTTTCAGGGAAATTTTTTTTTGGGTGATTTTTCTTTCTCGACTTGAAGAGAATGAGAAAGCTCACAAATTATTTTGCACTTTTACCAGAACCTCCTCTTTCATCTTTTTGTCCAGGAATGATCCCCCCGGTCAGTCAGCAGTGTTGGCAACCCAAGAGCTTCTACGACTGACCGAGGCCAATCCTGATGGTCTGGCTACTCTTGACCCAGTCAAGGATCTTAACATTCGGAACATTGACCTTGTTGACAAGTTCACGGAAAGGGCTTACGTGGAGAAAACTGTTAACAAGTTTGACTGTATTCTATGCTTCAACTTTCACCTGCATGTAAGTCTAGTTAATGGATTATTTACAGATGCAAGCAATTAAATATTTTTTTCTTGGATTATACCTTGATAATGACATATGTATTATCACCAAACCAAAAAGAAGATGCATATACAATATAGCAGTCAATATCCAGCCTGTTTGTATACAAAATTGGCTATAGTGTCTCTTCAAATTATACTACATGTGTTGTGACTGTTTCTGGATATCATACAGCATGCTGCATTAGGACTATGCTGCATGCCATACGATGAAAATCAGGTGGCCGAACGTTTGCTCCTGCGACTGTAGGGTTAGTGTTAGGAATCACTTTTGGTCCAAGTACAAATTCGCATTGGGGGTGGTCACATATGTCCGATAACGACGACGATAAAGATAATGATAAATCATTGCCAAATCGCTGAAGCGTTGTTTATGTGGAAATGAATAGAATTCTTTGTGGTAGGTCAGACTTCTCAGATATATGGTAATGAGCCTCGGCCTCCGAGTTTATCGTCTCGGTGGAATCGCTTGGCCACCGATTTGAGAGCTCACCGACATCTTCTGAGAGCCATTGGTTTGTGATCCTTCGAGGTGACGTTAGTTCAGAAGAATCATGTGGGCATTGTCCGTCGTGCTTGATTGACACAACTCCACCAATTTTATCGGTCATGTGTGACCACTTTTCTTGTCATCGTTATAGGTACATTTTATATGCGCATACATTATCAATGTCATTATCGGACAAATGTGACCTTAAGACATTGACTGTGGAGCAATTGTTGCTGGAGCTACTGTCATAGAACTGAAACTGAAAGAAGGCCTGAAGCACTACCGATAGGTCTAATTTGTATCTCCTGGCTCTCAGTAGCTTTCTACTTTCATCAAATTCATTTAATTTTGGGATGTTCCATGTACAGTATGCCAACATGTGCCGTAAGATGAAAATGAAGGAGGATTTGATGCACTACCGGTATCTCCTGTCCGATAGAAGTCTACTACTCCTTCCAGAATATCACCAGAGGATACAGGTTAGTAACATACAGGTTTCTCATCAGAAAAAATTGTTTACCGTTGGTCCAAAGTGAAAGAATTATGGCTTTGCAGCTCCCCAGGAGTAATTTAAGAGGGCCAAAGCAAGTTTGCTGGTTGAAGCTATGCCCTTGGCATTTTTCCCCCGGATGCTCCTGTGCTTGGTATTAGTGTTGTCCTGCACTTGTGAGATCATTCATGGGCGGTAATATGCAGGCAATTCTTTTCATCAGGGGGGGGGGACATAACAGTAGGTTGCCCCCCCCCCCCCCTTCCCCCCTGATGAATAGAATTGCATGACAAATCTCCGCCACTGGTGAGAGTAATCTTCTGGGTCATTCGTATTTGGGAGTATGAAAAGAGTACTTGTTCTCTTTTTAAATCCATTGGCGCTGCACTCTGGTCCGCCAGAAGGACGTCAACTCGTCATAAAATTACATGTATAAGAGTTATCGCCCTTCTGACTCTCGGCAGACGATGCTTCATATCAATAATGGACTATTTCAGACACTCTGCCCTGACATCTCTCTGCATAATGCATAGAAAATCTATGAAGCTTGTGTTGTAATTATCTTTGGAACATAAGGATAGCATAAGGATAGCTCGTACATGTTAATTTGTTTTCTTGCAACGCTGAAAACAATAACAATACCATTTAATATCACTATGAGTAAAATTTGTTAGTTTCTTTTACCTTTTTTTTCCATGCCTGTGATAGGTCTTAAAAGCACTGAACCACATTGACAAGACCAACACTATCCAGCTGAAAGGAAGAGTAGCCTGCGAGATCAGTAACCATGAACTCCTCATCACAGAACTTGTCTTCCAGAACATCCTTTCGCTGTACCCACCCAACGAGATCGCTGCACTGCTCTCCTGCATGGTCTTTCAGGAGAGGAGGTGCAGCGAACCGGAGTTGACGGAGAATTTGGAGAATGTGAGTATTGTGGTGATGTGACTTTCAGATGTTGCTTTTTGGGCATGCCATGTCAAGTTTGGCAGGCACAGACCCTTGACGATCACAAGTATTGAAGCAGGGTCTGAACTGTTTCGGCTTTAGACTGAAATTTTTCATAGTCCCTCTTCTGCAGCTGTTTTCAGTTAAGGTTGCAACCATTGCCAGGGTTGCTGAGGTTTGGCAAAGAGCAATGGATTTTACAAAACAGAGTCAGTACTATCAGATTCCAAACTATTACAGTAATCTTTAGTCACTGTTGAATGCATAATCAGAGAGGCTATGCACCATGAATTACTTCCTTCAGGGGAGGAATATCTTACCCTTCTTCATATAAAAAAAAATGTAAATTTAATGACATGATATGGAAAGACAAGAAAAAGAACAGACAATATAACTTATTTGTAAGGTGTCCTGCCCCAAATTATATGAATTCTTCATTTATTTTCCGTAATTGTTTTACTGTACTCCCTCGTGTTAGAAATGAGAACCATGAACTACAAATGGATTAAATTGTTTCTCATTTCGAGATAATATTACAGCTGTTCTGAATTTACGATATTTTAATTTTTATTCTGGTGAAGATTGTACTATAATTAAGATATCAATTCTGGCAAAGTTTAGTGATTTCACGAATCCAGCTATGGTATGTTGTTTCATCCTGATACTCAATTTTGTCTTTCATGTCTGTTTATCAGGGTATTAAAAGAATCAAAGAGGAGGCTCTGAGGATAGGAACATTACAACACTCATGTGGTGTCCAGATGCCTGCTGAAGACTACGTAGAAAAGTACCGCTTTGGTCTCACGCAAGTTGTCTATGAATGGGCTAAAGGCATGGTGAGTGGTATGCATAGTCAATATTTGATTTCAGCGATATGTGACCAAGTTGCCAAATTGTCTTCTGTATTGGGATCTTTGTAACATTACACTTGAAACTTCTCAACTTTCTGATTATTTAGGGAATTTTATTCAATGTGATTCTTCTGTTTTTAATCCAAGTAGATTGTTACTGGGCTGGACTTACCCCTTAAGTGCATTCCTAACATTTTGCCATTAGACATCTTCTCTTTAGAGGTGTCCTACTAGTTGAGCAGTTTACACTCTTCTTACCAGAGATATAAACGATAAGGAAGGTTGTGGGTTTGATATGCACTGTACTCATGTCTTCAAGCAAGGCATTTAATCTTAGTTGCTTCTCTCTACCCACGAGTATAAGTGACCCACGTGTATAAGTGGGTAATAAGTAGGATGTAAATGTTATTTGTGTTTAAGTAGCGGGTGTGCACCTGTATAAGGCGAACAACTTGAACGATTCCCAGTGGCATGGAGAGATTGTATGTTCAGAATATCATTTCAATCCAGTGTCTGTTGTATAAAGCCATTAGAAAAATCAGTAGTGAGCACCATGCAAATGTAACACTTATCATCGTTATTTTTCATTTTCCAGGAGTTCTCAGAGATCACAGGCCTGACTGATGTCTCAGAGGGGATCATTGTCCGGACAATACAAAGGCTGGATGAGGTCTGCCGTGACGTCAGGAATGCAGCTCGAATTGTCGGTGATCCCATCCTCTTTAGTAAGATGGAGGAAGCTTCACAGCTCATCAAGAGGGACATTGTGTTTACTGCCAGTTTGTACACACAGTGACTTTGAGAAAGCTATAGCAGTTGATGGCAGATTTGATGGCAAAGCTGATGGCAAAGTTGATGGCAGAGTTGATAGCAAATTTGATGGCAGAGTTGGTGGCAGAGTTGATAGTAGTGTTAATGGCTGAGTTGATGGAAGAGTTGATGACAAGTTGATGGCATAGATGATGGCATAGATGATGGCAGAGTTGGTGGCAGAGTTGATAGTAGTGTTAATGGCTGAGTTGATGGAAGATTTGATGGCAAGTTGATGGCATAGATGATGGCAGAGTTGGTGGCAGATTTGATGGCAGAGTTGATGGCAAGGGTAAGGCATAAATGATGGCCAAGGTAAAGTAATGATCAAGCATACACATATGCACATGTGTATACTACGCTATTACAGCACGCTTGCCATCTGCATATCTGTACGTATCCTGCCAAATGGCTAATGTGGGCGTTGACTAATAAGCTACAAGTTTTCAAAAAGAACACTGACTAAAGCGAAGGCAATCAGGAAGCAAAGCACTATGATGAACATCGCAGGATTTTAGTACTTTGTGACAATTTCTTCTAGAAGCACAGCTTATGTGCTTTAACTTTGTGATGTAATCTGTACTCTGTGCCATATATTTATATGGGGTATCTGTATGAAAACTACTTTTTTTGCAACACAGATACTGGTTAACTTCAATTATTTTTGGTTGTGGGGAAAATATATTTGTGTAGTTCAGGTGTTCAAAATATGGGACCAGTACGTGTAGCAAAAGCTTAAAAGACCTAAAGACTTTCAGTAAATCATGCCAACAATTTGAAAAGAATGCGTTAAGGATTCATAGAACGTACTGACTGTTAAAGATTCAGTACCCATGTTGTCCTTTATGTATTTATTCAATAAATATTGGTTCCCTCAACAAAATTATGATTTTCAGCCTTTAAAATTCAGCTGTTGGAATACTAAAACGTTCACAGTGGGCAACTCTTATGTACATGTGCAATGTAGAAAACCATTTACCAAACATCCTGATAACCGATATTGCTGGAAGTGTGTGTTCATGAAAACTCATTGACTTATACTGTAGATAAGGTTGAGCTCTGGTCAGATGATTGTACTTTGAAAGAAACTGTCTGGAAGCAATTGGGAAAGGTTAATTATGCTGTACATACAGAGTGTGAGGTTTCAGAATGATCAAAAAGATTGACTCACTTTTGCTGAAGGTGACATGCTCTGCACACAGAGATGAATATATGGGACTGAACACTCATGTGGCATGAAATCTTGATCCAAACTTTTCAGCTATTTCTTGTCACATTTCAAATATAAAGGCATTTGAGAAGCAACCCTTTTCAGTGGACATGTATTTCCATGCTATTCTTCCAAACTGATGAAAAATGAGAAAGCTCACAAATTATTTTTCCCCCTAGCCAGAACTCAACCTTCTCTTTAACAGTAAACAACAAAGCTCTACCTCTAGTGATACAGGACAAGTCCTAGGTACACGTATTTGCTCATTTGATGTCCCATATGTTCCTGAGTATATTTGAAAATAAATGAAAATGTACATTGAACGTGTAATTTTCCTAGATAATTGGACTGAAACAAGCTGTAGCAGGGCCGGCTATCAGCTTGATGTCGTCTGTTGGAGCCAGAAGGGCGTTAACTCCTATACTTTAACACAGAGTTTACGCCTTTCTGGCTCTCAACAGACGATGTTATGATCAGTTATACTAAAATCCATGATGTATTTGGTAATGTGTGGGATAGCAATGCCTTGGACCAGAGCTATCCATACAGAGAGTCCTGACACTAGAGGTCGCTTCTGATTGGTCAGTCATTTCATGGAGCTTCAAAAAGTTCCCTCTCATAGAGAATGTACGTGAAAGGTAACTGTTGGGAGCTCCATGATCCGCCATGCTTTAAACAAAGACCGCGTACGCGCATGCTTATTATGCGCATGTCACAACTCTCTCTATCAACGCGCTCTGCCTTGGACTAGCCAAACAATTGAATAAAGAACAAAGAGCATGTACTGCAAAAGTGGAAATTTTCACGCAATTAAATTTTCGCACTCGGACAAGTAAGGTAAATTTCATGTGTTTTTAATTTCGCCGACGTGCTAGACTGATGGGCAGAAGAATACATAAACAAAAATAGTGCATGTTTTTATTTTCTGTGCAAATTTCATGCCGCACGAAATGCGTGAAAATTTCAACACCGCGCAATATTCCACGTTTACAGTACTTCTTTGGTGCATGCACCAAGATTCTGACGTACAGGGAACAAGGATCATCATTAATATTGTTCAAGGTGTGTGTTACTCTATCAGTCATGATGTTCAGGATATCCCTGCAGGGGAAAAGAAGTGTTTAGTGCTCAGGTTCAATGTCTCAAGGGTGCATTTATAACTCTATTTTTCAGGCTAGAATCAGCGTTTTGATCAGCGTATAGTTCAAAACATGGTTGTGTCTGGAGCTTTTTTTCGCAGAAGCTCAGTTTTAAAACGTAGTTACAAAACTCGCAACCAGGCAGTGCTGTAGGTGGAGGAAAGTGCTACAAACAGGGTACCGTGAAACAGCTTTTCAAAACTATGTTTCATAACTGTGTTTCAAAATACTCTACCAGTAATTCTGGCTTTGCAGTCGAGGTATTAACGCACCATCAGCTTCATATTTACAAAAAATCATATGTTTTTTCAATTGATGAATAATATAATGATTGCATCTATTGTAGAATAATGAATAAACGGGCTTACATGTTGTTGATCGATATAACATAACGGTGCTCATCAGGCTCTGTTTTAGAAAAATTTGTGATTGATTGATCCCAATCTCAGTTTGATATCAATCCCAAATTCTAACTTTACAAATTGGTTATTGTAAATTTGCTGCTAATCAGAGTACTTGCCATTTAGATCACTCCCAACTTTCTATAATATAACTTTCTTCATTTATGAAAGCTTTCCAGGCCTAGTTGTCAACCAACTGCCTATAGCTGCGCAGTGAGACGCAACGAGACCAACTGGTGTGAGCCGCAAATGAACAAAGAACAAGCTAGATACCAGCTAGACACGCAATAGTGTGACTGCTACCTTCAAATTTGCCGCATATTGCTGGTACGGCTGCGTATTGATATACCCCACATAGCGCAGTAATATACGCAGAGGTGTGACCTAGGCATAAGACACACTTTTCTGCTGATTGTATTTGAAAGAAAAACCTAATGAATTTATGTGTTGAATTGTGTTTGTATTACCTTCATAGTTTTATGTTTATGCAAAGCATATTATGTTTTATTTTAACCCTCCATTGTGACTTTTAAATCTTATTTCAGACATCTTTCAGATATCTCCCTTCTCAGTCCAACAATATTTTTGCACTTTTATTCAGTTACTTTTTAAGAGTACTGTTTCATTTGATTCCCCTACTGCTGTCACTATGTGAATGGGTTGGTGCTTGTTTTTGTTTTTGTTTTTGTTTTTGTTTTTGTTTTATTAGTATTTATTGGTCACTTTAACCCTTTCAGGACAGGAATTATTTAAGGACTAAATTGATCACATTTTGTTTTTCAAATTGGCAACAATATATTTCTTTCAATGCGACATGGTTCTAATAAGGGGTAATGTCTTTGGAAACAATATACATGATTAGAAATTTTGTCAAAAAGTTGAAAAAATTGCCAATTTGGATAAAAAAACAATGATTTTGAACCTCTCAATGTGTTGCCAATTTAAGAATGTTAAAGCTTACTCTCATATTTAAAATTCCTGGTATCAAATGCAACATGGTAATGCAACAAAAATGGACATAATGTGTGCAGCAATTTTTGCTCTTTCTAACCATACATCTGGTATATATTTTAGAGCTCTCAATCAAAAGTTATTGAGCCAAACCACAAAATGTTGTCAATTGTCTTGAAAGGGTTAAAATGCAAATTCAATTATATATTCAGAGTGAGAAAATATGAAATGCATTCACATAATAGCATCATTCTTTATCTTGCACTAGCTATCCATTGGGCCATGCTTTGCCATTTATTGTCATGAACAGGTGTGTTGTTATGACGCTCAGCTATGTAACTTTCCATTTTAGGTCGGTGGTCGGTGGCTCATGTGCTAAACATGAACATGAACGATCTTGGGGTATGTGTGAATCAGAAAAATACGTTTGCAGAATTACCCACATTAAAATGTAAGACAGGGGCAGATGTGGGGGGGGGGGGGGGCGAATCGGTCGCCCCCCCCCCCCCTTTGCAACCCAAATAGCATATCTTAAGTAGCCCCCAAAATAACTGCCTTCTCAATTGTGTACTATTCCGGCTCTCTGCCCCCTTTGGATCTGCCCCTGTAATATATATATATATATATATATACATGTATAAAATTTTGATTTAAACTCAGAAGAAGCAAGTATGGATATTGTCATTTGTTTCTATGTTTTAGCATATTAAATGTTTTTATTTTTCTCTGAAGTCTATATGTATTTACTGAATTATTTTTAAGAAAACATAATAGATACAATTGAACATCTGAGATCAGTTAATTTAAATTATTAACATAATATATGATCTTTTTTTTAGACTGTGTAGAAAGCTCTGACCATTGATATCTTGATATGATGATAGGTACAGTCAAACCTGCTTTAGCGACCACCTGTATAGAAAGACCACCCGTCTATCAAGACCATAATTTTTGTTTCCCTTGAAAAATGTTTCTCATTGAAATGTGTATTAAAGGAACCTGTACATAAAGACCACCTGCTCATAAAGACCGCTTTTCTTGTTTCCCTTGAGTGGACTTTATAGACAGGTTTCACTGTACTTCAATACCTCCTTGAAATGTACCAATCACCTAAAAATATATTTTGTGTAACAACTAGAATGTATAAAATCAACCTCAAAACCCTTTACCTGGCCTTCTATGGGTTAAAGGAATACTCAACCGCAGATTGTGGACGTTTTAATGCCGCGACAGGGCACCGTGATCGTTACCCGAGCATGCCGTTGCCCCGCGGGGCGCAAACCTCGGACAGACTGGTCGCCGCACAACATCCACGCTCCGCCTGAGCTCAAGCTTTCATGCAAGCTTCGGTCGGCTTCGTGCAGTCGAAATGTAATCCCACTTAGTCCAACGGACGTGTTCGACGCACAAACTTTGTGTACGAGTGAATGGGGTTTACGCAATCCTGACTTTCCCCACGGCCGCCTGGTGGCGTATCCCTTTAACAGTTAAGGAGCATGAAGAAAATTTTGAATTTAGTATATCAGCATAGAACCCCTAAACATTCAGAACAAAATATTTTGGAGTGATTGGTACACTTTAAATTGTTCTGGGGAGCGTTTCATGAAAGGACTTGTCAGATATTTTATCCGACAAAGTTGCTCTCGGCCAATCAGATACAAGGATTTCAGTAGCTTATAACAGTTGTCGGATAAAATATCCGACAACTTACTTTCATGAAACGCTCCCCTGGACTCCAACAAAATTGTCATAGGTAACCCTATTTGTCTACAGAAAAACAAAGTCTATGCTTTTGTTGAAATGTGGAAAATGTTCCTTAAAACTGTGTTTCAATAATTTTATTATGTTCATCCAAGATGAAGTATTTTTGTAACATTTGTGTTTTTGTGTGCTCATAAGCAAGAAGTAAAGAATAACACATGAAATAGCTATATATGATTGAAAAATAAACCTGATAAATTATTCTATGTGTTTGCTGTTATGTCTTATTCAGACATGTATCAATTTCACTGGAAAGATATATGCAGGGGTGAAAGATAGATAGAGAGAGAGAGGTGGGGAGAGAGAAAGGAAGAGAATGAAAAGAAAGATGAAGTATGGGAGAAAGCTGCAGAGAGTGAAATGAAAGGAAAAGATGAATAAGAGAGAGATAGGAAAAGAACAAAGATTGTGAGAGAGATTAAATAAAATAAACTGAAGTCATTTTATTGAAAGAAAATTTCCAATTTGGAGATTGTCACCAAATATACAAGAAAATATGATAATAGAATGTAAACAGGTACAGAGGAAGTGAACAATAGAAAGAGAATGACAATACCATTAAATAAAATGAGAAAAAAAGTTTCTAAATGAAAGAAAAGGGAAGAGATTTATGTTTCAAGCCTTAAGACAAAGCATTTTTAACTTCAAACGTACAATGTAATCGGTTTTTAAATGACACTGCAGTTCTATACACCTCACCTGCGCTGGTTATGCAATCAATTTTATCAACTTGTTCATAGTATGATCTTACCCCCTTTGTCAATAATTTCTTTTATAGTGAAAGACATAATACCGGATACAGCGTGAATATATCAATCGCTCAATACACAGTTTGGTAGTGCAACGTCATAGGGGAACAGTATCAAAAGGTCACGCCTGAGAGTTAGCCATTGTCCGTTTGTATAAAGCTACACAAGCGTGTACATCCCAAAACAACATGCGTACCACTTGTAATCCCCTGTATTATCGTGTAAAATAACAAGGCTTAAATATCCGATAATAATTCTAAGATAATAAACTGCAAGATGTTATATTAAAACTGCGATGGAATGCGCTAAAGACGCATATACATCGCAAATAAAATGAATATATCCCCGATATATCCACGTAGATTATGTGAACATACTACTATCTCACTCTCTACAGTACAGCTGGTTCGAGTTGTCATGGACGCGGTGTGCATTTAACCAATCAGAGAGCGGTAAATTATGGCTTCCAGCTAGCTAGCTATCCTCCGGTGCCCGTGCTTACGTTATCGCGATAATAACGTCGTGTGTCGTATTGGAAGTGCATATTATCGGAATGCTTATATGTAAATTGTAGGGGTAATGTGAAACCGAATCATGATTGCCGTAATATCATGATTTTTACGAAACTGTTGGCAACTTTTCTTGTAGAATAATTGTGTCTACTTCTTGTTTGAATCATGGATTATCATTGGAATATACCAACGTGAGTTTGTATAGGATTTTTTTGTTAGAGAAAGTGGAAAATCATTCGCAAAAGAACCACTTGTCGCAGAACTGGATGTGAAGTCAGCTGAATTGTCACCGCAAATATGTCACTTCATCACCCCGTCGCGCCCCCGCGATCCCGATCTCGGGTTTCCAGCGGCCAGGGCTCGACGTCACGAACGATGTCGGCCAATGTTCGACGCCTGCATGAATCCTTGACGACGCTTCTGAACGACCAGGACAAGGCCTACTTCGTCCACGCTCTCAACGATTACAACTCCAAGCGCAATGTTTACACCCTCGTACAAAACCTAAGGGGGATTTTGAATACCCCTGATAAAAAACAACTTTATGTTTTGTTGGGGAAAGTGATTCCATCTTCTGACCAGACACTCTTTTGGCAGCATGTTGATGCTTTGTGCATGGGGAGTGGTGTTAAAAGACCACCAAGTGTTGTTAGTAATGTCAGTACGAACAATGTGAGCTCGATGAACGGGTCTATGTCAAGACCAGAATCAAGACTTTATCAGCAAAATACCAGGACTAGTGGAAGGCCATCTTCCTCATTACAGCCAACAAGCCATCAGTTATATGTTAAACAAAACCCAGAAACAAGTTTCCAGCAAGGGCATCAGAATCAAAGTTACCACGAACAAAATCATCTACAACATCCACATCACCTGCAACACCACCAGCATCTCCACCCTGGTGGAGATGAACTTCATGGGAAGGTCGCAAGAAAAACCACAGGCGCGCAATTTCCGATCGACCAAAACAGGGACTTGAAGAGGATAGTTTTGAGGAAATCGGAGCAGGATGGGGTTGGGTTGGGGTTCAGTATTAGAGGCGGGGCGGAACACTCGGTGGGGATCTTCGTGTCACTGGTGGAACCTAACAGTTTGGCTGAGAAGAGGGGGTTAATGAAAGGAGACCAAATCATGCAGGTCAACGACATTCCCTTTGAGAAGGTGGCCCACTCGGATGCAGTGAAGGTGAGATCGAGAGAATATTTTCTATTTTCCAAAAACTAGAACAGGACATGATATTGGCCACCTCCTCTCTAAGGCCACTTATCTAATGTTTATACTTTCTTAATGTTCACGAGTGGAAATCTTTTTTTTGGGGGGGGGGAGGGGGGGGTCCTTTGGAGTTCAATCCATATGCACGCAAAATAGTGGAATCCACTCTCCATATAGGAACACAATAACCACTACTTTTTAGTGGATTCCACTATAATGGGGGGTGGATTCATCTCCAAATAAGTTATCCCTAATAGTATTAAAATCATTGGTTTCCACTCTTCATTAAAGGGAAAGTCCACCCTGATTACAAGTTGGTTTTAAAAGAAGCAGAAACATCAAAGCGACAGATCAGTGAAGGTTTGAGCAAATTACGATAAGAAATAAGAAAGTTATGAATTTTGAAGTTGTAATCAATGAAACACAAATTGGCAACTTTGAATCTTGCGAGCTCCTCTCCCATTTGTCCTGTACCCCAAAAATCATTAATTTCTACTTTTTCTAAAGAAAATATTCAATCATACATGCACCTTAGATATAATCATTGCTCATATGTTTTACACAAGACCCGTTTGAAACAAATCTATTCCTTTATCAAAAATTAAGGAAATTGATTACAACTTCAAATATTGATATCTGTCTTATTTCTTATCAGATTTTGCTCAAACTTTCACTGATCTGTTTCTCTCAATTATATCTCTCATCCTTTATTTAAATAAACTTAATACCAGGGTGGACTTTCACTTTAAGAGTACATGTAGTAGTGATCAATAACATTGCTCCCCCCCTCTATTATCTTATCTTTGTCTTTCTGTTGATGCCCATAATCAGAGGAGTTGATTATTATGGCTCTTTAAGCTGCAGACCACTTTCTTGTCCTGCTAAAAAATATTTTTATATGTTGAGGACTTGATGTGCAACAAGTAGCAACCGTATGTACTCTTGGAATTCCCTGTATACAGTGCATCCCGAAAAAATGAAACCCCAAAACAAAGGTTTATTGTGACCACAATATGTGCTCTATGACAATAATTATCTATTTTCCATAAACTAGAAGTACTGTTGTGACAGGCTTCCCTGCCACAATATATGAATTATGTACCTTTTGGCTTGCCATAAAGGTTGCCATAAACGTTGGCTAGCCATAGGCATGGTCTGGACAATAATGAGATGTGGGGTGCAGCCGTGCGTGCGCTGTGGTTACATAACTCCATCGCACGCACGGCAACTTTATACTGTATACATAAAGCGGGGTTACAGGGAGACACCCGCGGGTCACGGGACTGGGAAGCGCGGGAATAGGGCGTATAAATAGAGTCGGCAGAACAATAGACGAGGGATTTCTTGGAAGCAGAACCGTGAGAGCATCGTCTACCAGCGTCTACTAGCGTCTACCAGCAGAGCCTCTGGACCGCTGGACTACGCTGGAGTACGCTGGCTACGATGAACTCCGGGACTGCTAGAGAAGCACAACAGGTCAGTCTTTTCACCTCTTGTGCCAATGTTTAATGCCAATGTTTTATTGCTGTTGTGGTATTATGTCAATCCTCCTCCAAAGTGAATTGGTCATTCGGCCACCATAAAGGCCGGTTCACTTTATTGGCGACGAGGATGGGATAATATTACTCAAGTATTAGACATTGTATTACCGTATTTCATATGTATTTCTTCTTGGCATTTATTCGTATTTAATGTATTTTGTATATAGTATATTGTTATTTCATGCATGTTTTTGTCTTGCGATCGTTGCAAGGTTAAAACTTGGCGCGCCAATCACGATCACGTGACGCTTGCGTTTTTTCAAATGTGATTTGTGATTTGTAATATACTACATGCATTTGCAAGTAGCGGATTTCGCGCATCGTGTGCGGACATGCAATTTTTGACGCACACATTTTTGCAATTATATACTGTTTTGGTTAGCGAATTTACTTCACGTTCCGACCATATTATATGCGTGCTTTACATGTTTGTACTTTGTTTTTTTGTATTGCCGCTATATTGAGTAGTATAGTTGTAAGTTATTATTATACTCGTACTTTATTATATACTTGTACTGTTGTACTTATATGACAGCTATATTGAGTAGGAGTTGTACTTACATACTCGTACTTCATTATATGCCTTATGATTGTGAGGCTAGGCTGTCTTTAGTTTTGAGTGGTTATATGCGTGCGCGTGTGTGTGTGTGTATGTGATTGTATGGTCGTTATACACTTAATGATTTTGTGCATGTATGGCTGGGTACATGTGTACTTAAGCTTGATGTGCAGTTGCATGATTGTTATACTCTTAATGTGATTGCTATATATATATTTATAGATATTTCTTGTGTATATTCTATACTCTATATTCTATATTCTATATACTATTTATATCTATAAAACTTCTATATCCGTTCGGATAGAAAGTATATTGGTAGAGATTCCGATAAGCTTACATAGTAGCGAGTGGGTGATATATTTCTTTCGTATATATATATATTTTATGTGTATTGCGGATTAATACTCATTTAGCTAATGTGTATATTGCGCGGAATACTCCCACAATGGAGAAAATTGCCATAAATTCGTGTACCTTCGATGATTTGTTGAAGGTGCCAGGCATTGGCCAGGCAACTGCCGAACGCATTATGGCATTGCGGGAGGCCAGTGGGGATGTGACCCCCGGTTCTTTCGCATCTATTCCGCATTTGAGGAATACTGAAGAGATTCTCCAGTATCTTGATTTTAGACCGTCTGCTAGGGAATCCCCAAAAGGGGCGGGTTTGGCTGAAGCATCTCGGGGAAAGTCTTCCTCTATGCCCGACGCTTACCCGTATGATATATTCCCTAACACCTCAGTGCCTCCACCTTTGAAGAAGAAACCCTCAGAAACTGAGGGATGGAGCGACACTCGAGCGCGCTCGACTTCTTTAGGCGGAATGGCTTGCTCCAGTTCAGCCGCGAAGGAAACCCTTCGCAGGGCTCGAGCGTTCAGTCCAGCCGCAAAGGAAACCCTTCGCATGGCTCAAACGTTCAGCCCAATCGCAAAGGAAACCCTTCGCGGGGCTCAAACGTGCAGTCCAGCCGCAAAGGAAACCCTTCGCGGGACTCGAACATTCAGTCCAGCTGCGAAGGAAACCCTTCGCGTGGCTCGAACATTTTCATCCTTAACGGTTGAGGAGCAGCCAGCAAAACGGTCGCAATCACCTTCGACGGGAAGAAGCTCGCGTACGACGTACTCAAGTCCAACCCGGCTGGCGAAGGATGGCCGGCACTCGAGACGATCACCGTCACCGGCGACAGAGGGGCACTATCGGTCCCAATATGCCAGTCCATCTCGGCAGTCGAAGGATGATCGTCATTATAGGCGATCTCCAAGAGACGAGTACTATCGCACGAAGTATGCAAGCCCGTCTCGTCGGGACCGGGACAACCGCCACCAAAGACGGTCACCCTCCAGGGGGGAATACTATCGGGCACCATATGGAAGCCCGTCCCGAAGGGAGAGAAGGCGGTCACCCCCTAGGGAGGAGTATCGTCGTGCGAGGCACGAAAGCCCGTCCCGACGGCAACAAGACGATCGCTACAGACGGCGATCGCCCTCTAGGGAGCGATACTATCGCCCCGGGTACGATAGCCCATATCGGCAGGATAGGGACCGTTACTGTAGGCGAAGATCACCATCACTCGTTAGGGAGGGGTACCATCGGCAAAGGTATGCCAGCCCTTCCCGGCGGGTGAGTGACGATCATTATGACGGGTGCAACCGCCGTGAAGGTCCACCCCGACGATCGCCAAGAAGGAACGATAGTCCGCCCTACCTCGACCGATATGAGCATGACCGTTCATTCCGACTGGAGAATAGGCATACGAGTCCTTACCGAGGATCGAGGGTGTCGCCTCGCCGCGAGTGGAATGGCCGTGGCGATAGAGAACGAGAGCCTCAACATCGGCAGCGAAGCGCTTTTGTTTTGCCGCCGCCTGTTACGAGGACCCGGGCTTCTCCTCGGACCTCTCCTCCTAGGAACGCTAGGAACCGGGCGTCCCCTCGGACCTCTCCTCCTAGGAACGCTAGGAGGGACGGTATGCCACCCCACCACTCTAACCCACCCCGAACAATCACGTTCGACGGTCGGGGGAGTTGGCAAGCTTTCTTTGCCAAGTTTAGCTCCTATGCTGATGAACATAGATGGGACTCCAGACAACGGAAGAACTATTTGTGCTGGTGTCTCGAGGGAAAGGCGAGTGAGCACTACGCTCTTCTTCTAGAACGTGAACCGGGCTTGGAATATTTTGACCTGGTTCACAAGTTAGAGAAGCGTTTTGCCCTCAAAGAATTACCGGAAGTTTCGCAAATGCATTTTGCATATGCGAAACAGTCCGCCGAGGAGTCTTGTTTCGATTGGGCCGATCGTCTCAGGACTCTAGCCACCAACGCCTTCCCCGACCTGCCAGACACTCATGTTGAAAAACAAGTTGTCCTTAGGTTCTGTCAGGGATGCCTCGACAAAGAGGCTGGCCAATATGCCATCAACTCTAGGCCAAAGACACTGGAGGAGGGAATTGACCTGGTCAGGTGGTACCAACATACTTGTCGGGCGATTTTCGGAAAGCCGAAAAAGGAAGTAAGACAAGTAGCCCTTCCGAACGCATGCAACCACGAATCAAGCGTTAGGAAGATTGGTACAATGCCATCAACCGAACAACTCCCCTCCAGTTCAGACCGGTTGGAGAAAGAGCTTTCTCATCTGGAAGGAAGAGTAAATTCTATTAACACCAGAATTGACTCAATCCAGGACAACTTCTCAAAAAAGTTGGACTCGCTCCACGATGATGTAGGATCTCTCAAGACCTTAGTTCAAGGTCTTGCAGTGTCGACTCTGAGAGCCAATTCTCCCCGAAGGCCTAGGTCCCCAGGCCGGGACAACTCATGTTTCGAGTGTGGCCGCACTGGACATTTTAAGAGAGACTGTCCAGACTTAAAGCCTGGAAAGTCGGTATCTTTCGTAGGCGAGGAGGGAAACAGCAGTGGATCGGAGAACGGGGCCCAGCCCCGATCCATGTAAGCTTGGGCCAACAAAATTCCCCCGGCGCAACGAAAGACACGTGTCTCACTAGAAATGTCTGTGCGGAATCGGATGGTGCCAATCAGGGTGAGTGTACCCCCCTGAGTGAGTCTGATCCCAACGCCTCCGCAGGCGAAAGGGATGCAGAGTTCGCTATGAAGGGTGCGGGTAACGTCGCCATAACTGCCTCTCCCAAGTCCTACCTGGAGACTGAGGTGAACTTCAGTCTTCCGAGGACTCCCTCCACTCCCAAGGAGAGCGAGGACGGGCAGCCAGACATGGTCGCCACAGGGGCAAGTCATCCCCCACCGCCATCAACATGTCCATGGCTTCTCCCTCCTTGGCCGCCACCGAACACGGAAACGATTGAAAGAGAATCGCCGCCTGATGGTGAAGGTGTTGATGGAAATTTGCCAAGCGACGAGGTAATTGTTTGCAGGCTTAAGTCTTCATCAATGTTAACTGTCACCATCGGCATTGGCGATAAATTACTCAGAGCGGTTGTAGATACAGCTGTAGAAGGCACAATCTTGTCGGATCGAATTTTTGCCTCTCTTCATCCAAAGCCTCCTATAGTTAAGAGGGTAACCTTACTTACTGCAGGTCGCAATATGAAGATGAGTGGCATGATTGTTGGTCCGGTAACAATGACATTGGGGGAACAAGATTTCAATGAAATCATATACGTGGCCCCAATCGATGATGATATGTTGTTGGGAGTTGAATTTCTTCAGAAACACAACGCCCGCATCAACATACCGGAATCAACATTATGCCTGCAAGGTGAAGACATACCCATGGTCTCGGGAGGAACAACACACACCTTGGTGGCTCACGTCTTTGTGCGGGACACCGTGCTTATACCTCCACGGTGTGTCAAACGAGTCGGGTGCTTCATTAAACCCCGACTTGAGCAGTTCCTTTTTGAGCCAAACTCAGACTTAACAGGGCTGGTCCCTCGTACTCTTCATGAGTATGAAGACACAATTGAATTGCTTGTTTTGAACCCTACAGATCGAAATATCCGTTGGAAACGAGACCAAATTATTGGTGAGGCCCTAGAATTCATGGCCATTGAACCAGTGTCCAACGCCACGGATAATTTCTCCGTAGGGGGCGCAAAGGCGCGACAAGTGAGTTTGCCGGCCGAGCTGCCATCCTATTTACAAGATCTATGGGCCAGGTCGACTGAACACTTGTTACCAAAGCAGCAAGAAGAGCTGAGGGCCTTACTTTTTGAGTTTGAGGGAGTCTTCGCCAAGGACGAATTCGATCTTGGCAACTTCACTGACATGGTCCATCAAATTGACACGGGTGATGCTACGCCCATCAAACAGAAGATGAGGCGTACGCCCCTCAATTTTGGAGACAGATTCCCCCTACCTCCGAGTACATCCAGAAATGGAATATAGCACGCCCGACTACCTTGGGGATGTTGGATGGGAGGTGGCGGGGATCCGGGGGATTGCTCTCCCTGACCTCATGGAGGCTACCCTCGCAAACGGGCTCCGCCTGTATGGGGCGTAAGGCATAAATACCCTCCGCGGCCCTCAACAAATTATTTTATAATTTTGGTAGATTTTGTTATTAGTATTTAAGTTTTGATAACAAATCTATCTTACTGGAAGTTCACCGGATTCTTTGCGGCCCATTCGAGACCACAAACAAGTTGGCGTCCTGCTGCCTGTGCTTGAGTGACCTAGGGTTATACCCGAACGCCTGAGGTAACGCACCACCCTGGGCTGGTAAGATAGCACCTAGAAAGGGCAGCAGGAGACGCGAAACACCAGTTTGTGAGAATGGTGTATATTTTTGTTATGAGGGCTACGCAGACATGCCTGAGCAAGACTCATGGAACGCTGAGCGGCTCGAACGCCCCATACCGGCATTGGTAACTGGCAAGAGGGCAGGGTGTTACAGATTTGATGTTATTTTCGTCTTATAAGTTTATAACCTTCATGATACATGTCCGAGATTTGGACACGACAGTCTTAAATCAGACTTGGTTTTATTTCAGTTTTATAACCTTAAATGTATATGTCCGAGATTTGGACAAGAAAATGTTAAATCTTTTGTGACACCCTGGGGAAATTAGTTGGATTGGCTCGTGGAACGCAGAGCCAATGATTATTGTTTGTTTTGGTGTGTTTTATGACTGTAATACTCTCTATTCATGTAAAATTGATGATATATATATTGAAAATAATGTTTGTATATCTTTATGTATATGTATGTATTCCATTAAAGGGGTAACATCAGGCCCAAACAATTTAGGGGAGAGTAGTGTTGTGACAGGCTTCCCTGCCACAATATATGAATTATGTACCTTTTGGCTTGCCATAAAGGTTGCCATAAACGTTGGCTAGCCATAGGCATGGTCTGGACAATAATGAGATGTGGGGTGCAGCCGTGCGTGCGCTGTGGTTACATAACTCCATCGCACGCACGGCAACTTTATACTGTATACATAAAGCGGGGTTACAGGGAGACACCCGCGGGTCACGGGACTGGGGAAGCGCGGGAATAGGGCGTATAAATAGAGTCGGCAGAACAATAGACGAGGGATTTCTTGGAAGCAGAACCGTGAGAGCATCGTCTACCAGCGTCTACTAGCGTCTACCAGCAGAGCCTCTGGACCGCTGGACTACGCTGGAGTACGCTGGCTACGATGAACTCCGGGACTGCTAGAGAAGCACAACAGGTCAGTCTTTTCACCTCTTGTGCCAATGTTTAATGCCAATGTTTTATTGCTGTTGTGGTATTATGTCAATCCTCCTCCAAAGTGAATTGGTCATTCGGCCACCATAAAGGCCGGTTCACTGTAGTACCATGCTTTTAAATGATACCTTGATGGCATCCATCCGTACATGCTTTACCGAGCAGCAGCATTTTGAAAATGACATGCATAAAAACTCAGTTGTGCCGGATTTTGGTAAAACCGTGAAAACATTAGGATCACATGCGAACAAGACCCAAATGTAACATGACTTTTAAAACCCTGTAAAAATCTGTTTCTTTCAATAATGATAGAGGGCAAGGATAATGCCCTCATCATAAAATAAAGGATGGTGAAAGTATTGTCGATGTTTAGGTAAAGAAAGGGCGTGTTTTGTACTGGTTTTGTATTGAAATGGTACCTGCAGTGGAAATAAAAGGCAATTGTTTGCATTTTTCTGAACTGAAGTTTCTTACAAGAACAAATTGGACAGAAAGGTGATATTTTTTCATAGTACATGTATGTAAGTGCAACTTTCCATTGTCATCAAATGGAAATACAAGGTAGAAAGGGCACACAAGGCCGACAAAATATTAAGATTATGGCAATTTCCCACCTCAGGAGGGGCACCTTTTCCATCACACGAAGGGCACTTTTTCATCTTTTGAGGGATATTGATTGATTTTGGAAATTTTGGGGGTGTATGCCCCTGTCACCCCTGGAAATTGGTATTGGCCCTTGTTTTATGAATTTCTGATTGAATGCATGCCATCACTCATATGCTTTTGCACAGAGTTAACGCCCTTCTGGCTCTCAACAGACGATATACTCTTTACAAGGATTGATGGAGTAAAGAATAGTTTCGAACAACTTATGCTTGTTATTTGCTGAAATATGTTCATATAAATAATAAGAAGGGTACCTAGGGAAAAAAAGAAAGAATATTTAGTCATGCAGTCTGGTGTAATAACAGCTGTACATGGACATTTGTACTTTCCTTTTATTATGACATATGTTTTGACGAATATGACAGAATTTATATCCAGATACCACTCTCACATATAAGGAATGATGAATGGTTGATGGTGTGTTCAAAAGACTACTCTCCCCAGTTTAAAATTTAAATCATTCATAATAATGATAATAATAATAATAATAATATAAATTTCTAAAGCACACTTTCTTATGCAAATGTCACTAAAGGCACTACAATACTGGATTTAACAAAATAGAATTAACATAGATATGCTACATGAACAGTCAAAGCTTAAAAGAACAAGAAAAATTAATTAAATACACATGTATACAAAAAGGACAATTAATAAATATCTGTGAACAGAAACTGTTAAAGTTTGATTGAAAAAGCTTCTGTACTACATTGTATGAATGTTTCTAAAGCTACAGGAAACATGTACATGGAGCTTGTTCCACAGAAGTGGTGCCATTAAATCTACATTAAAACTGTAGGAAAAAGCAGTTGAGTAATTTCCGTAAAATCCATGTTATGTACAGATATTTTGACCTCCATTACCTCACATTACAATATGACTACATGTATACAGATTACATTTTAACAAGTGAATAAACAAAATGAAAATAATATGAAATGATAGTATTCATTAAAAAAGACGATAAAAAGATGATAATCCCCCAGTAGTGGAAATAGACATGTACATGCAAAAAACATGTATATTCAAACAGTGTACTAATTTGTCAATTGTTCATGATATAGAGTCAGATCTTAATTCAGTAAATTGTGGGTTAAAAGTACTGCATTTTCATGATAGATCGATATCTCACAAAACGGTGTTTGAGGAGCCGTGTTCCATAACTTCCAATCCAATTTGCAGCACTGGATTTGTTTGCAGGCAATCAATCAGTGTCCTCAACTCAGCATCAATCTTCACAGTCTTGTAGGGTTGTGAAATGTAAAGATATACATGTAGATCTTAAGCCCATTCTAAGATTGAATTAGTATGAGTAATACCAGTAAGCCTAATTTAATTTGGTAAGGTTACATGTAAATATGCTATATATGGTATGATACAAGTGGTCTACAATTAGGTACATGTAGTTGTTAACATACTGTATTGGTAGAAATACAATTGCATAGTTGAAATACATTGCAGCTTGTTGGAAATAGCCTGTTGATGGAGTGAATATTGACAGAACAATGTACTAAATTTGGAAACTGCAAGTCTGCAATGATTTATAGTTTATAAGTTGTGCATTTACCGGTACCCACCAATGAGTCTCTCTAACAATAAAGAAATGAATGACAGTTTACAAGATAATTTATATCACAACATTAAGGATTTATTTTTCAATTTTAACATGAATTTACTTACATGTAACCTCATGTCAAGCTGAAAATTAATGTTTCTGAGAAATACATGTATGTATATAACATGATGTTGACTTGTATTTTAATATATTTGATGAAATATAGACAATCTTATCTGTGTTCAATTTCTTAAAAATGGAAGAGAACAGACAGACAGATATATGTAAAAGTATGAATGAGAATTTTAAAGTTGTAGAAAACAGAATTTGGATGATATCATGACAAATTGAAAGAGAACAAAGTTGATAATAGAAAAAGATGGACAAAAGAGATAATAAAAACATGCTAAGAATTTATTGTGTTTAGGAGGAAGGGGAGGGTGAAAACTAAGGGGATTCAAAGTATATATGTAGTTATCTTTGTAGAGAAGAAATGGGAAAATATGCAGAAAGAAAGAAAAGGATGAAAATAAAACTGGGGTCAAAGGAGGCTACATGTAGATTAAAGGGCAATTTAGCTCTGGAAAGCTCTCACGAAACCTCTCCCAGTCGGGATATGAATCTAAAATTGTATCAATGAGGAAATCTCAGCTAAACAAAAATTATTTTGCCTCCAAACAGTGTAGATCAATAGAATAAAACTTGATTAATGGTGCCATTTCCTTCACAATAGCCCAGTTTAAAAAAGACATTCAGAAATTTTGATGTTTTTGGAATGGTTTGATAAATTGATCAAACTCAAGTAACATTTCTAAGTCTTCTGACTTCACCTTCACCTGTTAAAATGATTTAAACCAGTTGATCTACATACAGTCGTTTGTTTGATAAAATGAAGGGGGGATGGAAACATAGAGATGAGGAAATAAAGTCTAAACAGTGTGAAATGAAGCATAACATAACAGAACAGATGACCATTAAAAGTGGAGTAAAAAGAAAAGAAAAAGATATTTCTGAAGAAAGGAGAATCAGTTGCATGTTTAGGGGAGGGGGCAAACTGTCCTGTACCCCCTCCCTTTAGAACCAGTTCACAAAAGAAAAAAATGTGCCCCCCCCCCCTATTTTAAATTAGCACCTGAAAAACAAATAATAATAATCATTATCATCTTGTTTCTTCTTCTTTTTTTAATTTATTTATTTTTGAAAAATTATTTTTAATTAATTTATTTTATTTTATTTATTTATTTATTTATTTATTTATTTATTTTTTATTTTTTTTTTTGGGGGGGGGGGTGGTTCCCCCTTTTATTAAAAGTTTGTGAAAACCTGGATGCGCCCCTGATGACGTGTATGAATTTCCTGCTTCTTCCATTCTAAGAATTCAATTAATGGTGGTTTATTCTTGACTCGCTGAAGTTTGAAGGTTGAAATATATCCCCTTCCAAGGATCCATTGAATTCACACAGTTTTACCTGATCCTCTACTAAGTATGCATACCATGAATGAAAAGTGAACAATGCCAAGAATTGTGTACTGCCACCAGTCCACAAGTAAACACATTTCTCATTTTACAGTTTACAGACAGGTAGAATTCAAGTAGAGATTGTATAGACGAGAAGTGGAGAGAGAGAGAGAGAGAGAAGTAACAAAGGAAGACCACCTTTATACGAGTTCTGCAGAAGGAGGCCCTGTATGTAAATTCAAAGCCCGTTTCACTGAAGCCAAATGTCAAAAGAAGGGTATTTCTTTCAGTATAAAAATGCAATGATTGCTTCATTTTGCACAGTAGAGAATAGTGAACTTCCTGAGAAAGAACTTATTGTACTTGAACTCAATATATCTGCATCTTGAATACAATAAACATGTATTGTAATTGCTATACAATAATGTGAAAATAGCATTAACCACATCATATCATACACACGTTTCGTAGATATACATCTACACAATTTGTATTTATGTTGAACAAGTCTTGTACCTCAGAAAAAGAGAGATTGCACTCAGGAAAGTTAGGAAGGAAAGTACATGTATATTGAAGAAAGAGTCCAAGATTGGGCTGAAGGAAGGGTTATTTTCAAATTTGCTCATGCGGGGGGCCGTCCTGTGGAACGCTCTTCCTAATACTATCAAAAATTCAAATTCTTTGAGCTCCTTCAAGGGCAACCTAAAGACATATTTATTCAATGGTGCTTATTGAACACAGACATCTCACTTTTTGTCTCGTCAACTTCTTTTCAATTCATTGCTCTGAAGCACCTTGAGCATTTAACTAAAATGGATAATGGCGCTTTAGAAATACCATGTATTATTATTTATTATTATAAAAAAAGGGAAAATTAGGGTTTTTCCCTGTACATCTTCATTTGTAGATGAGTTTTTACATTGATCACTCCTATAATCACTACAGCAAGTTACATGTACATTGTACATATAAAACACAACCAAAACAAAAATGTAACATAAAAAAAATGTCTGAGAATAAAGACTACAATGCATCCTTCATACCTCAAGCCACGTGTGCGCCGTTACCATAGCAACGTGTGACTCATAAAAGGAGACAACACTTTCAGCTACAGTGTAGCTTGGGGTAGTAAGCTCGCTCACACAGATTGTGTTTACGCGCCTGCCTGCTACATGTATACACCAAGCAGTCGGTATTGTCTGTCCAGTTTAAATTATTGCTAGGTCCTTGATTATTAGCTTTTTCTGCGTACAATGGGAAATGGTCCTTGATGCCCAGGAGTCAGAGAAATTGAATTTAATGAAAATTTGAAGTGGCAAATGTATGATTGAATCAATTTGGTAGGCAGTCTATTGCTTTGTTTGACATAAAGTAGATAAGAATGATTATTGGGTATATTACAAGTAGGTAGGCATCTATAAGTAGAGGATTGCATTAACAAATTTGGAAATTGTTTTTCTTTGTCTTGATTTGTTTATTAATTCAGACCTAAATGATATGAAGTAAGCTATTTTTGTAAATTTATCATAATTACATGAACAATGTATATGTAGATAAAAAATCTCTAATTTTAGACAATTAGATTTTTGTTCTGACCCATTCATAGAGGCATGCATGTATTAATCATATGAACCAATCTAAATGTACTAAGTGTTTGTATGTATTGATATTCTTAAGAAATTGAAAATATGGATTAAAAATATATTTATTCTTGATTTTGTAGTTTTTTTAATGTTCACAAAACAACAAACAGACTGTATATATGCAGCATGCATTTCTAAATTCAGAATTACATGTGCACTGATGTGTTCTTGCACTAAAAACATTTATTACTTTGTACATTTTGTAGGCTTCACAAGTTGAGTTGTAAAGAAAGATATACATGTGTGCACAAAGTAAAATTTGGAAAAGAAGATATCCAGTCAACATTTTAAAAGAATATACTCCCTTATAGTCATGTTACTTGTATGTAGATATATCTACATATCATTTTGAAATTATTCATTATACTGTACATGTAAATCACCACATACATGTGTTTCCCCCTTTTTTTCAATACTAGAACCTTTTCCTTCAAACTTTCAGTGATTCCCCCCCCCCCCCCCGAATTTTAAGACAAATGCACAAACTAGAAATTCTAAATGCTATTAGTGCCTTTATCACTATTCTTCCCCTGATTCATTTTAAAATTGGATCATACAGAAAACACCCTGCCTACATACAATACAATACAATACAATACAATACAATACAATACAATACAATACAATAAGCATTTAGTACGCCCTTCCCATAAGGCTCGGAGCGTTTACAAAATATTTAAATTATAGAACACATTATAATTTGTATATAAACACAAATCAGAAAACTCTTCAATCGTCCATTAATAGCCTGTTCTTGATATTCATGTTAGTTGAATTTGATACTTAGTACTCTGTACATATAGGCCTGTGATTTCACCGTTATAGTGAAACACTCTCTAGAAAAGTGGATCAGACATTTTAAAAAAAATCTGATTTACAGTACATGTAGTATTTTGTAGGTCTATTGTATGACTGTACACTCAGAGATGAAAACCTTATTTGTTTTCATCAGAAAAGTGGATCAGACTTTAAAAACATATCCATGTACATCCATTTATAATCTATTAAAGTCAAGACCACTCATCCCAAAGATGTCATCTGAGTTGTGTAAACATTTCATCAAAAGAAGATCAATACTAGTAGCATCTGGTGTGACTGATTCGATTCAGCTCTCATTTTCTCCTTCCTACAACATGTTGTCTGTGTAGACTACCCCAACTAACCCAGGCTTAATTGTGATATAACTTGTACAAGTCAGTCCAGGGGTAGTTCAGGATTTTGTAAAAGAGGGGGCACAGTGCTGTAAATATACACAATAAAGGGGTCATTTTTGTTTTTATTGTGTACTTATGTTACACCAGTTGGGTTTCAAAGGGGGGGGGGGCATGGGCCTGTTTTCCCCCTCTGTAGATCCACCACTGAGTCAGTCCCTATTATTGTAAAGTCCTTTTGTCATGCAAACTGGGCTTTTATGGTTCATGACTTCTTTACCCTTGCATTCCTCCTTTCAAGTCTGGACCCCCATTGGGAATAAATCAATAGTTGGTGGTATAAAAGAGGACAAAGGAAAGTTGGCTGTACAAAACACGGTAGTTAAATAATGAGACTTTTGTTCAGCTCAGTGTTGAGTAAGCTTGGTACATGTATATGTGGACAATGTATACTGCCTGTAAATACACAATTGCATGAAACATTCAGGATATAATGTGCATAGATAGACCAAAAATAATTGTGATATTCTGTGTAAAGAACCTGTGATGCATGCATGAACACATGTAGACATTGTAGCTTAAATGATTGACATGGTAGAACTACATGTAGAACTACATGTACATGCGAAGTACATGTTATTATCAAAATATCAAATGTTGTTGGACAATCTTTTTGAATGACTCAACTGCAGGTGTTCCAAACATTTGTATTTCAAATAGTTCAAATTTTTTGTTGTTCTCATTATCCCTTTCTCAAATCAAATGTTATTTTGATTTCTAGGGAATAATGGAAAATAAGATTTCAGGTGTACATGTATGAATATATTCTTATGCTAAATATATTCTTATGCTAAATATATATTGAAGGTTAAATTTCTTATTTCTTCTTCAAATATCATTATTGTGCATGGAGCTTTCTATGTCAGACAGTCTTTGAAAGGATTATAATTGTACTGTTTTGATGAAAAAATCTTGAAAAATCTGGAAAAAAAATCTTGTTGAATGGAGTTGGCTGCAGCACAACCTCCATGTACAGGATTAATTATAACAATACCACAATATTTAATACCATTTTGGTACATAGATTTGCATACATGTACATGTACATTTATCTGTATATTACAGTGTATATTTTAATTGATATGGATTTACATGTAGGGCACTTTATTTCTTTGGCTTGTAGTATGAATAAGTGAATACCCAAAAGCAAACATCATTTCCTTTCATGGGGCTGAATCATAAATGAAGGTAATCACTTAATTGGGAAAATAATAACTATTACCAGGGTACGTCTAGCAAGCTTATCATCAATGGGGCAATTAAGCCCATCAATTAGCTAATGATCACCCCTGGCCTTATTAACCAGTAAGAACTAATTCCTAATGGAGGACATTAATTACCATGACAGCAAGTTTTCATCCTCTCTGCATCACATGTATTGCTTGTAATTTTGTAGTACAATGACATTTGTATCACTGCTTGCAGAATTCTATTGCGGGGGGGGGGGGGGGGGGGGGGGGGGGGATTCCAGCCCATGCCCCCCCCCCCCTCCTTGAAAGGAAAGTGTACATTGTGCCCCCACCCCCTTTCAAAACTTTTGAAACTTATTTTTGATTTTGATTACTTTTACTGGATCACTTTTCAAGCCTAAGGAAAGTGTTCATGAAATTATACATGTAGTACAAGTACATTTAGTACATCTTCAGAACGACATGTACTATCTCTCTGCTTTTAATACCAGAATAGAAGTACATGTATATTAATACCAGAATAGAAGTACATGTATATAGTATATAGGAGGTGAAATTCTATAAATTTGCTTTTTAATTTGCTTTTTAATTTGCTTCTAATTACCAGTATACTGAAAACTATGATTATGATCACAATCTTTAAACACATTTTAAAAATTCTCATTTTGCTTTTCAGTTTGTTTCTATCTCTTCTTAAAGCTATGATTTCTGATCACAATTTTTAAACACATTAAATTTTTTTTCTTATCTTCAGATTTTAAAGATAGTCAACAAGCTGGTCCTGTACGTGAAGAGTGTTGGGCGAGTCCCTGGCTCCTTCTTCTCGCACCAGACCTACACATGGGTGAACCCCCAGGGGCGCAGCGTGTCCCCTCCACCGGACATCGACCCCCTCGGTGGTAGGATGTTGAATGATACCCAGAACAGGAAAAGCAGTCTCAACCTCCTCAAGAATGGCGATGAGAAGAAGGTATGGAAAAAAACTGAGAGGAGAGAAGGAAAAATTTCAGTTCAATTCATTTGTTTTTTTTTAGTTTAAGTTCTGATATTTTGAATTGAACTGAAGATGTTATCATTACAATGAATATATAAGGGTAGTGGGTACTTTTCTATCTCTAAAAAGATCCAGTACAGCCGTGTAAATTCTGGAAATTTGGAAAATTTCCAAAAGAGTTCTGGGGAAAAAGATGTGATAGAAAAAATGTATATTATGCAAGTAATAGGCCAACATGTGCAGTGATTAAAAAAGGGAATGTGATGAAACAGCCATGACTTTTAAATGTCAGGTTAAACATGTGTATTCTGTGTATCTGCTATTTAAAAACCCCTGAAAATCAATATTGAGTCACAAGAATATGATTATAATCAATGCTTGTGTATTTGCTGAGCAGGATTTGTGTAACAGATGTTTTCAAGATGATCTCTCAAGTAAAGACATTAACCCTTTCATTGCTTGTGCAATATATATTTGGTACTTTTCTTGCTATTACATCATCTACATGTAGAGTGTTTTCCTTCTTACGCTTGAGTAACATGATTTCAACCGAAGGCATACATGTACATATACATGTTGGTGGCAGCTAGATCAGACATTCTCTGGCTTCATTTAAGTGGGCACAGCTCAAAAAAAATCTGTGACAAGCAACAACAAAAAAAAGAAATAATGATAATAAGATACATGTAGTAAAATCGAAAAATAAAAGATAAAAAGGTTTAAACACTTAAATTAGGTGCTCTTTGGCTCTAAAATTCTTTGAAATTAAGCAAAAATGGTGGGTTAGGGGGAAAGGTGATCACATTTTTCAGACTGTGCATTTTGGATATGAATTTGGTGGAAGAGGAAGGATACCGGTACACAATACATCTTTTACCTTAATATTTACTCAAGGTCTGTCATATTTGGTTTTGCTCAGGGAGAGGGGTGAGGCAGATCCCTCCTTGATCCACCGCTGCATGTAAATTGTAGACGTCATATGTAATGACATTTACTGGTATAATTAATTGTAGGCCACATATTCAATGAAGTCTCTCAGAAAGGAATCAGAGCTCAAGGTCCCTTGGTTAATTGTCAGTAATGTGAAAGCGTACACTTGCTTCTCTCTGCCATTAAAACACTAAGATATACATGTACCGTATATGAACACACATGTGTAAAAATACATGTTTACTCCAGGTATGTAAGAAAAGAATGTTCATCTTAGAAAAATGTTCACTAGAATTGAGTCGGCCATTTTGTTTTTCAGGTCAGTGTGGTTGTGAAAGAGGCCAGAGAGAGCCTCGATCTGTTTATAGAAATTTAGCAACATGAATTTGAAGGCATAAATATACCAGTGTAAAAATATATGAAATAAAATGTAAGATGTACCAGAAAGCATACGCCTACATTATAATATTGCTATTTTTTGTGAGTTGACCATTTTTGTTTTTAAGGTCAATGTTATACTGAATGATAAAAAGAGAGAGTCTCTGTTTGTAGATAATAGCTATATACTTTGAAGGCTTAAAGTCTGAATGTAATATGGCAGTAAAATATATGATATACCAGAACGTACATGTTTGTGTTGTGTATGCACGCAATGTATGACATTGCTAATTTGAGTCAGCCATTTTGTTTTTCAGGTCAATGTTGTAGTGAATGAGGGAGAGAGCCTGGGTCTGATGATACGAGGAGGAAGAGAGTTTGGTCTTGGGATCTACATCACTGGGATTGATACTTACTCAGTAGCCGAGCATGCTGGTCTGAAGGTAAGTGTTGTACTGTAAGCAGAAAGTTTAAAGTGACAATAAACTGGAGCTCCTCAATAGCGCCATCTTTCAACAGGATTTGATAAGTGACTGTGCCTCTGATTTTCCCATCATACCTCATTCTAGTTTGTAGAAGCTTAGAATGTACCTGTAAACAATTTTCCACAATGCCAAGTCAAAAATAATAGTTTGAAATATAAAATTTGCCTGTTATCCAAACAATCTGTTGGCAAAGTTAAAAAATAAAATGCAATTGATTTTCAAATTATAATCTTAATTTAGCAATCACTGTAAGATTGCGCAGTTCAAATTCTGCCAGTTTAAGGCACTTTTTAAGGGTTCTATGAGACTATGTTTTACATATTCTCCAGCTTTTGCGGACAATTGCTTTGTGAACAATATCCTAAACTAACTGATTTCTTAACTTTAATCCAGGACCAAATGCTATACCCAACTCTAAACCTTACCCTAAACCTAATCTTAATCCCAATTGCAACCCTAATCCTAGCCCTACACAATATATGTCTTTGACTATCCTGGAACACCTTTCACCAGAGAAAATGTCAGAACACCAATTAAAGGTGACTTTTTTTACAAGGTTGTGAAAGTGGATGGATTATTTATTCATTCATTTGGCTTGAAGTGTAACAAATATCATTCTGGAAAGTTTGAAGAAAAAAAAAGGAAATACTTTCATAAAGCAAAAAGTTTAATGTTCATTTTCATTAAAGGAGAATTAACCTCAAACAATAAAGACGATAGTGTTCAAAGGTGTTATTTATTCCTACTTGTTAGACTATATGGCTTCGCGTCAAAATATACGAGATCGATACGAATCAAGATTTTCTGAGCAAAATTTATCATCTGCTAGCAATATGTATCGTCTGCTAGCAATACATGGGGGCTGCCATTTTTTTTATGTGTACAAGAAGATTTTCTTAATCCAAATGCCCAATTGCCTTTTTCAAAATTAAAAACCCATTTGAGATTTAAAATATAGAATAGATATGTCAATTTATTTTTAAACTGAAGATTTCCTTATATATTTCTGTTGAAAATCGATATTCGCTTAATATAAATCTATTTTCTAGATACTGTGACGCAATGGACGGAGCAAATTAATTCAAATTTTATGGATGCTTCTTCCCTGAGCATCTATAGCGGCAAACTATGCATTCACCTGCTTTCGGATAATGGGACTTGAAAAGTCAGAATGCATGCTGCATATATTATGCTCTGCTCTGTTTGGCAAACCCAAGAAAATAGATTTTTGTTAAGCAAAACCAGACAATTTAAAAGTATCATTATAAAGATTTAATTTTTATAAATCATGTAAACACCCACTTTATATTTTTCGTCACATATGGGATTTTAGGTAATGAAGAAAATCAATTTAGGTCTTGGATTCAAAATATCTTCCTGACCGGAACATTTCTCAATGGTTCATGTACAAATCCAAATCAGCAAGAAAATGGCAGCCCCATGCAAATGAGTAGTAGACGATACCGGGTGTTGGAATATCTTTATTATACCCTTTTCTGATATCTTATTGGAAAATGATTTAGGCCAATAAGTAGGAATATACTACACCTTTCAATATAAGTAAATTTGTACTCAGGGGTTAATTCTCCTTTAAGAGATCTATTCACATTGAGTAACACTAAAATTATATCATTAAAGAAGAGTTCCATGTACATGTAGAAATGCTTCCCATCACTTAATGGATGGACTTTCCAAAATGCATTTTCATAAGTTAAATCTAGGCACCAGTCATTTCGATGGCGTGGGTTCGTATCCCACCGCTGCCACCACGCCATTAAACGAAAGGAAAACACCAGACGATTCTAAGTGAAGTGTTAAGTGAAGTTTATTACCGTGGCGAGTCATTGGTAGGCCTACATGGTATAATCATACACATATGTGTCAATGTATGGTAAGCCAAATGCCACCTCTTTATAATCACAATAACCATATCATGACGTTGGTACTAAAAAATTTCAATATGGCACGAAAAAGAGACATGATAACGAAGCTTTTCGACCTGCACTCATCAGGTTATCACGCAGGTATATAATAAATTACTTGAAACAAATTTCAAGTAATTTATTATATACCTGACTTTGCATTTTTCATGTAAAACGTACCATTTATAATTTCACTACCCGCTTTGATGTTCTTTGATAAGTTTTTCTCTCCATATTAACAACTTTATTTCCATAACTAATCTTTTTTTTCACAAATTTTGAGATTGAATGACGACTATCACTTAGTTCTTAGCAAACAGGATATATAAGTATATTACAATTACAATTTGCTCTCTTTGTTAATGCCTCTTTTGTAGCATGAGTGATGGATGATAAATTTCATCTAATTAAGAAAGATATTAATCAAGGTTAGAAAATAGAAATATTTGCACTGAGCCTTGCATGCATGCTGCTCAAATCAAGAGATGAAAATTTGGGTGCATGCCATATCAGAGGTGTATTCTAAGTAATTTACTTTTCCCCTTAGTACAGTATTGTGCATTGCCTTTTTCATTTACATCATTCACCCTTTCTTTATGTTGCCAACACTAATAATAAATTACATTATGTAGGCAATACGCAATTGGCTGCATCTACAGCAGTATAGTATCGACAGCTGTCGACCAAAAAAAGCAATCAACCCTACCACTCAATTTTTGTTGTTGCCATTGTAGCAACCTATCTTACCAGCCAAAAGGGAGATAATACCTTCCTAGTTTTATATTAACCTGTTGAATACTGAGCCTAACGTAACTCATGCTGGAGTCTGTGGAAAATATGTGTTATACCAAAAGCAAATGGTGTCCAAAGGGTTAAATATTCAGTTTTGATGATAAATGGTAGTAAAACATTTTTGTTATAATGCAGGTTGGCGACCAAATCCTTGATGTCAACACCCGTAACTTCCTCGACATTGAGCACCAGGACGCTGTGGACATCCTCAAATCGTCCAAGCTGATGATGATGACCATCAAGGATGTGGGCAAGTTGCCCTACGGCCGGACGACCATTGACCGTACCCAATGGCTGACAGGGGAGGAGGTCAAGAATTCTCCGCCTACCACCAGGCCTGTGAGAAGGGCGGAAGTGGAGGAAACTGACTCCCTCTATAGTGATATTCCAGAGAGGCCCTCGGTGAGTTGAAAATTTAACCCATTCCAATCCATGGGCAGCAAATTCTGCCCAAGAAACTCAATTACATGCCATATAAGTATTCTTCATGAGACAGAAACAAGTATGTCAAGGTTGTACCAGTAAAATATATTTGGAAACTAATTCATCAATGAAACAAAGGATTAAAGCCTTAATTTTACCCATGGATGTTTGTATGATAATCGTTTTTAAACATTGTGGCACAGAAGGGGTTAATAGTCTCTCTTACAAGTATATTTCTTCTGGAATCCATAATTCACTACATGTAGTTGCCAAATAGTTTTGTAGATGAGATTGAGAAAAATTTATAAATTCAATTACCCTCATTTAAAACAAAATAATTATGGCTTTTGTAACAAGGAAAGAAAAGAGAAATAATCTGAATGTTCCAAATCTCTGAAACTTATTATAGAATAACATGAACTGACATATGGTGCCAAGAGTAATAAACATTTACATCAAATTAGAGCAAAACGAAATAACTTTATTAAACATCTTTTTTTATCTGTGTCTAGGGTAGTTTCTTGAGTAGATCTCTTTCAGCCGTAACATTAACCCACAGAATTTAAGCATATTCTGTCAGTGGCTGTGATGATTTTTTTTAAATACATATCTTCAGGGGACATATTTTCAGGGGACATTTCTAGTATGATAATCTTCCAAACTAACGTAAAAAGGATGAGAAAGCTCACAAATTATTTTTTACCTTTCCCAGAACTCAACCTTCCCTTTAAGGAAGCTTAATGAGAGATATTTCTTTTAAGAAAGTGTTTTTCTGTGAGTCTTGGTAGTTACATTGACTGAATGATTTGTAATTCAAAATAAATTCTTTTCTTCGTCCCTGGAACAGTCTGCATTTAGTCGTGGCATTGGTTCGCAGGTGATGTACAACAAGAGCATGGCAGGGGTGCAGAACTGGAGTATGCTGGAGGACCAATCTCGAAACCTTCTCAACGAGAACGAGAGAGGCACCATGATGTACTACCTGGAGGAGTACCAACGCAACACCATCACTGTCGAAGCACTCGTGATGGCGCTCTTTGAGCTATTTGATACACATGCTAAGGTAACAGTTTTGTCGAACTCCAAACTCATGCCTCCAGGGGTGTGATGTAAAAGTATCATTTAGGAAATCATATTTTTCGGAATTTGTAGTTTTAGTTTTAATAATCAAAAGTAGATTTCTAATTAAATGAATGGGAAAGAAGTAAATTCATGGAAATTAATTGAATATTTTTTGCCTGGAAGTTATTGTTTGATAATTATAAGCTACTTGATCATTCAGTGAAAGGACTGTAAATTTCTCATTATGCTTTGGAGAGTGCCTCATTAGTATATTTTGTTGTATTATTTTAATAGAGGTTTGTAAGTTCCCAAATATACTGTGAAACTGCATTTGTGAAATGATATTTGGATGAATTATTACATGTAGTTGGACTTTTTTGGCTGTCCATGAGGCTGTTTTGGCAATAATATGAGGCTAGTTAAAAGTGGGCTGATTTGGTTCTTTTTGTTGATAATAATAATAACAATGATAATAACGATAATAATATTGTATGTTTTGTTACCGAGGGTAGCCTCATCAGTATCAAATACTGTTCTCCCTGAGGGCCCTGCATATTATTACCGTGGCATTAGCACTTCGACCAAAGCGCTCATTGCATTCCAGGAAAAAATCCTGCCAGGTACCCACGTACTACACCTGGGTCAAGTGCGGCAAATGTAGATTCATTTCTTGCCAAAGGACGTCAATGCCGTCGCAGGAAATTAAAAATTCATTTGTCTTGAATCTCTTTACATCTCTATGTATAGATATGTCATGCTGTTATTTGCATTTTATCTGTGTGAAAGACATATAAGTGCATTTATATTATTCTTTTCTTTTTTTATCCAGTTTTCTCTGCTGTCTGAAATTCGTGCCTTCATCTTCCCCCCGAGACATTGACAGGTTTGATAGCCTGGTCCTGAAGCGAGAGGTCGAAGCAATGAAGGTAAGATGTATCCCCTTTTTTGACAAATTTTAGATGGCCAATATATATTGGAATTCATCGAATTAATTTGTTTATCGGAGTAGTGTCTATAATAAATATTCATAAATAAAGACTCAAACCTTGACACTTCATATTCTCTATCTTTATAAGTCCTACCATCTTCTATTTATTTTCATTATTTTGTGAACTGTTGAATTTGCTGATTTCTTTTAAAGACTTATTGCCTTTTCCAAGGAAATTAGCATTCTAGATTTTGCTCAGTTTGTAAGGGTTTGTTTTCTTTCAGTTAGGAGCTGATAAAGTTAGATTAAGTTTTTTTTCAAATTAATTTTTGGTAAAGTAAAGAATTAGATATACTCTGAAAAATAAACTCATTAAAACATTTTTTTTATTTTGCCATATTATTTTATTTTATCATTGTATGTTTATCCAGGCAAGACAGCGTGGTTATTTTATGAACGAACGTGAGACGTCTTTCACGGACACAATGTCAAATAGTAGTCGTTATAACTCCTCCAGTTCCATCGATTCCAGGCCTTTGACTCCGCCAAAAGTACCTCAGCATCTTCCACCAAATATCAGGGTAAGTGATGTGTTCCTGACAAACAACCCTACGGCAGAGACTCCATTTCTCCCATTTTTGGCCACTTTTCCTAAATCACTCATTCTCCAACTTTATTTATTTCTTTAATAAAATGAGTCAAACAAATGTGTAAAAAGAACTTGTTCAATGCGAAGAAAATCCTTTAAATCCAGGAGCTGCCCCTGAATATCCACGAACCAATCACCAAAATATATTTTGTTTTGTATGTTAGGGGTTCTATGTCGATATACTGTACTGAAAGTCTGAGCTTCATATGTTGATTCTATAAAGAGATATTGCAAGTTGAAATACACTCACAATAAACAATACAGCGACTTGTGGGGAGACTAGTTGACGCACCCATATGCTCTCACACAGAATAGGGGCCCGCGCAGAACTGAACTCGGAATTGGGTTCCGCGCAAGGTGGTTTTATGTTTTCCTTCATTTTTTTTAGTCTACTTAATCGTTAACCCACACAAGGCCAGGTGAAACGTTTTGAGGTTGATTTTATACATTCTAGCTGTAAACAAATTATTGTTTTCGGTGATTGGTACACTTTTTAACATATTTCAAATGTGTTATTACTTCTTTTGGCTAATGTTGAAAAGTACCGATCACACCGCTGCCATCCAAATAGCAGGGTGGCAGTGTTTTAGTAATGATAAGACATGTGAGTTGATTGAATGGTTTAGCTCTCTTTTTATACATATAAAATGACCCCAGGTTCCAACCTGAGTTGATTCTATTTGGGTTGATGATTATAACTAGTGTAGGAAAGGAAAACTCTTTTGATAATGTAGTTTTGAGGACATTGTGCCTCTAATGAAGTGTTTAATGTCGGTCATCTAGGGGACCTGTTTTGTTTCAACTATATAGAAGCAGTCCATATATTAGTATATCTGTTAAAATATTTGTTATATGCTGTTGTCTCAATTTTAGGTAACTAATGAGCCAGAGGAGAGGTACAGGGGCATAGACACAAGGCAGATTAATGACGATACCAATGGGCTTCCAGACTTTGCTTTACCTGTAAGTATTCAAAGAAAACTTCAGTTTATGAAAATAAAAGTTGTGTCAGTTTAGTAAAATGAGCTTAACAACTTTGTGTTGAGATAAGGAGTGAAAATCATCAGAGCTATTTCATTAATATCTTAAAAAGTCATTTGGTATAGTGCCTATACATGACTTCTTTTTCACATTTGGTTTAGGTTTGTTGTATGAGTATGTGACTGTGTGTCTCAAATAAAAAGAAATAAATGTTCTGATATGGTTAGTTGGTAGTTTTGGATGCTATGTATTTCAGCAAGGGTCCTTCATGAACTACTGGAAATACTTTAGCTTGTAAATTTATTCCAAATGCCAATGACAGTCATTTTAATCACAAGAAACTTTCACAAGTTGAAAAATTTAGGGTTATCGTTCAATTATAATGCAGCATGAAACTTAGCGAATCAGGACCACTTGTAAAATCTATGATTTTCTGTTTGTTTGACAGTGGTGTATGAAAGCTTTTATTTACACTACACAATCTTTGAAATCATAAATGTACTGATTCTTTAATTAACTTTTCCCCCTGTATCCCCTTTACTCCTTTTTGTATTTAGGACTATGCTATTGGCTCACCAAGCAGCAACAATAACAGCACTATCACCCCAAACAAGAACAAATCTCTTAACCGTTCATCCCCCTCCATCTTCAAGAACTCTCCCCTCTTCACCCCTACAAATGGATTCAACTCTCCCAACCTCAAGCGAGTCACTGTGGATGTCCACCACCACAACCATATCCAACAGGAACCTTCCACTAGCAGCAGAGGGGTGGATCTGCCTGGCTTAGAGTCCATGTATATTGGGACGAAGAGCCCCAGCGAAGATAGCGGTGTGGATGTGACTCTGACCAATGGGCTGAACAGTTTGGCAAACCTTGAAAGGTGAGTGGGTATATTGGGAAATTGATTTGGATGGTGACTCTGTGGCTTGGACTTAATAATATCCTAGGGTGATTTTGATTGATTTTAGTACTCTTTGAGAGCAACTAGTATTTCACGTCACTCTTTTTAAAATTCATAATAAGTAATGATAATGTTGCATTTGTTGTCCTTTTACCAGTCAAATGAGAATTTTGATAATAATGATCATTTAGATGTATGGTGAATTTGTATTTTGTACTTTTTGATGATACTGTTTATGGAACAAAGCTTTACAACATAGATAACTTCAAAATGTATAGAAATGTATTTAGAAATTGGAAGTGGACTGAGATTGGGTCAGATATGGTGAAATTGTCAAAAAGATGTATCTGGAGTAAATAGTGTCTTTTATTGATTTGTAATTCTCAATTATTTTACTGTTAACTATAATACAGACATAAGACACTACAATATCTCCACTCAACATGCATAATATCTTTGTACTCGTGTCTATCTCTGAAGGTACAAGATGTCTGATTCGCGGGACCGCTACCACAATCTGACCAGTGACACTGATTTCAGCCCCCGCTCTTCAGAAGAGAGTCCCCGCTCCCCGGACAGCAGTCCTGAGGCCTCCCCAAGCAGAGTGCAGGAGGAGAAGAGAGAGACTAACCCATCCCAAACCAAGGATGATGCCAATGATCGCCATAGCGATAGATCAGGAAGCAGACAAAGGAGGATGAGTTTGGACAGTGTGTCCACAGAGAGCTCAGCTTCAGTGGTGAGTGGTCACTTTTTCAGTCCGTCCTTGAATTTGATTTTTTTCAATAAGCAATTTAGAAATGAAAAACAAAGAAGAGCGCTAGTTATAATTTAGATTATACTTGAGAGACGTTACGGCTCAGTGGTACTAGATCAGTGGTTTTGTAACCAGGAGATCCTGGGTCAGAAACTAAGTTGATGCACTTTTGTAAGCCATCGATCCTCCCAGGGGCAGATCCAGGGGGCCCGGGCCTTCTCCCCTGGGAAAAAATAGACACCCAAATAAGGCTGATGACCCTTTTTTTCTTTTTTTCTTTGCTTGTCAGAGATTTTTTGAGCTAAAAAGAGACCCCAAAATGCTAATGACCCTTATTTTTTTGCTTGTCTGAAAATTTTGTGAATATTGGGCCCCCTCCCTCACACATTCCTGGATCCACCACTGGGTCCTCCATTACGAAGTCCGTCAGTTAGGTCTTAAAAATTGTAAGTCCTCTGGTTGCTTTTCTACAAGCATTTTGCTGCTTTCTTTGCAGTTTGGTAAAATGAACACCAGCGTCAAGTGAATTTCAAAGTGGTGAACAGTTTGGGTAAGCCTTAAAATTGTTCTCTTTTTGTCCATCATAGATTGGAGAACTCATCAGCAGACAGAACAGTGGAACTGATCATGGCATTCCTAGAAGAATTAGTGATCCCACTCATGTAAGTAAAGAAAGATGAGATAAACTTGCATCTCCCTGCCACACTTTAAAAAAAAAACTGGGTTATGTTTTACGTTATGTTGTGTAATAATCTGTAAAGCAATGTGGGATGAATATATCATTTGTATAATTGGAATGTAGGGCAATGGAGGCTTTATATTTATGGAGCATTCTTTTCTGTTTTTGATAACAGCACACACCAAAAGACCAGAGGCGTAGTGTCGACCAGACCAAGAAAGCTAGCGAAACCCTTTATGAGCTGAGGAAGAGTACACCAACATCACCTCTCTCTCCGACAACATCTTCCTCTAAAGCAATATCCAACCAGAATCCTTCTTCATCATCATCAACATCGTCATCATCGCAAAGACTGGCAGGCAACAGTGCGGGACGGACACGCCCCAACATGCCTCCCCCACCACCGCCTTCTGGAAAGGACGGTTCAAACCCTAAGCACTCTGCAAAACCTCCATCCCCGTCTTTACTGCTGGAGGACATGCCTTTACCCCTACCCCCGTCAGACTTCCTCTCAGCTTCCCCCTTTGACCTGCCACCCCCGCTGCCCTCCCCTCCACCAAACCAATTTGTCGGTGATGCACCCCCTCTTCCACCGACCACGCCCCCTCCTCCTCCACCAGGGTTTCAGACGGAGGATGAAGAAGAGGATGAGGTGGTGCTCCCTGATCCCTCATTGTACCCCCTGCTTCTACCAGTCGTGCTCCATTGAGCATGATGAGCACCTTCAAACCTCAGGTTAGTCCTGGAGCTTTTGACTTTTGTAGATTTCATGTTATTTGTTGGTGATGATGATGATGATGGTGATGATGATAATGGTAGTTGTGGTGATGACATTGATGATGATGGTGGTGATGATGATGATGATTATCTTGTTGAGTTTGGTGATGATATTGATCACATTTGTGGTGGTGGTGGTGATGATAATATTGATGATCAAGGGTGTGGTGGTGAAATTCATGATGACCTGGATGGTGAGGGTAATGATTGTGATGATGATGATAGGGATATTGATGATATCAATGATAATGATGAATATGGTGATGTTGGACGAAGAGAGTTAATTCAATTCAACTTAATTCAATTCAGTATTTATTTCCAATTCATTAAAAAATGATGATTTATTATAAAAATGATGATGATGATAATGATGGTGATGATGATGGTGGTGGTAACTTACATGTAATGTTGATGCTGTCCATAACATACTGGAAATTGAACATACCATGCTTGTTACATGTAGTTCCTGTATAATTTCTCAATTAAACTCAAAATTTCCACTCTAAATTTCACAGGGTTCGTCCACCCCTGACAAGCCAAACGTGGACATTGTTGTAAACACTAGGCTGGACCAGCCTCCACACTGTGAGACCATCTATGTGAAGAAGACCAAGTCTAACCTTGGTCTAGCCGTAGAGGGAGGCTCAAGAACAAGACAACCCTTGCCAAAGATTATCAAGATCCAGGTGAGCTCTCAGTATAATTACGTGCACAGACTCTCCCATTTTGAAGTGTTGCTAGGTCGGTAACACCTGAGGTGTTAATCCCATTGCACCAGTCTTGACCATTCAGGCACAACTGTGCATATCCATGCAAATATGCAAGTTTTTTAACAAAATGGAAAAAGGCCAAGTGGAAGGTTTTAGACATGTGACAGTTCTTCTGCCTCGACTCTGTAGCAATGACAAGGATGTAAATTATCATGATGAATTAATTGTATTAATTCCTGTGTGGTCATGACTATTAATCTAGATTTCTTATAATCTTTCTGTGCCGATTACTCAGATTTTGTTCCAAATTTATTTGGCAATTTGGGTAAATGTCATTTATTTGTAGTCTTAAACATTTGGTGTAAAGTTGATTCTGTGAGATATCATGATTACCTGTAATAATTTCTTTGTTTCCTACTTTGCTTTCTCTATTTTCAGCATGGAGGCTCAGCCTACCAGAGCAGCAACCTGAAAGTTGGTCATGTGATTGTAAAGGTCAATGGCCGGCCACTCCGTGACCTCTCGCACTCTCAGGCTACCAGGGTCATCGCTGAAGCGTTCAAACAGAAGTCAAGCAACACCATGGAATTTCTGGTGGTGGATTCCAACCGATTCAAACTTTTGTACTAGGTTTTGCATAGATTCCATCAGCTGAGAATGAGACAGCAGTTAGCGAAATCCTGTGTCTTACCTTATACTACAGTCAAACCTGCTTTAGTGACCACCTGTATAGAAAGACCCCCTGTCTATAAGGACCACAATTTTCGTTTCCCTTGAACAATGTTTCTCATTGAAATGTGTCTTAAAGGAACCTGTCCATAAAGACCACCTGCTCATAAAGACCGCTTTTCTTGTCTCCCTTGAGTGGTCTTTATAGACAGGTTTCACTGTATATCCCTTTTTTCAATCTCCTGTGCTTCAAATTACTAGTAGCAGAAATATTAGCTATCAAAAGTCAAAGAAGAGAGACACCCTGCAAATTTGTGTCAACTATAATAAAAATACTTTCAAAGTGTTTTTCAAACTTTCCTCTTCTTTCTTCAAATGAAAGAAGGAAGAAAGAGAAAGTTTTTTCTCACATTTTTCCCCAGCAACATCTGTCTCATGTGGCAAGACGGATTTAATAACCAACGATATCTTAGCGGTAAAGTGAATTACGATCTATGCCATTACTACACATGCATGATTTCAGTTTGAGGTAATTATTGCTCTTAAGCTTACTGAATACTGTATAATCAAGAAGAATTTTTATACCCCCGCCAAACGAAGTTTGAAGGGGGTATATAGGAATCGGTCGACGGTTGGGCGGTCGGTCCGTTGCAAATATTGCGGATCGAACTTCCTCAGTTTTTGACCGAAAGTCATGAAATTTGGTACACACATTGGTCTTGGTGGGAAGATGTGCAAGACATATTTTTCGGATGAGTCGGAATCTGCGTTGCCATGGTAACGGCATATTTATGGCAGAAAATCAAGGAAAACAGCTTGCGGATCGAACTACTTCCTCAGTTTTCGACCAAAAGTCAAGAAAGGCTGTTGTCACGGGGGGGGGGGTATTAATCATCATCTTCAGTGATATTTCTAGTTGTGTTTGAGGGGGTGGTATGGCTCAGTGAATAGAGATAATCTTGGAAAAGTAATAACTAGGCTGAGTCCAAGTCTGTTAGTGCCCTTTGGAGAGGCATCCATACTCATTTACTCAGTCCCTCTGATAGAAATGGAAGCTGTAGGTCCCTTAAAGCTACCTTGCAAGGATATACTTGCTTTCTTAGCACTCGGGTAAAACAATACAAACAATCAAATTTGCTCCTGAAACCCAATGTATTCAAACCATATTTTTACTTATACATGTATAGCGAGACATTAACACCTACTTTGAGTGTTATGTTTAGTGTTGGTTGTATACTATTACAAACACCTGGTGCTAACACTAAACTTGCAATCGCATTTTTGAGAATTCAGGGACTTTTAAAATTTTGCAGTCCATTTTTATTAGTTTGTTTTATTAGTTGTTTGGTCACGAATAATCTACTTGTTACAAAATTGTCTAAAAGTAATCATCTGAAACCAATCACACATGCTGCCGATCTTTTAAAATTTTTAAGGAAGTTGTAATTGACTAATCTAGTTAAACAATATTTGTATGTTTCATATGCAGTAATATTCACAGATACGGTAAAATGTTCAGATCAGAAAAAAACTGTCTTGGAGATTAATATATGAAATAGTTTTCTGTGATGCATTGGCAGGCTTTAATCTGTTGCTTTTGATTTAACAAATATCTTGTTTGAATTATTTGGTTGCGTCATTTTTGGCTATAATTTCATACATTGGATAGGGCATTGCCATTTGGTAGGGGAACTAAGCTACAGGTTCGTAAGCAGTTATTATTTGTCTGTAAAGACAAGGGTAAACTTGTGATTAAAGAAAATACAAGAAAAGGGAAATCTTTATATACCCCACTGACCATTGTTACATATTGCTTGTAGCTAATTTCTAAGATTTCATTACTCTCTTGAAAGTCATGCATTGTTTTTCTTGTCAGTTTAATCTTAGGCTGATATCATTAGTTCTCTTTGTTGTGGGAAAATGTATAGACTAAAACATAACAACGGTCATAGGAGTAATAAATCTCAATGTATTGGAATTAAATTAGGATTAGAGATATTTATGATAATGTCTGTTGATAGCCTGAAGGTTTTAACTCAAATATCTGAGAATTATTTGGTACCATTTCTACTATCTCCAGGGTAAAGATAACATTCTTGATAAAAAGTAGTTTGAAAACAAAAGTTAGCTGATGTTTTTGTCCATTTTTATGCTGTTAATACCCTTTTGGTACAAAAACTTGTATGAGAATTGCCAAAATGAATAAAACACCCAGTTTCCCCCAGCAGACAATATGTATTTTTTACCTGAAAGTATAACTACCTTGAAATCAACATTGTTAGCAAGAAAATGATTTTTATTACCAGAAGACAGTAATCTATGTCATGAAAGAGAGGTTTTTCAGATGGATTTTAAAAAATTTACCTCTAAGTTTTTGAATGTAGGTTGTATGATATGTTGTGGACTTTTCAATCGGTTATGCCTTGCTTGTAGAAAGGTTTAATGACAAATTCAAAGAATGTGATATTAATTATTCTTTTTCATTCATAAATGAAATGAAATGTTCAATGGATGTCATATTTATGTTGTTGAGTCATGGAATAGTGCCAGTAAATGGAAGTACTGTAAAATACAATTTAATTTAAAAAACAATTTATGTATATATGTATATTGTTGCCGAGAAACTAGTACTTCTGAGCTTTCCACAAAGAATATTTGGCCATCTTGTTCGGTATAATGCTGAATTATTTACATCAACTTGTACTTTCATACTTCTTATATGCTGAAAGATTTTGTAGATATGTAAAAAAGTGCTTTGTATAGAATTTTATTGTCAATGCAATATCTATCCTTCCTTATGACTATCACCTTGGTTTTTTATCTCCCGTCCAGTAAAAGAAAAGTGTGTTCATTATCTTAAAATTTCACAGGGGTATGACCATATTGATGTGGATGTTTTTATTATATGAATCGTGAACTTTTACGGGAAAAAAAATGATCCAAAAATACAATATGAAACTGAGGCTGGGCTACCATTAGGTCTGTCAAGAGTTTTTTTAACTTCCACAAAAGATATTTTGATCTGAAATAATTTGCCTTTTGCAATGCTAAATGAAGGTTGAAATATACATTACATGAATCTGGGTTAAGTTTTCCTAGGCAAAGGAGGAATTGACAGGTTTTTGGCAACAGTAACAACTGCCCCAATTCTATGACAAATTTGCTCTCAGCCAATCAGATTCAAGGATTTCAGTAGCTTATAACAATTATTGTAACTAGCTATTGATAACAAGTTTTATGAAACAGGGCCCAGATATGAAACAGAACATTAAAGGCATAACATATTTGAAAGAGGTTGCACTATTTGCTATTACATGAAACGCATGTAAGTAATTTAAGGTGCATCTTTGTGCCATTTGATTTTAAATCAAACTTTGTTTAATCAAAAATTAAAGGACAAAGGAGACACTACTTACGACTTTTGAAATAGATGTATATGTGTTTCTAATTTTCTTCATTTCTATTATTCTTTGTTTTATTGCTTTGGGCATTTTTAATGTTATAAATTTGAATTTGTTTTCGATAAAACTTTTATTTTTCTGTATATCATACTTTGTGAAAATGTGTTATGTTGAGACATACGTTGCTTCTGTTCTTAAGTTTAAAAAAAAAATTGTTTAAAGTATATTCTGTTTTATTTGTGTGTGCTGCCCAGTGTATATATGTGTGTTCAAATGATAAATTATAATGATGATGGTATCATGTACTAAATTCGAGATTAAATGAGATAATTTGAATCTAAATAAGTTTTCAAAAAGTGGAGAGAAAGTTAACATTCCAAGCAATATGTATGAATGAATAATTGTAATATTACAGAAGAATATAAAATATATGGAGGCTGTTTTTATCTTTGTTGTAAGGAGTCTGTCTGAATAGACAAGAAATATGTTTAATTTTTTTAAATAAAGAAACCTAGCAGTTCTTTTGCAAATCAGTGGTAAATGAATATGAAGTACTTTTACTTTCTGTACACCTTTTTAGAGAGAAAGAAAGCTGCATATATGTGTAGTTTTGTTTAGAGAACTTATGTAACTTTAATGTATTTATACAGTTCTTAACATTTGATATTCTCTTAGTCCATAACTACTAAAGATAAATATAAATGGAACTTGAACCAATCACTTACTAGCATGTACATATTTGTAATTGTGGTCCCTGTGCTATTTTTTGACATTTTGAAGTGCGCTACACACCTTCAAAATAAATAAAATTATTGAACACCTTGAGTCTAATGTTTTTCTGTATTTATTTTAGTGTTATATTACATTTATATGTTTCATCCACATTGTATTTTGGTTTCAATTATATCAGTGGTATTTTATCAAAAGGGTAAACACTTTCTCCAAAAAATTACTTTTTTGGGTAATCAACATAAAACATAAGACAATTCGTGTGTCTGGAGCTAGAAGGGCATTAACTCATTCTTTAACACAGAGTTAACGCCTTCTGGCTCTCAACAGACAAATTTTAATAGCCTTCTGAGTCATCTTTGAAAAGTGCAAACATTACAATAAGATACTACATAAACTGAACATGATTTCTATAGGCAGTAGAATATGTTATTGAAATTGCTTTTGATTTGATGTCTTTGAAAGTCTTTGCGAGCGTGGTTGCAATTATCTTCTTGAAAATCGAGAAATTTGAGGAGCCGACCTTTTTTTTGGGGGGGGGGGGGCGGAATCCTTGTTAATGTGTATTTGAAAATCTGAATACTTGTTTGCACCCCTGGCTGGCCCCTTTGGTACTTTTTATCACCCCCTAAATTGGTCTGGCAATGCCCATGGTTATCTTTAACTATTTGAAAATCTAGAGTTAATGTACCTCCCTTCACGCTTGTCAGTGTAACTTGAATATCTGAAGCCTTGTTTTTTGCATGTTGGGAAATGTTTGATAAACTGGCCACTTTGGTACACCCTACCTACATCCTACATAAATGGTCTTATCTTAACCATTTCTTGCAATATGACCTGTGACCTCAGAAATCAAACATGTATTAATGGGTTTATTGTGTTCTTTTTGTATGATTATGATTAAGTACCTTGATGACTGGTATACCCCATTGTAGCAGTATTTTTTAAAGAGTTGTAACGATACAACACAAAACTCAAATGACAAGCAAATTATTGATAACAATGCATGGTATTTTTTAAATTCCAGTCATATTTATTGATATTGTAACATTATACGCAAGAACATTTCAGGAAGACTTATGAATACGAATACTAATGGAAGCTCTTCGACTCGCCATAAACCTTTTTAAATACCTCGATTTTGTCAATTTTAAAATCTAATGCAGTAGAAAGGCATCATGTGAAAATTTTTGGGAAAATAAAGAGATATAGAGATGCAAAAATTGAGAAAGGTGAAGATAGAGAAAAGGAAGAATGTTGGGAAAGAACATGGAAGAGCGAGAAAGACTGAGGGAAGGGGAGGAGGATAAGTAGGAGGAGGGAGAGAGAGAAAGAGAGAGAGAGAGGGATAGAGAGAGATAGGGAGAGAGAGGTGAGAGAAAGAAAGAAATCCAAACATGATTTCTATTGGCGAAAGAACAGGGGGAGCGTTTCATCAAGTGTTTTGTCAGTGATATTTACCGACAACTGTTATAAGCTACTGAAATCCTTGCATCTAATTGGCTGAGAGAAAATTTGTCGGTAAAATTCACTGACAAAACACTTGATGAAACGCTCCCCAGGCCCGTCCGTCGTCCACAGGGCATTTGGCATTGTCCTTGAGTTGATTTCTTAAACTCTGCGCTTTCTCTGTCCGCTCGTTACATTTGACGATATAGGTCCGATATACAGCTGACAATAAAATGCAAACAAAGAAAGAAGCATATTCAATATCTTGACCCGTATCCTATTAAAAGAAGACTGGTCACTATTCTGGCGCCTGGCGGTTTTTACGTTTCCTGTCTCTAGAGACATAAAGAAGGTGAGTCAGAGTCAAATATAGAGTTGAGTACCGGGGAGCGTTTCACCAAGCGTTTTGTCAGTGATTTTTACCGACAACTGTTATAAGCTACTGAAATCCTTGCATCTGATTGGCTGAAAGCAAATTTGTCAGTACAAATCACTGACAAAACGCTTGATGAAACACTCCCCCGGTCTTTTGTGAGAATCTGTCAGTATTGGTTAGTTTAGATGTTATTGTAAAAGGTTAATTATGTAGTGCATAAGAATGATTGTGGATTGAGAGAATGTGAGCATTTCAAACGATCGAAATAATAAGAAGAGTACGGTAGATATCGCTTTGTCTCACTTTGTTGGGACATTCTGTCC
>CM046869.1:20728847-20730911 GCA_025617745.1 Heliocidaris erythrogramma
CCCTCATGTTAGGTAAATTTTGGGTAACATTTTGCCCAATATTTCTATAGAGTGTAGCCTAATCAAAATTAACATTCCCTTAAATAGGATTGTGCCCTCCCCGCCCCTTGCGAAGAAGATTCCGTTTATGCTGCCAATTTCTTTCAATGAGAAGTATATAATTACCCTTAAATATGATAATGATTCAAATCGAACATTAAAAAGGGGGCTCGCTCGCGAATATGAAATTAACACTCAATTGATGTGGAACAAGTTATTGTAGGTGGTGCTTAACTAGAAATTGGCAAGGAAAAAACAGAATTATTCGAATTAGATTTATCAAATAGAGGTGTCGTGGTCTAGTGGATACGTCACCGGACTGTGGATCTCATGGTGGATCTCATGGTTCGCGGTTCGAGTCCCGCCACGGCACGAATGTCCTTTGCCAAGACATTCATCTACATTCGCCACTCTCCACCCAGGTGTAGTAAATGGGTATATGGTAGAAATTTATTCATTCCTTGACTGCTTTCAGCGCCTTATAGGGCAGCTGGGCTAAAGCCAGGGTAATAATACTACTTCGGCGCTTAGAAACGTATGTATTCAGCGCAATATAAATGTTATGTATTATTATTCATCATTAAATGAAAATAGACTCACGGTTGATATAGGTTGAGAACAAATTATTCTATTACTTGCTTCTGCACATGCCCCCCCCCCAAAAAAAAAGCAATAATGTTGTCGTTCACAAACAAAGGTTTATCGGTGGCACACAGACTCAGGTTCGTCGGTAAATTAGTGGTCTCGACACCCCCCCCCCCCCCCCACCTCCAACTCATGAAGTCCTAGCGACGCCCACGGGTCTATCCAGTCTTTCATGATGACATTGTACTTTGTACCCCACTAGGATGACTTTTTTCCCTCTTCATAAGAATCTGATGTCACCAGGATTTTTCAAAGTGTGGGGGGGGGGGGGGGGGGGAGTCTCGATGTGAAAGAGAGATACGCGAAAAAACGAAAGAAAAAAGGAAAGGCCTCTGCCACCAAAATAGGGGGCCAATGTCCTAGATGTCAATCATCAGGGATAATTTTAAAAAGCTCCACCAAAAGCCTCCCCCTCCCCGATCCACCACTGGGTGTCACAGCCCGCTATGCTCAATTGAAATTAAAGGAATATAACAGGAATATACAGACCCTCACACTCACTGCACACTGTGATGTAAAGAGATGGCTTCAAAATGTAGGGTACATAATTTCTAAAACTAATGTATTCACTTTAACGTTTCCATTTATATGCCTTTCCTTTTCCCTAAAAAGTGCCTTTTCTGTTAATGCCCTGCTTAATGCCCCCTTATGCCCTGCCCCTTTTCTTTCCCCCAGAAGTTCTTTTTCTGCTGGTGTCCATTTACATCAACACTAAATTTGTGATTATACCATATTAGTTGCCAGCTAACCTTAATGAATATCATCGATATAATGCATGCATATGATCTTTGTGTGACTTTCAAAAAAAAATTTCAAAAGTACTCTGACTTTTTACGGTTTTATTTTAGATGACAATTTTAGATGACAATCCACAAGGTATGGGACATTTATTAAATACGGGTTATGTTTTTGTTCTTGTAATCCTGTAGTCTCATTAGTACATGGATGTTATCCACATTCCACAATTCATAATATAACATACTCAATTGGTTAGCTTTGAAATATTCATAGCCGTTTATTATTGTTTTTACTTGTTGAGATAATTTTTTTTCTCATTATGTAACTATATTACTTGTATTTTCATAAAAATTGTTACCAATTTATGCTATACCTTATTGTTTATTCCCGTTGCATCAGGAACGTGATGCAAAACAGTTTTATACTGATCATGCTTTTATCCTGTATGAATAAGTTCAAATAAATAAATAAATGGATACATAAATACAGTGCGTATCAAAAAAGAAAGTATACCACAACTCTGATAGCTTCTAATAAATTAAAATGTTGTAATCGACGTGACTTTGAAATTTATTTCATGGTGAAGAATAGCTTATTGTCTGTCTATTGGTACCTCATTCATGACATTTCTGCCATGGATGA